>VZTN01014173.1:1546-39091 GCA_013400515.1 Erpornis zantholeuca | reverse complement strand
TCGTGCTCTCGAGCGACAGCTGATCATTCTTTTTTCTATTACGTGGTGTTAACTATATTTCTATGCAGTTTTCACAGGTACCAAAAGTGGTATTGTATATCTTTTTCCATTTAGACCATGCTAGAAAACAAGTGTTCACTTGGAGGCAGAAGGAGATGTTGTAACTTTGCCATATATTTTCCCTGTCTTATTTTTTTTTTAATTTAAAATTCAGATGAAAGTCTTTTCAACTAAAAATATAACCTTTTGAAGCCATTCATTATTCTCTAGCAAAGTAGGAAAGTGTGAATATGATAAAAGCTCTCCAAAATGAAAGATAAAAAAGTATTCAGTTTGAAATTATAGAGTGGAATATCTCTTTTGCATAGAGAATGTAGTTTCCTCGTACACTGTATATTTGATATGTATAACCATGATGATGTATTTACTTTTCATATATGGTCTAGCCTGGTAATGGCTTTCTCTTTTGTAGAAGTGAGTGAGCATCAGGGTTAAGCGGTCGTATTTTTTAAGTGCTGCTTCTTTCTCAAAATATTACTGTGAAAGAATAGGCTTGAAAAATGAATTGGGGATCATGGCATATAACATTAAATTTGTATCAAAGTGTACCAATAAGAAACAAATTGACTATGCGAGTTTATACAGCTTAAAATGTTTATAATGCTGTGTGTGTCTCCTATAGGCCTTTATACTGGATCTGTTTTAACTTTTCATTTGAAAATGCCTCATTTGCTACATTATATTCATCCGCATACCATACAAATTTTGACGAATCTCAAGCTTCAAGAAAGCATACACACTTGAAGGAAAGTCTTCAAAACTTTTAAGTTTACCTAGGTACCTCTTTCATTTCAAAGATACTTTCTGATGATGTTTTTTAAAGCCTACTTAGAGAACTGAGTTGTGGAAAAAAAAAAAAAGAAACACATGCACTAAAGATGCGGCCTTTTCATACCCTTCACCAAATTACTGCTTAGGAAAAGTGTTCTTCTTTTGAAATGAGGAATGGACGCAGTCCTCCTGGACTATCTAAAGGAATTTTTGCCAGTGTGTGCGTTGCCTGTTCTTTCACAACTTATCTGGTGTCTGTCTAGCTCTTTTGCAGATCAAAGTACCCCTTAACTGTCAGATGCTGCTATCTGTGAGAATGACACACCCAGTCTGTAATTGTCTTATCTCTTGGTGTGTGCCCATGTTCCACCTTTGTTCACAGACGTTAGATTAACCAAAAATTACAGGTCTCAGAAAGAAGTGAAGATGTCTGGAATAGGATCTTAAAGACAGATTGTGAGTACTAGTTTAGTCTAGTCATCTATTAATTTTAACTAGACAGGGCCGGTATGTGAGTTGAGCCTTACCTCACTGAGACCTAGGTAGTTAAAACTGGACCTGTCAGTGTGTAAACTGCCACTGCTTAACCTTTTGTACATTTTGATTATATTTACATCTAGTTTTAAATACCTTGTATCAGGGTTACTTCAAGATATGTTCTCCTCTTTGTTTCTAGCTGAACTTAACAACAGTAGCTCAGTAGTTAACATATAATTTAGCATAATGCAAAAATAAAAATCTCTATGACCCAGTTGCTAACTACGACTAAGCAGGAATGTGTGATTTAATCTTAGATATGCCCTACAGGCCATCCTAGGACAATGCAGGAGTGGGGACAGTATTTCCTGTGAGAAATAAGGATGACTACTGTCAAAGAGCAGTAAGTCTATTAGTTCTGGTTTTGCCATATCCTGGGGCTCAGTTGTTTCAGCTGACTCCAGCTGTTTACCACAGCATGTGGAACATCATGTTCTGGCTTCTACAGATTCATACTTTGACCTTTGAATTCATTTCTGCCGCAGGTGCTCTTTCTTGCAGTAGTCTGGATTCTCTGTCATGTCTGCAAGTCCCAGAGGACTGTCTGCAGGCCATGACTTTGTCTGGTCTGTGTAGCTCTCTTTGCTAGACAAATTCTGATAACTGATCAAGAGTTAAATCTGAATCTTACATTAATTTCTCCTTTAGGCTGTTTTGTTCCAGATTCCAATCATGATCCAATATTATCAAGGATTCAGTTTATCCCTGGATTGCTACATTAGCTCTTCACACATGAGCACTTCTATATTTTTGGGTTTTTTGTGCTCTCTGCTTATAAATGCATTGCTGATGTGTTTCATTTTTATGTAATGAGCAGCACTTCTCAAATCTCTGTATTAAGTCTCTGCAGTTAGTCTACTCTGCCTGAGCCTCATCTACCTGAATTAACTGCAAAATACTATGAACATTAAGTGATTCAAGACCAGCTGTTACCAGCAGTTTCCTCTGTCTCTTTTTCTAAGGCTCGAAGAAACAAAAGGATTCATTACCTTTCAAACCTTTCTGTTTTCATCACCCTTTTCAGGAATGTCAGTTTTAACCCAGCTTTTAACTGCTCCATCAGAGACCAGGTGATGTTACAGAGATCTGTTGTTTCTATACCACACGTAAATTTATCTTTGTAGCACTAGTGTCTTATCATTGCAGTCCCCTAACAATCCAAACATGAAACTTTGTGCAACTGCAGTGTTTCACAAACACAACCCCTTTTTTCTGAACACCTACATTTTTTTGTGTGAAAAATGGATGTGTAAAACGAAGACATGTTAGGATATTTCAATGGGTCCCAGTCGAATGTGCTCTCAGGGCAGGGTTGGATGGTACCATTAGTCCTGGGCATTACCGATATCCAAGGTCTTGCTGTGATCCTCTGTGAAACATAACAACAGCCACTTTCTAATGGTTCTGGTTCTGTCATGACTTTGAACATCAGAAATACTCTATTAAAATGCAAGAATGATGCTTCTTTTATAATACCGTATCTGTGACAAACCTGTAACTTCTACAACACTCAGCTCCCTGCATTCAGTATAATTTCCTCCTTTTCATATGAGATTTAACTTTCCTAAGATTTTTTCTCTGGGGATGCTTTCCTGACTAACTAATTTGGGCAGGGTCATGCTGAAGCAACCCTTTAGCAATCCTTTTAACAGCTGGCAGTGATTCGCTTTGTTCTTTTTTATCCCATGAGGTAAATACCTGTTTCATTTGAGTTCCTCCTTTCTTAGAATAATGACAGATTCATGTATCTTTCATCTGCTAATTTTGTAATTCTGCTTTATGTAATTCCTTTCTTTCTCTGGACATGAGACTTGCCTAGTGTACTGTGAAGTATTATTTGACCTGAGTTTTATTTTTCTCCATTCTCAAACCATCCCACACTGTCAGTGAACTGCAGATGGAAGAGGTCATCCTTTCAAGCTCGAGTTTGTATTCTGTGTGTTATGAAGCTGTATTCCACACAATGAAGTTCTTTTTCCCTCCTCTATTTCACGTTACCTAAGTAATTAAACTTAACTGTTACTCTAACATTCAACAGTCTCAAGAGTTCTTCTGATAATGGCATGTACTTGTAAAATTCTGCTCTAAGTGGCAGATAGCCGTTGCTGTTCCAGGATTAGATGATCTTGTGAAAGTTTTTCTTCCTCAATTACTTTGGAATTTAAAAGTTTTCAGAAGTTTTGGGAAATAGGCTTTTAGGTAGCAAAGACTAACTATTCTGCTGGGATATGTGGGCTAAGGAATAAGGTAAAAGCTGATGAATTTACTACTCCGACTCCATTTCTAATGTCTGTAAGATGCTAGATCCTGCTGGCACAACCATGTGGTTCACTGGGAAAAATGAAAACAGACTTTCCTTGCCATTAGGAATTTTTTTCCAAAGGAAAAAAAAATCACTACCTCTAAAGAAAAATCTTGAATGGCTCAGTTGTTTTTTCTTCTGGGAAGGGAGAAAAAAAAATATTTTGCCTACATTTTGCTTGCATGTGTTGCCACTGTCCCATTGTAACACAAGGTTGTACCCTTTTGTTTTTACTATTCAGGAACTCCTATAAATAAATCAGTGTTGAAGAATACCTACTGAATTGTGCTGTGGAGGTAAGAGAGGTAGGAAAACACCTAATTTGTGCATAGGTACTAGTGTTGCTATCTGAACAAAACCCCTACTTCACACATGGTGCTGTATCTAGAACAATATGAAACCCCTTCTTTTCTATTTTGAGGCATCTGGAATCCATTTTTATTAGATGGCTTAATGGTGACCCAGGGGTGAATAACTAACAGACATCTGACCTTTGGTGGGCCTGAACACTACTGTTGAGTCTCATGCTTTATTGTGGAATGTTTTGAATTGAGGTTTTGGACATATACTCCTAAAATGGTTCTGAACATTATTATCTACATCATAAATGAGGAGAACACAAAGGTTTTTAAAAGACAACCACCCACTTTTTATCTCCAGCAACATCTACAAATGTTAGGTAATTGTAATACTTTTCTTGTTGTGGTGCTCTTTGTTATGTTGAACTTTATAGTATTATTTTAAATTGAAAAATAACATGTAGATCTAAAGATCAGAAAACCTACTTGATGTAGCTGTGTCACTGAAGTAATGATTATTTGATAAGAAGATAAACAATAGACATAAAAGATTTCCGTTCATTGGGTTAATAAAATTCACAGCCTGTGTTACTGTAGGAAGACGACATGGAAGTCTTTGAATATAACATTTGATAGCATAGGACATCAGCAGTTTTGTGTCACTTACATAGTGACAGTAACTTAAATGATGTTGAGTACATAAATAAGATAATCAGCTGAGTAAACATGCATTTTAAATGCATGAAAATAAAGTAATTGGAAACTATTATTTGATTTAAGCCATTGCAGAAAGGACTGTATTGTGTGAGGCTTGTCACTACCATAGAGTTATATATATGATGCACCATGCCATGGACCTACTATTAAATGAAATTCATGGTTAAAAGTTTTGGAATGTGTTGAGATATTTTATCTTAGAAGAGGTAATATTTAAAACAGTGAACATAAGTAACAGCAAACACTAAAGAGAAGGTTTGGCTCCCAGGAGCAAGAGCCAATACACAGACCTTGGCTGAAGTAGCCAGCCACTTCCTATGAATATTAGGGTGGTAGATCTGTAACTAACTTTATAATCCACTAACAGTGAACGTGAGATCCACCTGTAAACACTATTTCTGTGCTAGATACCCTAACTAGACTGTTTCTGTAGTATATGTAAAGAAAGATTCAATTTATCTCATTCTAACATAGAGGGTTTTATTAGTTGTGATGAACTGCCTCCTAAAAGCATTATTTTTCACAATATCCCAAGGAAGAATGTAAATAGGTAAGTATCTTGTGCAGGGAGAAACCATTCTGCCTCACTTGTGATTAATAAACAAAGACAAGATATTTGTCATCATTTTCCAGTAGCTGGAATTTATTTCAGAAATAACCAGAAAGCTTTAGCTGAAATTCCTGTAAGCCAGGCATCCTGTAAGCCTGTAAGCAGGATAGGCAGAGCCATGACTTCCTTCATTGAAGAAGCCAGTTGGCATCCCATGAAGAAGGGCAGAAGAAAAGAAGAAATGGTCCTGTGACTAAATCACTGAAAACATCCTCAATAAATATCTGTTTGGCTCCAAAATATGTCCTGAGTTAGCATCTTTAAGCAACACTCAGACACATTTTCCTATTTGTAGATTTTAGTTTCCTGTTCTTCTCCTAAGTTTTGCCTGTCTTCTCTCCTGTGACTTTTAACTTATTAAAGATGGGAGGGGTCATCCCAAGGGTGTGTGTTCACACAGAGCCTTGCACAACAGAGCCTCAAGCTGTAGGTGTAATCCAAATATATATTAATAACTAATGGTACAGAAGTACCTCTTGTGAACACGGAGATCCAGGAAGCACGGGCTCAGCTGTGGGGCTGTGCATAAACTGCATAACTGAGAACTTAATCAATAAAAATAAAAAGGGACAACTCATACCGTGTTTTGTAGATTATGTTATTTTTGAAACTAACAGATGAAGCTGGGGAAAAGCTTCAATATAGATCTGAGAAAGTTGTTTTTCAATTGTATTGAAATACATTGTGAAAAAAAGTTAAGAGAACTGTGCAACTGAATTATTAGGTAATACAGTTGAAGGAAGAATTCATTTTCATGAGAATGCTAGCAAAAATGGCCATTTGAGTTATTCACAATATTGATCCTCCTACTTTATGGAAGCACAGAATATTTTAGGTTGGAAGGGACCTTTGTAGATTGTCTAGTCTAACTTCCTCTTCAAGGTGGTGCTGTGATGCTGTTGGGGTTGCCCAAGGCCCACAGTGTCCAGCTGGAGAGATCTTTGCTCTAGCCCCAGCGAGCAGAGGTGCTGTCTCCTGCTTGAGGAGCAGTCCCCAAGTATAGATGGTATGGCAGTGCTGGCAGAGGCAAAGAGTGAGAGAGGGGTCTCTTGTGTGGATTCCAAAAGTTTATTTCCAACGCAGCGTGCAGGGACGAAACAACTTCAAGACTTAAGGGGTTTTATACGGGGGAACAGAACAATGGGTAGTAACAAAAATGAACCAATGAGTTCATCCAAAGGGGATGAACTAAAGGTGGAGTTACACAATTGGGTCCAATAAGGGAGGAGAGGGGAGGGAAAGGGGAATAGAGTGGTTTATAACAAACCAATGGGGAACTGAACAACATAGAACTTTCCGGGAGCTGGGTTGGGAAGGGGTGGAACAAACACTTGATTGACAACAGAATTTTCACTGCGGTCTCCCTGGAACAAACCATTTAACAAGAAAAAAAGGGAAAAGTATTCTGAGCCAGTCCATTCTTCGAGTGTTCAAAGTCCCAGGCTTTTGTTCAGTGTCCAGTTCCATTTGGCTCACCCCAACAATGCTGGTTTTGTAGTTATATCAGGTTGCTCACGACCTGGAAATCTAGAGAGACATTAAAAAGCATCCCACATCAAATTGTTTCATTCCTGTGCTTAAGCATTCTCAAAATGGAATTTGTTTTTCTTATATTTAGTGAGAATTATTTTGCTTCAGTTTAGGATTATGGTCACTTTTCTTCATGATGCATCTCTGAAAAGGGTCTGCCATGGCCTCTTCTGTAGCTCTTTATGTAAAGAGTGCCATTAGATCTTCCCTAAGCCTTTTCTGTTCGAGTCTAGACAAAGTCAGGTTTCTCAACTTTTGCTGACATATCATGTGCTCCAGTTCCTTATGCATTCCAGTGCTGCTTTGTTGTATTATCTTCATTTAACCAATACCTCTTTTAAATCAAAGATCTCAAAAATAGATAAAGCCAGATGTGGACTACAGTGCTACATAGATGGCAATAATCACTTCCCTTGACCTTCTGACAACTCAACCCACTATTAGGTGACGTTTCATTACTATAAAGATGTATTTCGCCACTTGTTTAATGCTAGATAACGGTCTTCATTTATTTAAATTATTACTAAGCATAAATAGTCATGATATTAAAAAGTACAACAAGAGGAAGAATACGTATAACAAAAGTCCTTTAGGTGAGGTTTCAGAAATCACAGTGTTCTCTGATGGTTAGAGTATAACTCTTATTGAGGTGAAGAGTGGGACATTCTTGCTAGTATAGGAATTCATAGCAATTCATGGAAAGGTCAAACTAGAGAATTCCCTTTGCCTGTAAAGGTCTAAAATATTACTGAGCCACATGGTAGACTTTGCCCTGAAAGAAAAGTAGTATATAGGAAAGATTCATGCCTTCCAGCAGAAGAGGTTATAAATATCCTGTAGTTCTTTGCAAAATAATAAAAAACCTGGGGTCTGTGGCCATTATAAATAACCAATTAGACATTACTTTAGACCTTCTTTCTTTTTTTCCTTAGTACTGTGTAGAGGGATACAGATCGTGCCCTCCAAAATAACCATTAATTCTTCAAAGAATGTATGTTTGATCTATGACTTTTTTTTCCCCCTCATATTTTACCTTTATGCATTACTTATGTACTTTGGTACTTATGGCTGGCACAAGTTTTTATAAAAATACATAAAAGTGAGAAATCTTATGTGTTGCAAAGCAGTATTTGAAAAAGTAAAATTAAGACCTGAATATCCAGTGAGAACACCTTACTTGCGGAGGATTTCTCAAGAAATCTCTTGATGATGCAACATACAGGAAGGATTCTTACTGGGTCTGATCACTGTCTCTTCCTCTGGGATCTTTTGTATGAGTCCCCTGCTTTGTTATGTTTTTCTTGGTTCTCCTTGATGCAGTGCTCTTTTCTTTTTCTGTTGAAAACTTATATGACACAGATGCAAAAAAGAGCTCACAGAGCAGGAAAGACATAGCTGGCAAGGGTTCAAAGCCAACGTAAAACAATTAAAAGAGGGTTAAAGAAGCATTGCCTCATAGACCTAGGCCAAGGTCATAATTGATTTTCATCCTATATGGTTGGATTAGAAGGGACTTGGAATAAAGACATAATTGTAGTGAAACATGCTCATTTTCGGCCGAAATGGAAATTCTGTGATAAAAGTTTCTGATTAATAGTTCAAAAGTACAGCTTGTTTTGTAATCCTGGTCATTGTGGTCCTTTTAAATAGGCTTTGGGGAAAATAATTCCTTGGTTACTTTCAAAGAAGTTCAAGACGATATTTTTGGTCAGATACAGATTAGAGAAGAACAAAGCTGAGCTATTTGAATATTATCCACATACACACCATTTAGTTTTTTTATTTGTTACAAAGAAAGAAGTAAGTACACATTATGTGGTTAAGAGAATTACAATAACATGCAAAATTACCATGGGATTAATAGATTTACTACATAATGAGTATGCATCACAGAGAACATGATTAGTCAATAGAATGTGATTACATTTCACATAACTAAGAAAAAGAGTCACAGACAGGATTAGACAAGGTTTGAGATCAAGAGAAGACCCTCTTAATCCAACAAACGGCTCAGAGTTAGAGTGACAATTGAGTGTTGAGAAAAACACAAAGGGCCAAATTCATCCCAGGTGTGACTCTGTGGAAATCAGCATAATTGCTCCTGGAATTATTGTCATTTAAAATATCTTGTTAGGGATAAAAAGACGATGAAAAAATATCGACAGTATATGTAATTGTAAAGAGACATTTTATAAAGGAAGTCCCTTTGGGTCCATCACCTACCTTCAGATATTACTCATTTTTCTTTTTGCTGCACACAGAGCTGATGACAGAAAAAAAAATTGTCAAAATTAAAAAAAAAAATCCTTTGCCAAATGAGATCAGAGCAGAGAATTAGTGAAGTAACACGATAAATTTAGCCTGGTATGCTATATAAATTGGCCTATTAATGTAAATGGTACTTCATTAATTACTCCATTTTCATCATGACATCTCTATTTGTCTGGGTAGTGTGAGGCTGGATTTTTCATGATATTCAGTAGACTTCACCTGATATAATGACTTGTCTGAATAGAACATACCAGAATATAAATTAAATTGTCGTTTCAATTCTGGGTTATCCACCTAAGACCAGTGTCAATTAGCTAATCCTAAAACATACCTGCAGATCTGTGGGTTAACATGCATAATACAGCCATATGCAATAGCAAACAGAAATATGATTGCTATATAAATAGTGCAGAGTTGGGAAAATTGCACTATAATTCTGATCCCCCAGATTCAGAAAAAATATCAGATAACAGAAAAAGGTGGTGGAAGTAAACTGTATATTTGGAAAACTAGACTTTTTTAGACCAATGTTGTTAAGAAAATCATAATCCTTTGTCTGCTAGAGAATACCTAAGCACTATGATTATTAGAAGAGTGTAGTGGATATCTTCTTTTCTTCAGCCTTCCAGTGAACATTACTATTTTAGAACATTCTTGGAAATCTCACCTCTAAGTATTTTAGTAACAGCACTGAGCAAACCTGAGCACTTCTCACAAGTAAGATCATCAGAAAGAATATTCTTTTCCATTTAAAACATCACCCTCCTGAACTGGATTCTTTTTTCTAAGTTGGATTATGAAAGCACTGTGATGGGTATTGCTAGCATATTTCATATGACATCAATAAATGAACCTATTCATTTAGGGGTATGTACCTTTCTCCAAGGCAACCAGCATCGCAGAGTGCCAGAGTAAGAAGATTCAACACCTCTGCCTTTTAGTAGGAAAAAGTTGTTCTTTGTATGCTCAGGTGCTGAAGGTTTTTTGGACTCTGTTTCTTTCCTTCAGATTTAGTCTTAAATCTAAATTACCTGATAATTCATATTTTGCTCCTATGCCTCCAAAATCCCACAAAATTAGCATTTGTGACCATAATTTCATCATCCTTTATATGCCCTAGGCTGTGAGATATGATTAAACCCTTGATAATTTTTTTTAAATTAAAAGAATGAAAAATAGAAATAAGTGAGAACATTGATAGAAGTCAAACAATATTACTTGCCCTGCCACACTCCTGTCTTACAGGTTTTAACCTAAGATTTACAACTGGAACACTATGAACTGTTGGCTACACATCATTTCTTTGTGAAATAGATGAAACCTTGGGGATTTACACACATTTTTGTAGGTACCTACCATTTGTCTGAATAATTACTACGATCCTACAAATCACAAAAGCATAGTACATCTTTAAATCATGTTCTGTCATTATCGTCCTTGATTTACCTTTTCTATTCCTTTTAGTGGTAGGCAATGCAAAATGGACTGTGTAGTCTTTGTTTTTCAGAAGTAATAAATAACGTGAAGCAGACGGTTGTATGTTCATGGTATTTGGCTTCTTAGTGGTTTTTTGTTTGGATTTTTGAAATAAAATTGTAGTCCTGAAATCAGATTTCAATTCACATATCTTTGTTAATGAAATGAAATATAGCACGTTAGTAATTTCTATGATTTTCCTCAGGAATTTTGTACAAGAAACTATTTTAGAGTAACATAAGACAAAGCAGGTCTTTTCCACAAGGAAATGTGTTCACTGGGAAAATGATAAGTGTATGTTCTGAGATTTTGTACATCATCCNTTGAATATGACCACTATAAATAATTTCTGGCCACTATAACAATTTTCCTTTTTTTTAACGGCTGGGTTGACAAAGTAGTAGATTGTAATACAATACAGCAAAATGGTGGCTACCTCTCCAATATGGAAGGATAGTGTATGGGCGAAGTGCCACAGAGCAGCTTGTTCAATTGGGAAACAAACTCTTTAACCTCTTATACATGATGTAATTTTGGTCATTTCAAGTTTATCAACACTTTTAGAGAATCTTACCACTGAAGTTTGCCATGTGACTCACACCTTTTGCTGACAAGATCTATCAGTGTCAGCAGAATTGAACTGTTGTCACTGTCTTGGAAGGCCAGTGTGCCATGTTGTACAAATGATTGGATGAACACTGCCTCTCCCTTGCTCCTGAGGCAAGAAAAAATTCTTGACTTTTTTTTTTTTTTCTAGAATAATTAATAATTTTATTTATGCTTCATAACTACCTATTGCACGTCTTCATGTCATTTACAGTCTCTGATGTTTGCTGCAGCACTCACATCACATTCTGATATTGCTTTTGAAGTCAGACTATAGTATAGTATACCATAGAGTATAGTTGGAATATAGCTTGCTTGAAGTAGTTCTTGAGAAATGAAAGCCTCATGGCTGAAATAGTCCCTTCTGTGTTAGGTCTAGGTGGAAAATGCCATCCTTTTTTGCAATCCCTTCCATCACCTGAGACTGCTGAACTCTTTGAAATATTTTGGTGGATTCATATCTTAACTAGTCTGAATTGTTTCCTGGAGGTGTCAGTTTCTTCACTGACTGGTGAGGAGGGCAGAGTAAATATATTCTGTACCTACTGCACACAGAAGTTTTGGATTTCTATCTGGAAATTAACTAGATGTTTTACCTCAAGTCTAAAGGGAAATGCCTACTGCCTTCTAGTTAATTGGTTATTCTTATGTAATAACTTGCTAATGAATAAGCATTAAAAAACTTCTACAGCATTGGTCAAGACCAGGTTGGATGGGGCTCTGAAGACCCCAGTCTAGTGAACCCATGGCAGGGGGGTTGGAACTTGATGATCGCTAAGGTTCCTTCTATCTGAAAACATTCTATGATTCTGTGATGGATATAACAATCCTTCCTTGATTCAGTTCAAAACACTTGTACAAGCATAGGTTTCTCCTGGTCTTGGTGAACTTAATTCTCTTGAAGTCTTCATCTAAATCTATTTTATTTGAACCTATAATCAATACAAGATATGTACCTTACTCCTAAATCAGGTGTATTTTCCCAGAAAAGTAGGACATCCTGGGGTAACTGTGGCAAGCATAAAAGCTTCAGACAGGAAAAAAAGGAAGAACATCTATTTCTGATACATTCATGCCAAATCATTGTTTGGAATACCTTGGTAAAATATAGCTTTAATAATGTGTATCTTCTGATTAGACTTGTTATTTTCTAATGTGAAGAAAATATCCCTCTGTCTCTATATCTAATTTTCTCAAATTTCAAATTAAGGACTAGGCATCATTAAATCTGGAATTCAATGGAGTCATACTTACAAACAAATATTCCTTCTTCATAGAGGTTCCAATTCAGACAGAAGATGGCAGCTCTCCCTTTTCAGTCTTTTATGCCTGGGGATTTTTTCCAGAAACAAATCAGACTTCCTGGCTGTGTTTCTTGTTTACAAAGTGCTGTATACATTGACATTTAAGAATTTCTGTGTAGTTTATGACTATCACACATCATGTCATAAAATTAAAGGCATTTTTGTTCCACACAGTCCTGGGTGAGATCTAAATTGTTGTGCACTCTACTGTATATTGTACAGTACTTCAAAATATGCATCCTCTAAAAGTTACCTTTCTGATTCCATCACTGCTTTCCTGCCTGTACTTCTGGTAATAATGATGGATTTTCTTGACTTTGGATCAGGAATCCTGATTAAAATACAATTTAGCCATTTTACTCTTACACTTTTATGTTCTGTAACTAAAAGTACAGGGTGATTTAAAATGCTTTGAAGGTGAACTCTATGTTCTATAGATTAGATATCTTCTGGGAGATACCTTCTAAAATCCTGTTTAACAATGTTTAAAAAATTAAATAACCAACAATGAAGAATTTTTAAAAAAAGATAAGGAAATAAAAAAACAACTTTGAAACCAGAAGCACTGCATGTATAAGACAGATGAAATCTTTAAAGATAAGCTGAAAGATAATATGATTAACACTGATGAAGCAGAAGAGCGCCAAGTATATGTCATTTCTGAGCCAGATACATTACACAAGGTGGAAATTGAACTTTCAAGAGTCATGCTAACATTTTACTCTTATGCTTTATCAAGGTGAGAAAATCAAAGAAAAAAGCAAAAACTGCATATTGGTAAGTCTGTTTTAAATATGGTAGTGTCAACACTGATGAATGACATCTTCAGGTAAAGTGATTACAGGATTACATAATGACTCATTTCTAAAGGCTAGCAAATATTAATGTTTTAATGAGACACCTTTTGGGGGGTTTTATATTTTTAACCTCCATTTTTTTTGGTAACTTTTATGGCAATCTGCACTCTACATTTGTAGAGATATTTTATACTCTTGCACAATGCAAATCCTTTACATTATGCACTGCTCACTGAAAAATATTCTCCACAAGCCGTCCTTGATCTTACTTCAAAATGATAAATCTGTTTTCTTGTCATTGTTCTTTGTTGCAAGAGTAAAAAATTTCTGTTCAGTCCAAATGGTATAACCTCTTCACAGAATCTACAGCTATTTCTGCTAAGGACTATTGTTCTTGCTTGAGATATAAACTCTCATAAAATAAAGATTTGACTATTTTTGTTTATGTTCTGTCCAGCACATAATAAAACAAACGCTCAGTGGTCATGTACTATAAATAGCAAAAATATACAGTGTAAGTTGTGTAGATAAATGGTCAATAAAAAAGTAATACTATCAAACAGGTACAATTCTCGCTGACCTTTGAAAATTTATACGAAAGTCGCTGATCAGATCAACTTAGATTATGCATATGTATAATAATTAAAAGTCTGACTATTTTAAGTGCTGTATAAATGTTTCCCACTCCCATGAGTTCACAACTCATACAATTAAATAAGAGGGAACAGGTCTAATATTCAAACTTGTTGAAGTGCTTTGAGTCTTCTGAGTTTGCACATTTAAAATACTCACCCTAACCTCAGTGGCATATGTTTGTTGTTGGTTGATAAAATATAAATGCTCTATTAAAATATCCATAACTTGTCCAACATATACCTGTAATCAGTTATTATAACTTAGGGAATATATCTGATAATAAAAGTAGTAGTCATGTGCTCGATAAAGCATAAATTACAGCACTAACTAAAGAACTAAGTCTTTCCTAAGAAAGAAGAAAGTCATTAGCTGACAATAGGGCTTATTAAAAGTTTCTAAGCCACTTTAGGTGTTTAACCAAGGTCACATACAGTGTAGAACAGACAGAATACCAAAGAAGAAATGTCTGTATCTCCTAAGAAGCTGGAATTTCTTCTTTACCTTTCTTTTCCAGATTAATCTAAATTTGATGGCCATCCAAAAATATTACAAGATCTATTTGTCTAATTGATTCTTGGGAAAAGGATGAAATTTTGTCCATCAGTGAGATGGGTGAGAAGTGGAAACCTTCTTTGAACAATTCATTTTTTTTTTCCATTTGGTAAGATGAGGAAAATTGTTGTTTGTATTTGACCATTGCTATTCATCAGCAAGGTTACTGTATTCTGAACAGTAATGTGTGTGTACTGTTACTAATAAGAGCATAATTTTTGTCAAACACTCAAAAATATATATGCGTGCTCTTAGTGCTAACTATGAAGAAAAATACAATTAAAATATTTCAGCTTTATAAATATATATGTACGTATGGCTCTTGCTCTTTTGTTTGTTTGTTTGTTTTTGTTTCTGTTGTATTTAATATGATTACATGATCACTATTTCCAAAACAGAATAACTATGGTACTGATATATATGTGATCTCTAAGTCAGAGATTTATTGGAGATACATGTTTTTTTTATTTTAAAGGATGAAAATTTTGCCCAGGAGAAGAGAAAGATTTTTTTTTCCCTTAGAAGAGCATATAGGCAAAAAGTCTATAGCAAATATCTCCGCTGTTCTGTTGCCTTATTCTCCCTGTCTGCTGCCATACCCAAAAAAGAAGAAAAGAAAATAATTTGCTGGAGATAGTCAGATATACTGACTTCTTTGCTGCCTCTTGAAGGTGGCTCCACTACCAAATATCTTCAGCAAAGACCACTTTGTTGCCAAAATTCTGCCATTGATATTTTTCTGGAGATATATGATTCCTTGATTTTTTTATGTTTTTCCTATACAAGATCTAAACATTCACTGGGGCAGAACCTGAAACCTAACTGCCTCATGACCCAAAATCTTATCAACTATCTTACTAAGTGGGTTGCAAGTACCATATCTATCATCCTTGAGAACTGAAAATATTTATATTTTCCTCTTATTTTTTAATTAAAAAATATTTAAAGAATGTGAGCAACAAAATATTAAAAAATATCCCTACATTCCTCAAATATAAATGTCTTAAATTATTTAGACATTCCTTGTTGAATGCCTTACCTTCTGGCCTATAGGATATTTAAAGCAATATTTATTATATCTATTGTCTGATAATAGCAAAAACTATCATCAGCTCAGTGCTTGGAATTCTCATTCCTCCCTTATAATCATTCAGTGCTCTTTGAAATATGAAGTGAGAGAACCAGTCTTTATGCAAGTAGCTAAGATGCTCACATAAATTTTTGCCCCTTCTCTCTTGACTTTGCTTTTCAGAATTGAACTGTGTCAAGAGGACACACTGAAAATTTATTTTAACCATCCTAAATATTCCATAGCTTGCTGGTTCTGACTCTGATCTGAGAGGTGGCTGTCAGGTATTCAAATACTTCTTTCAGAAAAGTGGAAACCTGGTCTTGGTGTCCTATTGCTTGTGTAAGTCTGTAGTACCAAAGATAAGGAACAAAAGACAGCTTAGTGAAAGTTTTTTTCTCAATTTCTCATTTACAGAACATACTCCACTCTCTATTTGAAATGATGAATGAACTTGTGTAAAAATATTATCTCATCACATAATTATGAACTGTGCCATAAAGTACAGTGTGAAGATAGATGAATGAAGATTCCAGCACTTTATAACTTCTGAATGCCTCATTCTTCTGCTTGACCAGTGTGTTTCTTTGCTAGTTTTTATGTTTGCAACATTGCAAATACAGGGATAGGTGGTGATAATTGATTGCTGGGCTGCTTCTCCAGGTACAGTATTAGATACACTTTGTGTTAGGGAGTTACAGCATGTCAAGAATTCCCCACATTTTAGGTAAACCATATTACTGAACTGAAAACCAGAGAGTTTTCATTTGTGATAACCAATATCAGACTCTGCTGTGGAAAATTCCCAAGCAATACTCCTTTTGATCACTTTTGTGGTATTTTAAGTCCCTAATAAACCAAAGCTAATAAGGTATATTTATCTTTCTAGTTTCTTTTGGAAAAAGCTCTCTTGCCATCTCTTTCTACAGATAGATATCAGTAGACCATCGTGGTCTCCAAAAAGATCCTGGAGGTATATCTTTGTATATTATATTGAATTGTGAATTTTTAACTTTAAAGACCATTCCATCCCCACGTTTACTTAGGCAGTGTTATTAGGAATATGCCACAGTCCATGAAAAATCAGACATTACTTGATGTAATAATTGCCTCAGTAACCGACATTACTAAAATGAACACTTAATAGCTCATAAAAAATCAAGTTAAAACCAACAATTTTGTTTATTGCAAGATGAAAAGCATCATCAGCTTTTTAAAATCTCAGGTAAATCTTCAGGCTCAGGAGTCTTGAAACTACTTTCTAATTGTAGTATTTTTAAATTTTATTATTATTTTTTCCTTACCTTATTTTATTTTAGATTTTAACTAACAAGCCTTTGATAAGAGGTAAAGGCAAAACTGCCACTATAGCTTAATGAGCCCAGAAAAAAATTTACAAATCAGATTGATAGTATGAACAGAAGACAAGAACAATCATACAGATTTGAGATTTATGTTTACAGGCCTGTGGCAGTCCATTACTATAAAAAATGCAGATTATCCTTTTTATTTTATTTTATTCATAAAACAACAGTAATATAATAAATTATTATGTTTAACAAGTATTTAATTAACTTCTCTAAAAAGCTACAAGTCACATTTTGTTAAAAGTTCTTTCATATTCTTAAACGCAATTATCTAAAAACTATCAATCATTTTTATTAGTTAATACTTGAAACTGCATGCATATCCAATATAATTATTAACGCCAATCCATTTACTGGTTCATTTGAGTCTGGCTATGCACAATTATGTGTGACATTTTGAAAGGAAGCATCATTTTCATAATGATACAATCATTATATTTTTTTCTGAAGATCAACAAAAGATTTACTCATTTTAATTCTATTGCTTATCTGTCTACTATATAACTTATAAGAATAAGAGATTCCAGAGGGTAATAGAAAATATCGGTTCTGCTATTTTAGTAATTGCGACTCATAAATTGTTTTTCCTTTTGTACTTTTGCCACCATACAAAATTAGGACAAAATAAAACCACTTAAAAAGATATGAAAGAGAACTACTCAGAGGTGAGAAAGTTGATTTCCTGAGGCCTAGAGTGACTAGACTAGGTTTTGCAATGTCTCTGTTGGTCAAAGAACAATGTTGGTTATTCTTTTTTCAAAAAAATCATGTTGCAAACCAGAAGTTCATTAAACAAATAGTTCCATGAGTAGTTGGAACTTGGAAGAATGTTCGATGACTTGATTGCTTACCCAGAACTTTGGGTAGAAGAAGTTTTTTCCCTATTTAGCCTCAGATTTGGTTTAGATGTTGAAAGGTCCCTTAGGCCAGATTTGAAAACTCATTGTAATTAGGTTCCTAATGTGCTGTAGAAGTCCTCATATGGCTTAGATCCATTAAGAGATATAGACATAAAAATAGTCCACATAAAAGTCCAAACTTATCTTGTCTAGTGCTAGGGAGACGTATGTGTGTCCTAAGGTGCTGTAGATCTTGTTAGATACATCCAACATGCTTTATAATCCAAAATGCCAAGAAACAGACACTATAGTGTCTTTTCTGCTTCAATAATTATTTCTAACGTGGTAAAAAGGAATCTAGCTTATTCTGTTCTCTATTTGTCACTGCTCAATATATTGGACATCTTTACTTTTCTTTATTAATGCAAATGAACAGGACTGGAAAAGGAACAAAAACTGAAGAAAGGATTAAGCTGACATATGAGCATGAGGGGTGGACTTTGAGGCAGAAACTTATGAGTTAGAACTTTTATTAATCCTTCACTCCCCTCATGGACAATAGAAAGCAAGATGGTTTCTCCTTTTGAAGTGTACTTTTAGAATAGAACACACATACTTTTAAGGTTGCTTTTAATGCTTTTCATGGAATCATGGAATGGTGTGAGGTTGGAAGGCACCCTAAAAGTTCATGTAATACCAGCCCCTCTGCCTTGGGAAGGGAGGCAACTCACTAGATTACACAGGGCCTGATCCAACCTGGCCTTGAACACTCCCACAGATAGGGCATTCACAGCTTCTCTGGGCAGCCTGTTCTAGTGCCTCACCTAAGTAATGAATTTCTCCCTACCATCTAATCTAAATTTCTTCTCTTTTTGTTTAAAACCATTACCCTTGTACTATCAGTATCTGCCTACTCTTCATCATTTTTATAATATCCCTTTAAGTGCTAAAAGGCTGCAATGAGGTCTCCCCAAAGCCTTCTCTCCTCTAGACTGAACAACCCCAGCTGTCACAGCCTGACTTCATATATGTGCTCCAGCTGTCTGATCATCTTTGTGGCCCTCTTCTGAACCCAAGCCAACAGGTCCTTGTCTTTCTTGTGCTGAGGACCCCAGAGCTGGCTGGAGCTCTCTGGGTAACACCTAACTCTCAACCTGCTGGCCATGCTTCGTTAATGCAGCTCAGATGTTGGCCGAGAAGGCCAACCTTCTGGGCTGCGAGTGCATACTGCTGGCTCAGGTGCAGCATTTATCCTCCAGAACCTCCAAGTCCTTCTCTGCAGAACTGGTCTCAGTGAATGCTTTCTTCTCCCAATCTCTACTCATGCCCTGACCCAGATGCAGCACTTTACACTTGGACTTGTTGAATTTTATGAGGTTCTTGTGGGCCAACTTCTTAAGCTTGTCCCAGTCTGGTGTCCCTTCCTTCTGTCAACTGCGCTGCTCTGCTTAATGTCGTCTTCAAACCTCCTGAGAGTTCACTCGATCCCACTGTCTCTGTGATTGATCAAGATATTAAAGAGCACCAATCCCAAGAGAGAGCTCTGGGGGAAACCACCTGTGGCCTGCCTCCACCTGTATATAGAGGCATTGACCAAATCTCTCTCTGCATCCATTCAGCCGATTTCTTATCCACCCAATAGCCCACCCATCAAGTCCATGTCTCTCCAATTTAGAGTTAAGGATGTTATGTGGACTTAAGTCAATGGTATTACAGAACTCGAGGTAGATGAGAACATTCAGCCTTCCATTATCAACCATTGCAGTCGCTCCATCATAGAAGCCCCAGTTTAGACAGGCATGAAATGTTCTTGATGAAGCCATGCTGGTGGTTGTAGATCACCTCCTTGGTTTTTATGTTCCTTAGCATTGCTTTTGCGAGGATCTGCTCTACGATCTTCCCAACCAAGCACATAGGCAAAGCTTACCAGTCTGTGGTAAGAGACCAGAGAGTGGCTTGGCAACAACATCAGCCAGTTCCCTCAGGACCTTGGGATGCTTTTCATCAGGCCCCATAGATCTGTGCCAGTTCAGTTTCATCAGCTGGTCTTGAACTAGAATTTTGCTTACAGTGGGAGGGCTACGCTCCTCAACTGGAGCTTCAGGGATGTAAGAGATGTGGGAAGTCTGACTGCCAATGACGACTGAGGTGAAGAACTTGTTTAGTGCCTCAGCCTTCTACACATCCATTGTCACCAGTTTTCCCTTCTTGTTTATTGGGGATGCACTCTCCTTGGTCTTTCTTTTCTGACCAATGTACTTATAGAATACTTTCTTCTCATTCTTTATATCTTTTATTTATTTTTGGTTGCTTTTTATTTTCAGTCGAGTTAAAGACAGATTTGGGCTAGTAGTTCAGACACTGATGCTAAACTTAGTTCCCTTAAGGGAAGTGAGATCAGTACTACCTTTGGGATCTGAAAGAGTCTTCACTGGATACAAGTCTGTTTGCTTCAGGGGGTCGTCTATATGGAGTTAGGTGGAATGGTGCAATAAAAAAACACTTCTTTAAAGGTTATGCTTAAAACCAACCATGCTTCTATTATATGGCTTTCTCTTTGTAGAAATAAATGAAATTTAAATATAAACTTGATACTGTTATCAAGATTTGAGGAATAAATAATTTCCCTATAAATTTCAATCATTTTTAAGTGCAGTCTGTATTAAACTTTTCTTTATAAAATATCTGTATGATTTTTCCCAAAAGCATTGTATCAAATTTAGTTGCTATTTGTTTATTTCAAATTACTGTCATGTCACATCTTTTCTACCTTTCAAAATAACTGTTGTCTGTGTTCGACTGCATAATCCACAGGCAACAGTAATTGAGAAAAAAAGACATTTTGTATACGTTCTTTGGTTCTTTTTCATTTCAGATTTTAGAAAGGATTTTTTGTTTGTTTGTTTGCTTGTTTTAATATTTTTTAGTATAATCTCCTGTTAAGGATTTTAAAAACTAATACACATCTGCAGCGAATGTGTTACAAAGACACAGAGTGTTGTGAGATCCAGAATATCAGCTCAGAGACTTGGACAGATTACTTCTATTTTATATAGATAACTGCAGGTACAGTAATAAATTTTACTGTGCCTATGAACAGTTATGCTTTTTCAAAAATTGTTTTATTATTTAATCATAAATTAGTAAAACGCTGTGTGTGCATTTAGCTAGAATGCTGTAGAATTAACTAAGTCATTCTATTTTTCCACACCCACAGAAAGGATAAACAAGTACTATTTCAGGTCTAAGCCAGAGAAGAAATTCCTATTTCAGGTCTAAGATAGAGGAGAAAAGTTAAAGAGAGATCTTAAGGACATCTGTTTCTTATTTCTGAATTCAATGTTACATTTCTGTGTAACAGAAATACAGAGGTTTCAGTGCCTGTGTTTAACAGCAGCTAGAAACATTTCCATGTCTTGTCTCTCTTCTCCCACAAGTCCTGCATTAGCCTTTGGAATAAAGGCTTGTTCTGGCTCATTTTGAGGGCAAACAAGTGTTGTACCCACACATAAGGACTGCGCTGCTCCTGTTTTGCCTTGGGGTTCAGTGCTTGTCTTCCTCTTGTGTTTTAATGTTTCATTCTGAATTTAATGCTTCTGTGCTGCACCAGATGGACAGCTCTGCAGATGGAAGTTCACTTTTTAAATTATAGAAGTAACACAGGTAGAGAATGAGCAATAGCTGACAAGCTTCTCTCATGTAGCCTTTCCTACATGCTGGTACAAAGGGACATTTTAGCAAGGTGATGGCTCTGTAGTCATACTCCTTCCATCCTTGGCTTTTGTGGTAAATGTGCCAAAATGACAAGAAATTAGCTTGTTCTGGGAATGTCAGTCCTGCTGGGACTGGTTTGAGAACTGCAACTAGAGGAAAGAACTTAAAGTAACTCTAATAGTTCCCCATCTATTCTCCTTTTTTTTACTTTTTTCCTATTCCATTTTTTTCTTTTTTTTCCCCATACTCTGATATCCCATTTGCATTTGACATCCACGTGGGATCTTACTCTTAGTAGTATGATGTGATGATTGCTTGTAGTATGATGTGATGATATGATCTATCATCATATGGCAAATTTCTGAACTGATAACTGCTCTGTTCTGCATCATGTTCAAATCTGGACACTGAAAATATTATGTAGCAATGTCACTGAGAGCTTATTAGAGGCTAACAAGTCTTTTATCAAAATTACCTTGAATTTTCTGGCCTTGCAATAAAATATTCAGTTTCCTGTTCCCAA
The DNA here is from genome assembly GCA_013400515.1 of Erpornis zantholeuca. NCBI lineage: Eukaryota > Metazoa > Chordata > Aves > Passeriformes > Timaliidae > Erpornis > Erpornis zantholeuca. The sequence continues at coordinate 17,111 of VZTN01014173.1, read as the reverse complement.
ACATCTCAGACACCCAACCCCAATTTACCAAGAATATGAACTAAACATTTCCCTTAATTTTAACTGAACAGTTATTGCCTTGCAAGGGATCCTGACCAGGTTACCCTCTTACTTAATGAAAAAATTATTCTAAAGCTGTTAACAACCAAAGCGGGCTCCCCTAGGGAGAAGACATGAATTCTTTCCTTAAGAAGAGATTGAGCAACCAGATGGACACCTTCAAGGCATACACAGCTTCAAGAGGGATGCTTCAAGCGCCTCAGCTTGCCAGCAGCAGTGGTGCTTGTTTGCCATGAAAGCATTTTCTATGTTAGCTTGTTTAAATTTTTAATTTGAGAATAATCAAATAGCAGGATAAAAACTTGTTAATTTAGGCGAATTGTGGTAAACTCTTCAGAGCATAGATACACGTGAATATTTGACTGAAATCAGTGGAAAAAGTCAAAACAAATTCAGGGCTGTGGGTGTCCTTTTGCCTGTTTCTGTAGCATTTGTTTCTAAAAAAGAAACAAAAAAAAAAAACCCAGCCATGTTCCAGCAGTAGTTGTGTATACAAGATACATTTTTTCACTGCTATTGTTGTATTAAACTGCTGGATTAACTCCAAAACATGTATTTTTAATATTGGAATTTTCTAATATTAGAGAACAGGATATCTGTGACTAATGAAGACATTATATTTCTAATCAGAATGCAAATAGGAGAAGATAACCCTCTTCTTACAAAATTTTATTTTTTAATATTTGACTGTCAGCACTATCTAAGAATTATTCAGCTTTGATATTGCTGCATCAGTCATGTAAAATTCTGTCCTATTTTAGAGTCAGTACCCAGGAAACTAATATTCACACTGCTTTAATATGTTGATATTTTAATTATAAGTCTCAGAACATTAACTACTTTTGCGTGTGTATGTGCCTTAGGACAGTGCTGCATAACCTGCACTTTAACTCCTTACAGATAGTAACTCAATCTCTTCTTGAGCATCCTGTTCCAATAATAACCTTTTCAAGGATAACCCTTTCAGGGAAGAAATTTGTTTCTTATATCCTATCTAATGCTCCCTTGGCACAACTTGAGGACATTTTCTTTTGTCCTATCACTTGTTGCTTCGGAGAAGGGACCACATAGGTCCTCCTTTTAGGTAGTTGTAGAGAGCAGTGAGGTCTCCCCTCAGCCTATTTTTCTGAAGTCTAAACAACCTCAGCTCCCTCAGCCATTCTTCATACAACGTGTGCTCTAAATCCCTCACAAGCTTCATGGTTTTTCTTTGGATGCAGCTAAAACTATGACCATTTCTCTTCAGGGATTTAATGGTTTCAGTGTAGGGTACCACTGTAAGAAAAAGGCCTAAGAAAACCACCAGAAAATGCAATGTAAGGTTTATATGGGTCTAAGAAGTTCATTATGTAAAGCTAAGATGGGGCAATGTCTATAAGCAGTCCTAAACAAGGTGATGCAGTCAGCATCACATCTGGTTCTCAGGCTAAAGCAAGGTATCACGCAGCTGAGTTATGTTTACAGCAACCTTAAATGTAAGTTTTACAAACACCAGTCCTGAGAAGCCCTGGTAACTGCTGCTGCTCTTCTCCTGTTTCTGAAAGGAAATGATTTTTAGGAAGTCTGGACTTGATCCTCACTGCTTGAAAGGTCTGAACAACTTCTAAATCCTGTTAGCATTTCAAAACAACCCTTTTTATTAGTTCTAAGACTGGACTGTAAAATTCAATATGCTGGAAGCCAGATGCTTACAAAACTGTATGTTACAGAAGTTAGAAAATTCTGTTAAAGGAAATAAGTTTATTGTTTATGAATTGATTGTATTTTTTTTTTTAATCTAGTGCATCCATCTTACTTTTATTTCATCAAGTCCAAAGTCAATGGTGAGAAACCATTTTTGACTAGTCTCACCTCCATAGTGAAGGCCATAGAATTTCAGCATGCAAGTTTTTAATACAAATCCAGAGGAGCTTTGTTCTTCAAGCTTTTAAATGAACAAAGATTGTTACAAAGGTAAAAGAAGACCTGTGCAGAATATCTCCATTTTAATTATTTAACCTTTTGTAGAAGATAAAATGTTCAAGATGTTCATCAACCTGGTATTTTTCTGAATAGACAATGAAATGCACATTTACTTTTGAGGTAAGATTTTTTTGACAAAAAAATATTTTTTTTAGTTCATCATACTATGGACTACAATGTTTTAATTTTATTTTTTTAACTTGGCCTGGTTTAGATTTTCCTTCCGCAAAAGTAATTTTGTTGCTTTAAGGAACTACTGTTTCAACTAAACTCTACTAATTTTTTTAATTGTGGAGTTCCTGTTCTTCCCCCCTGACTCTCATCAGCTATTCAAGATTCTCTTTTGTTTTGTATTTCCTTGTTCTATTTCCATCCATTGTCATGTCCTGCTGTGTCATATGTGTGCTGATAGCTCACTGGAACAGTTGTTTCAGTCTTTGCAGTCCTGGGAGGCTGCTTGATGACTTGGGTAACTTTTTGTGCTATTCAAGCACTCATGTCAACAAAATTTCTTGAATTTAGGAAAGATAAAACTGAGTTGCAATTGATTGATTCTTCAACACAGATACCTCAAGTATAATCCATGTTCATATCAGCAAGTGGCAGCTCTTTTAACTTCCTCAGATAATGACTATGACCTTGGTGATATTGAACTTCTATTAGAAATCTTGATTGTACATTTTTAACTATGTTTTTACTGTCCCAGCTGTTAAAGTATTCAGGATTAAATTAAGGCTGTTTTTTTTTTCTGATCAGGTCTAAAGCAAGAAATTAGAAATTTTAAATTGTAATCTGATAAATTGCTTCCATGTTCCTTTCCTGTTTGATGTGAATGTTATCTAGGTGTACCTGTCTAGCAGTCCACCCATCCAGTTTAGAGAGAAGGAGGCTGTGAGGGATCCTGTCAAAGACTTTACAGAAATCCAGGACATCTGCAGCCCTTCCCTTGTCCACTGATGCAGTCAGACCATCATAGAAGGTCACTGGGTTGGTCAGGCAGGACTTGCCCTTGATGAAGCCATGCTGGCTCTCCTGAATCACCTCCCTGTACTCTATGTGGCTTAACAAAGCTTCTAGGAGGATCTGTTCCATGATCTTCCCAGGCACAGAGGTGAAGCTAACAGGTTGGTAGTTCCCAGGATCCTCCTTTCTATCTGTATTAAAGATGGTTCAATGTTTTCCTTTTATGAGTCAACAGGAACTTCTCCTGTCTGCCATGACTTTTCAAATATCATGGTAAGGACTCCATCAACCAATTTCCTCAGGACTCTGGAATGTATCTCATCTAGTCTCATCCAGAGGATCAATGGCTTAGAGCCCCAGTGAACATCAGTGACTGGTGTACCTCAGAGGTCTCTACTGGGACCAGCATTATTTGATATCTTAATGAATGACATAGATAAAGAGATTGAGTGCACCTCTAACAAATCTGTGGGTGACACAAAGATGAGTAGTGCTGCTAACACATGAAGGACAGGATGCCATCTAGATGGACCTAGACAAACTCAAGAAGTGGATGCATGGGAATTTCATGTAGTGTGATGACCAAATGCAAGGTGTTGTAGCTCGATTGGGTGTCAATAAGGGCTGGGGGATGAACAGATCAAGAGCAGCCCTGCTGAGAACGACGTGGGGGTGCTGCTGGATGAGAGGCTGGACATGACCCAGCCATGTGCACTCACAGCCCAGAGAGCCAAAAGTGTCTTGGGCTGCAGCAGAAGCAGCGTGGGCAGCAGGGCCAGGGAGGGGATTCTACTCCTCTGCTCCCCTCTGGTGAGACCCCACCTGGAGTGCTGCATCCAGCTCTGGGGCCTGCAGAACAGGAAGGACATTGACTGGTTGGAGTGAGTCCAGATGATGGACACCAAGATGATCATAGGGATGAAACAGCTGTCCTGTGAGGAAAGGCTGAGAGAGCTGGGATTGTTTAACCTGGAAAAGAGAAGGCTTCAGGGTGATCTTCCTGATCACTGTGGCCTTCCAGTGCCTGAAGAGAGCTTATGAGAAAAATTGAGAGAGATTACTTACAAGAGCATGTAGTAGAAGGACAGTGAGGAATGGCTTCAGATTGAAAAAGGATTGGATTAGGCATTAGGAAGAAATCCTTTACTGTCAGGGTGGTGAAGCACAGGTTGCCCAGAAAAACTGTGGATGTCCAATGCCTGGAGGCCAGATTGGATGTTCTAGTGAAAGGTGTTCTTGCCCCTGGCAAGGAGGTTGCAGCTAGATGATCCTTAGGACCCCTCCCAGCCCAACCCATTCTGTGATTCTATGATTCTATAGTTTTGTGATTCTATGATTCTATAGTTTTATGATTCTATGAAAATCACTATCTAGTTGTAAGGAAGATTTGATACTGTGTTTTATTACACCTTTTAAATATTTACTGCATATAGTCTTATTTGCATTGTGCTTAGGATTTTCCCATGAAGGACACTTTGTAAAAGTAAGTTATATTATTTGGTAGACTGTGTGAAATATTTTCACGAAGTACTATTTTATGTCATAAAAGGGTATTTGGGAAGCCTGCGTGTTTCTGAGTTCTGAATAACTGTGCAGATGTTGTACTAGGCTAAAAAACAGCACAGATTTTGGACAGAGTGCTTAGTAATTGGAGAAGAACAAAACTGTTTAGAAAACTGCATGGTTTGAAAGATAAATATTAGAAGTATTTACACTCTAAAATAATTTTAGGCAAGTATCTTGCGTTGTAAAATAACAATTCCTTATAAAATATGAAAAGGTTTAGTCTCTTATTCTCAGCATAGATAAATGTACTTTATTGGTTATATAACTTGCATGATTCTGACAAGGAAAGCTTAGAAAATCTCAGCTACTTTAATGGCAAGCAGCAATAAAATTCTGCTTATTAAAAAGTCAAAGAATTACAAATAGTAAAAGATCACTGAAAACCACAATAAAAAGAAGAACAGATTAGTTGCATGCTTGTTATAGAATTTCAATACTGAGATATATTTTTGGCTGATGTTTCAAGCCTTGGAACATATTATATATTACTGTCAATTGTTTTTATATACATTTTAAAATGTAATTGAAAACAAGTTAAACTGTTTTCTTTGGCATAAAAGTACATATATCAGGACAATGTATAATCATATTATTTTGAATTTAGGGATTTTATATTTTTGGTTTTATATTTAGATGCCAGGGGCGATGCAGAATTATACATCATTGAGCCATGAGCAGCCACCGACAAAAATGTTGATTTAATCATGCTGTGTCTGTATACACTTATCAGTGCACTATATGACAACAACTTTATTTTGTATACATTTTAAAAAGAAGTATTATGTAATAAAACTTTACTTAATCTCTTCAATGTTTCTGAGTCTATCATGGTTAAGCTCTTTGACTTGTTTTATCAGAAAGGGAAGTTTGCTACTACGGGGCATGTTAGTAACAATTTCTTAATTCCTTCCATCTACATAACTAAAAGGTCCGGACCACAAGGCAAGGATAAGGAGAGCAAAACAGTTAGTCTGAAGAGCTGATGCTAATCCAATATAAATTTTACAAGGTTTTTAACTCAGACTAGCCTGATGCATGAATATTTGAAGGCTCATTTGTACCTGGAGTCCATTGAAAGCCTCAGTTTATTTTCAGTGTAAAAGAAACTTAGTTTGTGTGTGCTGAGACTGCTGCATGCTGTGATACAAAGTGTGATTAGTGAGAGAGACTTAGAGATTTGTTTAAAAATTACTCTTGATTCAAACTGAAACACCAATATGGGAACATGAATGTTTACTGCAGTATTGATTATATATTAATTCTAGCATTTAGATTTCTGGAAGGTGGCAGATTTAAAAGCCAGGAAAGACTTTTGCATAGTTTGTTTTTTAAATTGGCAGAAAAAAAGATATGCATCAAAAAGAAGCAAAGCTAAAAATCAGTGTGATGGATGGAAGGTGAACTGAGGCCAATTCACTCAATTGCCTTTGGAAAGCAAACTACAGCCTTTAGTTCTAGAGATGTTCCTGTCTCTAATTTTATTTTTGAATTAAAATTGGGGCCTGCCCGTCTTGTTACATGTTGAGGTTTAATGCTGCTCAGCCTCCACTCCCTCCACAGTGGGATGGAGAGAGATTTGGAAGGGCAACAGTAATAAGACTTGTGGGTTGAGGTAAAGACTATTTATTAGGTAAAGCAAAAAGCTGCCCACAGAAGAAAAGCAAAACAAGGAGTTAATTCACTGCTTTCCGTGGCAGGCAGGTGTGCAGGTTCCTCCTGGAAAGCAGGGCTCCATCATCAAGCAGGGACCCTAACAGTGTCATGGGAAGACAAATGTCATCACTCTGAACACCATCTTTTTCTCATTCTTCCCCTAGCTTAAATTGATGAACATGACGTTATATGGTATTAAATATCCATTTTGAGTGTTGGGATAAGCTGTCCCAGCTGTGTCCCCTCCCAACTCCTTGTGCACCTCCAGCCTCCTTGATGGTGGTGTGGAGTGAGAAGCAGAAAAGGCGTTTAGGCTGTGTAAGCCTTGCTCAGCCGTAGCTAAAACATTCCTATGTCATCAACACTGTTTTAGTCACTGTCCTGGGGTGACTTTATGATGCTGTATCCCCTATCACCTGCTCTGTGCCAGACATGAATCCTGTGCCTTTCTGTGCCTTTAAACTGTGTCCAGGAGAGAGGGGACAGAAGCCAAGTGAATTCTTCAGAGCAGTTTTGTGTTCAAGGACACACACACTCCCTGTGTTCCCACCGCAGCAGAGCCGAGGAAAGAACTTTCCTGCTTTTCCCCAGCTTTTGGCTCCTTTTCTCAGGAGAGAGATGGAGAGCTAAAATTCTTTGCTTTTTAGCTAGTCCGCTAGCTGAGGCAAGAACTGTTCTTTCTGGAACTGTTTCAGCTCCACTCTGGTCGGGATCACCATCACGGGGAGGCCCTCGCTGCACCCCAGCTCCACAGAGGGCACAGCCACACCTGCAAACTCTGAATCTACCCAGGGTTTCCCCACAGCGAGAGGTTTTATTATTTAACATTTTTCACTCTTTTTTGGCGCCTGCATGCACCCTGCTTGTTAAATAAATAGTTTTCTTCACTTTTCTCCGAGGAATTTCTTTCTGAACCTGGTGGGGGAGGAGCTGCTGAAATCTGCCTTCTATCAGAGGATGATCATTTTGCACGTTCCTCCGAATTTGTCTCAAACAGGGTCAGTCAGAAATCCAAAACACAGCAGGACACAAACTTCTGTGAAGAATATTATCCTAAACAAAACCAGTGTACTCAGAAATGTGAGTTTTAAGTCTCATTCTCTGTCTCGGTTAAGTTGCTGTGCCAGAAATCAATGATAATGGTCCCAGATATTTGTGAAATACAGAGGTGATGGTCGTCTTGCTATACCATTAGGGCCATGTAGAAAACAGAAGGCTAGGAAAGCTGCCCTGCCCTCCCCTGGATGAGGACAGACTGAGGTCCTGGATCCTGCTTCTGCAAGAATCTATGCATTTAACATTAGATCATGAGAGAAAAACAGAGCACTTCTCACATAAGAGATCAGAAGATCAGTTTCTACCCTTCCTGCTCAGCTAGGTTCAGGCCCCTCTTGTCTGTTTGGGTCCTGGTCCTACGACTCTTGCATTCCTCACTGGCAATGGTTTTGTTTCAAAAAGGCTGAAGAAATCATTAAAATTGAAAAGCACAAACTGTGTCCAAAAGATGAAAGAAGGCAGTCTAGACTTTGGCAACATAAACTTAAGTACACAATAAGGCAGGCCAAAAAAGATCTTGTGGAGCAATTTGCTAGCAGCATAAAAATGAATAATATATTTCATTTTTTAATATATCAGAAGCAGAAACCCTGCCAACAAAATTTGTATAACCAACATAAGATTGATGTGTAAAAGGAATAATGTCAGAAGATGATAAGGCCACTTCATAAAAGATAAAAGAATTCTCTGCATTGATATTAACAGTGATGGCCATTAAAGAAGTTTTTTTCTTTATGGGTGTCAAGTCTAAGGAACTGTTCTAAAAGTGTTTTATAACAAATTAATAGTTATGTGTTGTCAGGATGAAATTACTTTTGCTCAAGAGCTTTAAAGAAAATCAAATATGAGATTGCTGATCTTGTTTGTAATGGATAGCTTACTGCTTAAATTGGCTTTAGGATCAGATGAATGAATTAATGTAATGACTATTTTTGAAAGGACACTGAAAGCATCTGGGAAATAAAAGATTTTTATGTCTGACTGCTATTTCAGGCAAATGTTCAAGGAAATATGTTAAATAATATCATTCACAGGGACATAATATACTCTAAAGTTAGACTATGACTAAACATAGGACATTTGCATAAGGAAGTCTATGATTCACAAATGAAGTAAATGTGTTGTTTCTTTTTAAATATTAACAAACATGTATGTGTTATCTGCTTGAAACCCTCTACATATATTTTGAAGAAGCTGTTAACTAGATCCTTCACCACTGGCTCATAAAGAAACAAAATTATCAATGAGTAAGATGCAGTTTCATGACCAATAATAGGTAAAACGTTGCAAATTAAAAAGCAGACTTAAGAGGTTACTTGCTAATAGGAAAGGTAATTTAGATATCCCACAGGTTCTGGTTTTTGAACTTGCTTAAGTGTTATTGTGTAACTCAGGATAGGGTGTGAATAGCAAGATCCTAAAATTTGGGGCTGTTGTATATCTCTTCAGTTTGAACAAAAGTGAAATTTACTGAATCTGCAGTAAGATTTCATAGTACAGAGTACCAAGTAAGAAGGTAGATAAAATTCAAGATTCAGAAATACCAAATAATGCACATGAAGGGAAAAGTCAACTCTGAGTTTACAAACAGGAGTAGGTACTAAATCAATTATAAATGCCCAGAAATGAAGCTTTTTAAACAGATGATTTTATGTATCCAATTCTCAAATCCAGAACAAAAATAAGCCTGGAAATTGCAAAAAGAGACTAAACAGTGAAATGGAAAATCAAACTATAATGCTGTTTAATTCAACAGTACACCTCTCTTTTGAATGCTCCCGCAGTCCCGATTTCTTCTTCCTAGAAAAGATGTGAAAAATGACAGCAAATTATGGTCTTAAGTGTTCAGAGTACAAAATGGTTGGCTGAAGTTAGGAATGATACAGATACATGAGTTCAGGAAAATCCCAATTAAATAAAACATTGTCATACGACTTAAAATTAAACCATAGATTTCATTTTCCTAGGATGTTTGGCTTTCCAGAATATGAGTCAGTAAAAAAACAAAAAAAAACCAGAAAACCTCCCCCCCCCAAAAAAAACAAAACCCAAAAAAAAAAAAAAACCCAAAAAAAACCACCAAAAAACCCAAAAAAAACCTGGGGAAAATTCTTCAGGACCCATTAGATCCACAAAGTAGATGCAAATTTTGCTTAGCAACTTCCTAAACATCAGGCTACTGATATTTTGCACATTTTATGGGAGAGAAGTATCGTCTTCTTCTTGCCCCATTTTCTTATAGTTTCCCAAAGGCATCTTTCCTGGCCTCAGGACAAATTAGATGGACCACTGTTATGATCTCGGGAAGACTGTTCTTTCATTCTTATGCAGCCCATTTATATATAGTTACTATTACTTTTTCTCCCTCCTATCTAACTTGAAAATCTATTCTGGTCATATAATTTTTGGTGTGTATTTTCTAGCTGGGTTATATTTGACAATAGCCATAAAAATGACTGAAGACAAAAATAAATAGAATTTTTTGTGTAGCTAATCAAGAACCTAATCTGTAGTAGGTGGAAAATTAGGGGAAATACCATAAATATCCGTACTATAATTAAAATTCAAAGACCACTGTCTTTAAGAAACCTGAGAAATTGGTTTCACTGTCTTTGAGACAACTACCTATGCATGTAAAAGATGTAACCCATATGTGTTACTTATTACATCCTGTATAAATTTTTTTTCCTCATATATTGAATACTGAATAAAATCTCTTTGACCTGGTAAATATCTGAAGTTGCTATCATATAATACTTGTAGTATTTTGACTGAGAGTTTATATTTTAAGGTACTCGTCAGCATTTCAGAATCAAGAAGCACCTGCATTTGCAGTTAATGGAGTGCCGAGCTATTTTCTACCTGGGGTCAGATACAGAACTAAAAAGTATCTAAAATGGAACATACATAAATCTAAAAGTCCACATTTGGAGTCCATAAACCTGCTTCTCAAACTTTGGCCTAGCACTACAGATACCTTAACTGATCTTGGACAGGTCTTGTAGTTAGCATGTCTGATTTGGGAGGCCCCATTTACAAACTTTTACATACCTCAGCTCTTTATGTGGGTCTGTCTTTGGAAACTTTTCTATTGGCTCTTGATTTAATTAATTGATTTTCCATTCTAAAAATGTTCCAACATATTACTTTTAATGTATATAAAGCAGATTTTTTAATTCATGTGAAGAAAAGCAGCTTATTTATTTAATTTTGTAAACAGCAAAGATGTTATTTGATATAAGAAGTGATTGAAAGAAAGAATTATCTCTGGCTCCACACTTGGATGCTGTGAGCAAAATGAAGAGACTCTCAAAGCTAGCACATGCTGGTAGATTTACAGCTCTGCTGTAATTGGCAAAACAGTTGACAAAACATGTTTATATAAAACTCATGAAAAAAGATATTTTTTTCTTCATGTACTCAGTGTTCGCAGTATTTCTTTTCCTCTTTCATTTTCTCCAGAGCAAGAGATAAAAATTGACAAGTTTTACAAACACATTTTGACAAAGGAACAAAATTGTTTACCTTATTGATAGGAAGTAGAAATTACTCAGTTTTAGTAAGATCTTTTCAAAGACCCCTTTGTTATATTAAGTACTATCCAATGGGCTAAATGAGTTGCATAGGAATAGACAACCTCTGTCCCAGAAGTTTTTTAATCAATGTAATTAACACTTGAACTGTGGAGTTACTGTAAATATATCTTTTCAAAATATTTCCCAAACTCTTCACTAGGGCCCATAAAAAGTTGTGTTTTCTTAGGAAAACTCTTTACGAAAGGAAAAATAAAGTTAATTTTACATAGGTTTAGTTTGTCTCTTCTTGTTTTCTTTTTTGCTGTGTTTTTCATGGTAGAAAAATCTCATCAAAAATGTCTTATTCTTCTGACCCAGCTCCCTTTGAAAACTATTTTGTCATCCTTCAGCTCCTTAAAGGAAAAGATGAAAGTAAAAATATGGATGTGTTTCTAATGAGGATAATGAAAGTTGAAAGGGAAGTGGAAGCATTGGAGAAAAAGTGAAATGTGGATAGTGATAGATGCTCAGCAGAGAAAGATGGAAATGATGAGTCTGTAATGTGACTTAATGGCACTTCAGAGAAGAACAGAGATTCGGATGAACAATGTTGAAAACAGACACTTGAGATTTCAGTTGGAATCTGAAGTCCATATGAAGGGATTAGATTGATTACAGACAATACTATATAAACTTCTTGTGACTTTCTTTGACATAGTGTTTAATCTACTGCTGAGAGCTGAATAAAAATATTTTGATACACAAAATATTTCTGACACCAGCCTCAAAATATAATAGTGAAGGGCAAGAGAGATCAGCACAGAACTTTTCCTAATAATTTAAGTTGGTTACATTCTTACTGGAACTGGCCAAAAGTAATTTTTTTTTAACAGAGTTTTGTTTTTCTTAATATAGTTGGGGTTACATATGTATTTTCTATTTCTGATTTTTTTAAAATATCATTTGCTTATTTAGCAGTGTATTTTCTCAAACAAAGATAGATATTTATCTGGTAAATTATGATGATGACACAAAGCTATTCCTGAAGCTAACTCCTCAGATTCTCAGACTGAGTTGATAAAGAAGCTGACAGTTTATTGGCTGCAGATGATTTGTATGATTGTTGCTTCCTGCATTGCTTTTGCTTTGTTTTGTTTTCCTCTCCTCTCTTCATGTGCTTAATCTTTAGAACTTCATCTGCTATCTATACTGATATTTTATTTTAATCTGACATAAATCTTTTGATGGATGATCATACTGAATATTAAATATTTGGACTATGTCATGAAATCATTTGAATATAACAGATTTTTTACTGCCCCGAGTGTAACATAAACAATAAATTATGTACTGTCTTATTTTTCAAGCTGTGGACACTATGGAGATAGTAAAATTATCTTTTGTTGTCTTACACCAGAAAATGTACAATGAGCTTGATGAAAGAAAACACATTTTATAACCATGGTAACTGTCATATTTGTAGATTCCTCTCTCTCTTATTTCTCTGCGAAGATTGAAAAACGTCATTAATTTGTTGATTTTTATTTTTCTGCAAAAGGAGAAAAGGGAAAATCAATGATGGGCGTAATTTTAAATCACATATGGCTAAGTATTTAGGAATCACTGGCACAATGAGTATGGCAGGCAATAAAAAATATTTAGATTCAAATAAATTTGTCAGAGATGGAATAAGCCTTTGATAAAATTGGCTTGTCTCTGTAGTATCTCTGCAAACATTTAAATGATACCTCTAATGATAGTTTGTGAAAAATGTTGATGTATATAGTTATTTTCAAATATTTTTTGAAGAGAATCTGGTACTTCTTTGTCAAACTGCATCCATCTGCCCAAAAATCTTAGAGGATTTATACAAGAAAAAAGTCTTTGTGAGATGATTCTAACATTATTCCAGAATTTGGCAATAGTGTTGTTTGAGAAAGGCAAGATTCCTGCTTGATACTGTAAGACTGCTAAATGCATTTCAATGACATTTTAGAACAACCAGTCATTAACACAGGAATTCAGTAAAAAACATAATTGTGCTACTGCATTTAAAAATTGCAATAGTCCCCTCAACTTAAATTTAATCACAGGCAGTGTCTCAGATCAAAGGCCATGAAAGTGCAAAAGACAAGTCTTTCAGATAACCCTACATCTCTTTTGCAGGTTGCCTGGAGTTATAATCCTGCTGCAAATCTGTTGCTAGGGCATGTTCTCCTGACTTCCTGCCTGCAGTGGAGAACTCCAGGAGGAAGGAGGGCATAATGCCTGTAATACTTTTTGTGCTTTGTCACTGCCCAGAAGTCAGAGGAGTGGTTCCACTCCACTCCTTTTCTTGGAATGAGAACTAATAGATGGATGGCTTATGTTTACTGATTACAGATTCTGCGTGCCTATCTGCCCTTTCTCCTAGATGATTTGAATCTGTGTGTACAGCAGCTCCCCTGTGATCTTTTGTAGGGAGTCACAAAGGCTTCTCTTATTCTTCTTGGAAATGCTGCAAAAACACTTCTTGCCTCTCAAAGGAATTTTCAAAAACAACCCATGGAAAAACAAACCTACAGGGTATAAAGATGCAGTCAGTTGATGAGAGGGGTAGCCCAAACACTAAATTCTTTGTGTTTGGACTTCCAGAACATTAAAGAAAATTTAAAAAATGTAGAATATCCCACTGAAAAGCTGTTTTAAAGCATTTAAATTAATACTTTCATTTTGAAAGAGGAGTCATACCAGAGACAACATGTAGCTGCCTTTCCTCCTCTGTATTTGGCTGTGCATTTAAATTGGCAATTTTAGGTTGAAACTGACTTCTGATTTTAAGAGGGTTTAAGGTAATCTAAGTTGAATTCTGTGGTGAGAGAATGTTGTTTATTCTTTGAAGTGAGTCAGATTTTCATAGATACTATGTTTTGTGAGAAAGTTCTTCAAAAGATTGAGTGTGTCAAAGTGTAAACTAGAAATTTAGATAACTATTGATTAAATGTTACTGTCTCTGGACATTCAAAAAAATGATGCAAAACCAAAGATTCAGGATTTTAAAATGAGTTCAAAATAGTATTAATTTGAAGATGATCTTTCTTTGCTGTTTTGATTTTAAACTCAGACTCTATACACCTACCATCTTTTCTTTACAAACCCAAAAATGGCAAACTTTTCAAGTAAGATATTTCAGATTCCTTTATAAACTATTACCTGACAAAAAGGGTTGAGGCTTAAAAATCAACAACATATACGAGAATTAGAAAAAAATTCATGAGTTGACAATCGTGAGACATTACAGAAGACTATATATTAAAGCATTTTTCATAGTTTTGTTGGATTGAAACAAGATGTCCTCATGCATTGTTAGTGATTCTCCATGTACAGATCTTTACATGCAGCTCTTCATGATGCATTTAGATGTCCCTCTCACAGTTAATCTCTGTGCTGGTAGCAAATGATATTTCGTATTTTAAATGCCATTGCCTTCATTGACTTCCTGTTGTCTTCTACGTATTTCTTCTGTATATCTTTAAAATACCTGAGCTCATCCTTTTCTATAAAACATTACTTTTAAAATAAAAGACCTTTTTCAAATGTAGCAATGTTCTTATGTTGATTTTATTGCATACTGCCTTCTCATATTTTTTAAATCAGTGTGTATTTTCTGATTTAAAGTGGCATTTTGTGTATGTTGTTGGTAGGAAGGTTATTACTAAAGAAAAAAAATAGAAAATAGACAAAGTTTTTTGTGACTTCTCCATGCTGCAGTTAAGAAATACTTCAGAGTGTATAAAGAATATGTTTATGGGAAAGTCTGAAGAAATCTCAGTGTTATCAGAGAATTGAATCATTAAAGAATAAAAAACAGTATATCTAAACCTATGATAACTGGATGTAAGTAGTTTTCTTAAGTATGTGGTGAAATAAAAAAAATGCATAAATGCAAACCCATCTAAGCTTTGGAAATGTATATTCATAAATATAACTATCAAATAAATGTTTGTAAAGTAGACTGTTATATATCCACATTAGATTTAGTTTGAGAATAAATATTTTCAAAAAAAGAGAAAAATATGGACAAAGTATTTTAAATTCATGACCATTTTAGCATGAGTCTTTTCTGTTTTGAAACTATTATCATATTGCATTTCTACAGTTTAGTTATATGTAGTCTTCCCAAACTACTCAAGCACATTCTTGATATTTCTCAGAAAAAAAATTAAAAATCAAGCATTCCAGCTTGATTATAGCCTACATAGCTTAAAGCCAGAACACTTCCANGTTTTGATTTTAAACTCAGACTCTATACACCTACCATCTTTTCTTTACAAACCCAAAAATGACAAACTTTTCAAGTAAGATATTTCAGATTCCTTTATAAACTATTACCTGACCAAAAGGGTTGAGGCTTAAAAATCAACAACATATACAAGAGTTAGAAAAAAATTCATGAGTTGACAATCGTGAGACATTACAGAAGACTATATATTAAAGCATTTTTCATAGTTTTGTTGGATTGAAACAAGATGTCCTCATGCATTGTTAGTGATTCTCCATGTACAGATCTTTACATGCAGCTCTTCATGATGCATTTAGATGTCCCTCTCACAGTTAATCTCTGTGCTGGTAGCAAATGATATTTCGTATTTTAAATGCCACTGCCTTCATTGACTTCCTGTTGTCTTCTACGTATTTCTTCTGTATATCTTTAAAATACCTGAGCTCATCCTTTTCTATAAAACATTACTTTTAAAATAAAAGACCTTTTTCAAATGTAGCAATGTTCTTATGTTGATTTTATTGCATAC
>VZTN01014165.1:0-12636 GCA_013400515.1 Erpornis zantholeuca | reverse complement strand
ATACATTGTTTAGCAGGCAGCTCCTATTAAATCATTCCTTATCCCCTAACCCTCTTGCATCACCGTAGGAGTAATTAAAGAGGTTTCAACGAATTTCAAAGATTGTCTTTCTGCTCCTACAGCCAGATAAACATAGGGGCTATTCTTATCAGAAAACCATTATGCAGGAATGCACCGGCTGGGCCCCCAAGTTTGCCCAGCACTTAAGATCTGTTTTCTTTTTCCTGCTGTGTTGCAAAGGAACTGGAAGAGGGTTTTTTTCTCTCTGTAGGTTTGGATTTAAATCTGCCACTTCCCCCCACCACCACTATGCCTGGAAGGCATCTCTCATTATTCCCAAAGCCAAGACAGTTCTCCATAGTCCATTTCTCTTGGGTGGATTATGTTTAATGGTTCTCACCCATTTGTGGAGGAANGGGGGTTTGTTGTTGGTTTGGTTTTTTGTGGTTTTTTTTTTAAGGGGGTCTCTGCATTTCAGTATTTGGGCTTCTTTCATGATATTTACAGCCCATTTCTGTTTTCATCTTAAAAACAACATTATTTCAAGGTTCCGTTGTGTAGCCATTTTTCTCCAGAATCTAGTTTATACAATGGCTACTATTGATGACAATACTTTATCAAATTTTCCCTGGTAGGTGTTCCCCAGGGGGATCACCAATTTTTTTTACCAGTTTTTCAAAATATAACCAAGTGGGGACTTTAGAATGGCCCCTTTAGATTGTCTACTGTCCATTGCTGAACAGGGGACCCTGAAATGTTACAATACAATGCAAAACAGTTACACAAATACAAAACAATTATCGATAATAACAAAATCAAATACCAAATTCTGGAATAATAAGTAACCCACCCACAGCACTGGAAAATCCACACATCTCATGTGGGCAGGGTTCCCAGAAAAAATGCCTTATTGACAGGTGGGAGCTTACCTGTGTCTCAGGCTGGACCAGGGATCTGTGGTCTCCTCCAGGAAAGTCCCGGTGCTGGCATGAAGATCCAGAGATCCTGGGATCCAGAGGAAATCAGTCAGATTGTCCCATCTGGGGTCCCAGTTCTGATACCAAACTCGGCCATATAGAAACTAACACAGTTTTGGGTATTAGAAAGTAGGCATTCTTTACTGCAGCACACCGGACACGAGGAGGAATTTTTCCTCTAATTTTGTGTAACCCAAGACAGACAAGTAAGGCTTTTTATTGTACATATTGTTTACATATTCTTCAGGTATCCTCACTTGCTTGATGTATATTCATTTCCCTGTTTTGCATAGTCCCATGTGTGGTACTGACTGGTCAGTGGGTTCTTGAGAAATCTCAGAGAAAGGCTCGAGAAATGCAAGTTCTTTTAAACTTGCCTTGAATGAAATAGTTAAACCCATTTTTAAGAGAAGTTCTGTAACTTCTCAGGAAAAATCCTTGATGAAAGAATGTAAATATGAGCAATGTTTATGGTAAGTTGTTTTCTTTGACCAATGAAAGATTTCCTCTCTGTCTTGTGCATTCCTTTCTGGTGCTGCTGCACAGACACAGACAGTCAGGGATGATGCCTCCAGCGAAGCCTGGCTGGAGGAAGAAACTTGATCTCCCAATTTCTTTTTAATAATATCTATCTATAAAATAAAGCCTTCTGATCTTCAATTTATGAACTCTGAGTCTTTGTGGGAAAGGCCCTGGGAACAGGGCCACATCATTTCTACACCCATCCATATCAGAAGTCCTTATTTGGTCCTCAGGGGTCTCCGGGGTCTTTGGTGATTTTTGTTTCACAAATTGTGGTATCTTCTGGTTGACCCCTGGTTTTGAACATGTGCAGTTTGTTTCTAGCAATTAGCAAGGTTGCTTTTATCTTATCTATGCCTCCAGAGCTCAGTCTGCATTTTCCAGGGCTTTCCAAGCTTGTTTTGTCATAGGATGTGGTAATGTATAATTTCTATCAACTGGTTTCCCTTGATCAACTAGGTGGGCAACCTTGTCATAACCTGTAGCAGTGGGTGGTGGGGGGTATGATGCTGCTACCTTATGAAAGTGTCTCCAACTGGGGCTGCTCGGTCGGAGTCACACACCAAACACACACACACACACACACACCAGATAGCTTCTTAGATGGATTGATGGCAAAGAAATAGGAAGGGTCCTTGTATGGGGTTCCATGGAGAGGTTTATTCCAGCCACGTGCGTGGAGGGTTCCAGAGACAAAGATGAGCATCAGGGAAGGGTCCAGGTTTAAGTACGAGGGGCAATAGGGGCAGAGACAACATCAGGGACCAATCATCAGAGGGTGCAGGGGCAGTACACAGGCAGGGAACCAATAGTGGAACAGGAAGGGAGTGGCCAAGGGACAAGGGCCAAAGGGCCAACCAGGGAAACAGAACTGGGGCACATTAACATAACAGAACAGTGTTGTAATGCATTACTAGGTTTGTTAATTTAGTAGCTCATTTTGCACTGTATAATAGTATGTTCCACTGCACAACCCCCCTTTTTTCTCCGGATGGTGATGGTTCATCCCTGGTTTCCCCGCCCCTCTCCCCCTCACGTCATCGGTGTCCCATTGGACGTGTCCCTTTCCCCGCCCCTTCGGCGCGGAGGTTTGAAAAGCATGGGAAGGGGCTGACTCGCTCTCTCTCTTTCCTCATGGCCTTCGAAGAATAAACATCCCTCCAGGAACAGAGAGCGTCTTTCGTCTTTTACCTTGATCTTGACCACGGCTTCTCCTGGTCCCACGAGCTAGCCCTGTTTTTGGGACTCAGGAATAAGCCAGTGCGTCAGAACAGGGTATCCTGGGAAAAGCCTTTCTTTCTCATCCTGACCTGGGGGATGCCTCTTAGGGTCCTTCCCTCCAGAGGATCCTCAGTGACCCTTGTGTTGCAGGCTCACCGGCCTCCACAACTCCCCTTTTTGTATTTATTAAGAAGGCTTCTCCCAAGGATTTCAAAGTTAAATGTTTGAAGCAACCAAATAAACACAAAATGACAAAAACAATCAAAAGCACCCATAGGACAATTTTCAAAAAGGATGCAAGCCATCCCCTGAGCCCCCAGTGTCCAAACAGATCCTCTGGAGCATCCCAGAGCTGGCAGAAGGGAGGTGGGGGCTCTCCTGGCATGGCTCATCAGGGAACTGAGTCAGGAGAGGGTCTCCTCGGTGGGGACTGGCTCTCTACTGGCCGTTAGCAGTGTGGTTGGCAGTGATTGAGTCAGTACGAAGCAGTGTGGGTGAGTGGTGTGCCTGTTGGGACTTTAAATAAAGATTGTTAATTCTTAAAAGAAAACCTTTGGAAAAAGGGAGAAAATTCTGGGGAAAAAGGCATGGTAACTGTGTAAGAAAGGTATGGGATAGCATTGCCATGGGAGGGAGACCATGGAGGGGAAAGGGAGTTAGAAACTTGGGGAAACATAAAAAGGGGGTAGTAGGATCTGGGAAAATCCCAAAAGGGGTTCGACTTATCCAGTGGAGTGGAAAACGGGAAAGCAGGAGGGAGGCAGGGAGGTAGTAAGGATTGGGGAAAAGCACCCGAAGGGGTGCGACTTATCCAGTTGAGAGGTCCTGCGATCATGGGGGTGAGCTTCTGGTTGCAGGACGGCTGGTCGGTGTAAGCCTGCGCCGTCTCCGCCTCCAGGCTGTTGCTGAGTTTGGGTGGCTTCTGGCTTTGGGTTTCATCCCCTTGGTAGTTGCGTGGGAGACCTCTATGACGCGCATATTGGTTACAGTCAGCTGCATATTTGCTGCCTTGCACTGGAACTCCACCAGGTCCTGTAACGTTAGCTGCCTGCGTGCCCTTTTGTCCTTCAACCACATCAAACTCCACGGTTTCCCCGTCTCCTACGCTGCATAGGTACTTCCTGGGGTTATTCTTTTTTATGGCATTCTGATGGACAAACACATCTTCCTTGGTATCATTCTGGTTGATAAAGCTGTAGCCGTTCTTCACGTTAAACCATTTCACTGTCCCCAAAACTTTCATCGCGATGACCTTCTTATCTCTGCTAGCGGATCTGTGTCCGTGCTGTGGCTGCTGGACGCGCGGATGGCTGGGCTGTTGCCGGCTACGACGCTGCTGTTGGTGGTGGTGGTACTGTCGTGGCGCAGGCAAGGCGGCGCACAGCCAGTGCTGCTTGTACGCCGCGTGGTGCCGCTGAGGCCAGACTGCTGCTCCCGGCTTCGGTCCCGCTGTTTGGATTGGAGCCTGTGGGGGCGGTGCAGGCCGCTGTAGGGCGGCGGCGGCGGCGACGCCTCTGGCTCAGGCAGCGGTGGCCGCGGGGCGGCGGCTGGGTCTTGACATTAGTGTTCACAGCAGCAGCTGGTCGGCGTGGCAGCGGCTGGGTCGCTGCCCCACTGCTCGCAGCAGTTGCTGTTTGGCGCGGACGGTGGCGGCGCTGGCTGTTTGCGCTGCTTCTCGCGGTATGATGGTGGCTGAGGAGAACACATTCGCTTTTCCGCTCATAGTCTTTCCTGGTTTTGCAAAGCTCCTTAAGCTGCGCATTCGGAGCGGGCCTCCACGTGAGGCCCCCCCTGCAAACAGCCGGGGTAGCAGCAAGGGTAGCTCTGCCCGCAAGTTCCCAGCTCTCATCTCTGGCTGCTTGTTTCTTCACCGCAGTCCAGTGATTCCCAGGCCCCAGACTGAAGTCCGAGGAGTCGCTGCTCCTCGAGGAGGAGGAGGAGGGGGGTGGGTGCCTCACTGCAGCGCAGGACGGCCGGCGGGGCGGGACCACCCAATACTGCGTGGCAGGAGACTCCGAGATGACGTCCTTCCGGTTCCCACGGCCATCACCTCCGGTCCCGGTATTGTGGCAACCGGGGAATGGGTCGGTTGCCAGGGCCAGACCCACCGATGGAAGGGGTGGCAGTACCAGAGGGAGAGGTGGGGTCCGCGAAAGGAAGGGGACTCACAAGGGGGCGGGGAGGATCCAACGCAGGCACCCCTGCTGATGCATGGGAGGAGCCAGAGGAGGTGCCGGGTGCGATGACGTGCATGGGAAGGGGGCGGAGGGGGTGACCACATGGTCACCGCCATGCAGTCAGTGCCATTACAAGCACGAGAAGGTGACCGCGTGGCCGCCACCAAGCAGTTGGCGCCATCTTGTGTGCCAGGGGTAAGGACGGGAAAACTTGGAGAAGAAGGAGACAAGATGGTGGGGCCGTCCACGCTGTTGGCGCCATCTTGGGAAGTAACTGGGGATGACTGAACCGGGTGGGAGGGTATAGGAAAAGGGGTTAGGGAAGAGTCCAGGACAGCATGATCAGTGCTGCTTCGGGAGGGGGACAGAGGAGATCGGGGAATGTCAGGGGGAGGGTAGCAGCCCTGCGCCCTTGGGCAGGGTCTGTCGCCCGACCTCTCCTGTGAAGGTGGGAGTCCAGGAGGACAAGGGGAGGAACACAGAGGAAGGGTTTTCAACTGGGGGTTAACAGCACCCGAACGTTCCCCAGTACCCTTAACAGCTTTCACAATCAAATTAAATAAATTCCCTTTTGCCATTAGTGAGTAGATAAATAACCAGTTAATGAAACACTTCAACTCCCCCCTTGAAAAATGAAAATTCTCCCAAACAAGGGTCTCTTTAACTTGGAGGTGAACTTCCCACTGTGGGTGGGCTAGTCTCACTTCCATCCCCACAAAACTCTTTCCAACACCCAAGAGAAAAGCGTAAAAGAAAAGAGTAAAAAGTGACCTGAAATACACTCACCAAACCTGGGTCAAAGAAAAATCTCGGGGTGGTCCATTGACTCTCGACCGATCTTCCAATCGGGGAAGGTTGTCAGCTGGCCCCTCGGATCACTCAGCTAAAACGCAGGGCTCTTTTCAGGGAAGTGGCTGTTCCGAAAGCGACTTTTATTCTATCAGTGAGAAAGTGCTGGACATGCTTTCAGGGACGTCCAGCGGAGATCCGAGTTCGGGCACCACATGTAGCATCGGGGGGTGAGGGGGTATGATGCTGCTACCTTCCGAAAGCATCTCCAACTGGGGCCACTTGGTCGGAGCCACACACCAAGNGGGAAAAGCCTTTCTTTCTCACCCTGACCTGGGGGATGCCTCATAGGGTCCTTCCCTCCAGTGGATCCACAATAACCATTTATCACTTTAGATTTAAGGACCGAACAACTAAAATCCAAAGTGTTCTGCACCTATATTCATATTCTTTTTGACAGGGGATATGTACCACACTGTTTGCACTAAAATTTAAAGATCCATTTAGCAGACTTTTCAGTACCCACTCTTACCAGCCTTCCCCCTCTTTGAAAGTTCAATGAGCCTCAATGGAATTAGTGCTCCTGTGTTACTAACCCTGAGAAGATTTCTTTAGGCACTTTTGTGCCTCACTGGTTCTTGCAGCCTTGAAGTTGTCAAATTGTTTTCAGTTTGATAATATGCAAACATCACAGCTCTCTTTTTCTACATGTTGCATTGTTTTTCATATATCTCAGATTGTCTTCTTTGGCCAAAGAAAAACACTTCTATTTTGGGATTTGTTTTCATACTTTGTAATTGTACACTGACACTTCTTCTGCTCTGTTCTCACAGACAGAGACGGACAGACAGAGAGAGAGGATCCCAGAAGCCGAGCAGGCTGAAGGGATTCTCCTCTCCTTTTTCATCTCTCTGTTTCATCTAAATATTCTTATTAAAAGCCTTCTGATTTCTGATCACTCAATCTATGGACTTTGTTTCTTCTTGGAGCAGCTCCTGAAAAGCAGGGCTGTTCCATCAGACCAACACTCCTGAATGATTATAGACCCTATATGAATTATTAACAGAATAAAGCTTAGTTCAGAATACAGGCTCCTATCCCACCTGTCAACAATTTACACATTATACAGTTAATGATTTTATAGAACAATGAGAGATTTCTTGTTCCATACTTTCCTCCTCAGATCTATTGAATTAAATTAAACAAGCCTTTGTGCAGATTAAAAAAGCAAATGAATGCAAGAGGGACCATCAGAATCACTAAGTACTAGTATCAGTATGGTTATCCTTCCTAAAATATTCTCACCCTGACAATATCACAAATCTGGACACATTCTCCCCAAATATTCAGTTCCAACGTGCATTCACAAAACAAGCAAACAAAAAAACCCATCCCCAAACTGAACAAGCTTTTATAATGCAGTTGAGTTGATTTGACTTTAATACAAAAAGGTAGAAAAAATATAATTTTGATGCTTTAAAACAGTTCCACAATTAAAAAAAGTAAAATTTATCCTGGCACGTGAAGGCCCAGAACATACCCTTGCTCCCTTATCAGAAACATATATAGTGGCAGCAGTAATTATTATGTATTATTCACCAGCAAAGATAGCTTCTTTCAAGTCAGCATGTGCTGTGTGCTATGTACTTTTGTTTCTCGTTGGGAAAGGTACATATGGCATACATGAAATTTATATTTGGATACAGACCCTGACAACTCTGCCCAGGCCTTCTGATTAAGATTTTAACAAAACAATGTAGTCGATATACTGGCTGTATTAGAACAGATCTGCTGGAAATAACTTCTGTAGCCAAAAGGAGAAAAAAACAACCCCAAACCCACAACAGAATAAAAACTTTTAAAGTTTACTACTAATATTTCCTTCATTCCCTTTTAAGCACATTGTTGTTTGCTGACATCTTTATATGGTCATCAAGTAGTTACCTTTATTCCAGCTGTTCATGCTTTTCTGACCTCAACAAGGCATCTTAAAGATGTCAGTATGTCAAAATAAGAAATAAGGAGGTTAGAATGTTTTAAGAAAAAAAAAATCTACAGTACTAGTTTTGTATCCAAACCTCCACAGGGCCACTTTTAAGTTACAGCAATAACTAAAACAAATGAACTACCACAAAAAGTATTTCCTTCTGTACATGATTTTTATTATTTACATAATACAGCAGAGCATAGATGCCGGATAATGTGATTATGTGCAATACCTACGTATGAACTATCTGTACATGCTCGCATATCTGAGAACTAAATTGAAAGAACAAATTTAAAGCAAAAGCTTGATGTTTTTAATAGTGAACTAAAAAACCTAAGATTGAACACTGCAATAAAAATCATAAGTACCATCTTGTATACATACACATGAGAAGAGGCATTACAACACTAGTCTACACTATACTTGATTATATAAAAAACCACCACAAGTTTTATACATCACAAAACCCCCTTCCATTTTAACACAGAAATTATATTACCAGACAAGCATCGGTGAACTATACTGTCCTTTCTAGTTATTATACAAAGCTGTAGATAATGGAGCCCATGCAATACACCCAAGAACACTACAGTCCTACACCTGAATACAATTAAAAATGATAAATCAGCCTTCTAAGAGTGGTTCCAGCTCCCACTTAAGTCTTACAGGAGTCATGTTGGGTATGATTCCCATACACAACAATTGTTGCATTCAAAACTTTTTTTTTCATTGAAAAAAGCTCCTAATAGTCTTTTGAACCCAGAAAGTGCTGAATTTAAGAAACACATGAATAATAAACTGCTGAAATACTTCTGCAACTTACACAGATGCATGTCAGTTGATTGAGTTGCTGTGGTATGTCTAAAAATCCCACCCATAGCTTTTGTTTTCTAAGTCAGTCTTAGCACAATGTTGTGCTACACAACATTATTAGCTATGCAAGGAAAAGCAGACAACTGTTGAAGGAGAGTTCTTAAGTTTCTAACAGGACATTTCCTTTGGGAAATTAGTATAATTTTCATTATTCTAAAGTTAATGTTATCTGTTCTAAAATAGCTTTCTTCTCATACATATCTGATTTTTTTTCCATTTTCCTCATTGCAATTGCTAAATGACTTTTTATTAAATATGGCACCAACACTCATCTTACTGGATGGTAGAGCCCTCTACATGTCATATTCTGCTGGAATACAATGGAGCATGGAAACCAAAAGTACAATAAGATTTTAAATGGATAGAAGTAGACCATCAGCCTTTCTGACATATCCTTCTCCCAAACAGGCACAGTCTTTGCCTAGTCATAAACACCTTGAACATCTCAAAAGGCAGATCTGCTGTAAACATGAAGTAAACATCTGTTTAGCATATGTGAACTAGAGCCTGTCTTCTGTGCATGTGTATTCCTGTGCAGGTTCTAGCCATCCAATCATATTCTGAGGAGAGCATATACATTTTAAAGGACTATCTATCAAATTCTGCCTGTAACAAACACCCAAACATTGTGAAAAAAACATTAAGACAGACAAGGCTAAAATTAAAACTTTGGAGAACAAAGGAAAATGACCATGCATCTGCTCTTTAATGCTTTCATAGGGTATATTAAAATAAAACAAATAAAAGGCAGTCTTTTCACAAATAGACTAGTTTATATTCTCTGGATTTTTTCAGCCACCACAACTGGATTCTCTTTCCTGATTTTTGCTGCAGCTTCTGCTTTGTAATCATATGGACAGTTATGCTTGTCAGAATAACGGTGAAGTCCACAAAATAAGTTTCCACATCGGCAATCAAACCCTGTATAAAGAAAAGGAAAAGCAACATCACTAGGAAGCTTCAGACTTAAGAAAGCTATAAATTAAGGGCTTAGCCAGTACAAAGGGGGTATGTGCATCATCTGTATCAAACAGATTAAGTGGAATGAATTGTTGGAATCCAAGCTCCCCCTGGACTCGGCTCTGCGAGCCCAGAGATGGGTCAAAACATGGGGATTGAGTTAAAGTCAGTGAAGAAGCTGGGTCACAAAAATATGTAATAGAAGTACAAACTTTAGTTTTTAGTAGAGATATATTTTAGGTGCCTTAAACACTGAAAAAATGTATTAGTTGAGTTAAAAAAGTCCTTAGACCTACTTTTTAGTATAGCAGTGCTACCTTTTGCAGAGTTCCTTGCCTTAGACAAAATATAAACATTGTTACATTGCTGGTATTTTTTAGATAAGTTATGTACCTAAACAAAAAAGTAGATAGAGATCATATGCGTAGAATCTACGTAGAATTTGTGTAAGAGTTACAACCATTTTCGTAAATAAGAATTAAGTTTTGATAGGTTAAGAAAAGTAGAGTTAGCATCGTGTTTTGTATTGATTGGTCAGTTTATGAATATAATGTATATCCTGGTGTGTTAGAATAGAATAGGATAAGAATAGAATAGGAATGCTGTTGCTGTTGAAGACATGCTGCTAGGGCTGCTTTTGCTTCTGCTTTTGCTCTAACTTTTTGCCCTTGGAACTCTCGCCTTCAGATGAAATAAAACAACTTAAGAGCAAAGCAGCCTTCTCTCCTTCTCTCTCTATCTCCGTGGAATCCCTGTCATCAACTTCGACAATGAATATTTTCAAATATCAGCTCTATTAAGGGATCTAACATTATGGATTTTGTAACAGCAAGCAAAAGTTTCATGCCAACAGATTTCAACCAATTTAATCTAGTAAGAGGCAACTAATCATATAAATCTATTCAATATTGACAAAATGCTATCATACCCGTAAGGCCAACCTTCTTTCTGCATGTGAAACATCTGTTCTTCTTTGGTTTAGGCAGTTCAGAGGCTTTCTCTTCACTCTGTGAATTACTAGGTTGAGAAACTGATGGGCTTGGCTGAGTAACAACTGTTAAAGCAAGCAAAAGAAATAAAGGTTATTTTCTTCCTTTTCTTGACTTCACTAGCATGTTTGTATTTATTAACAGTAAATTTCCCTCTACTAAGATCCTGAAGTTTATTGTCTGGAGTGGTAAGTAGAATAGGTATTCTATTAACTTCCCTTTTATCTCTACAGAAAATTATCAAGTTTTCCCCACTGTTCCATCATCTAGAATATACAGGATACCTAGTGTTATCACCTGTATTCACCCATATAGGTCCTGTACACACAATATTAAAAGTAATATGATCCAGTTTAATCTAAAACAATAACAACACTGTCAAAGTTGTTGAACAGAGGGGATACTTGTGGAAAATAGTCAATAGTAACATATTTTAGAAACAAATGACATTTACAGTAATGCTTTTTTGTCATAGTACCAAGTTACTCTGCCACTATACTTGCAGATGATCTAAAACATCAAACAGTACACCACCTAATATTCTTGAGCTTCAAACCACTGATTTTGTGATACACCAAGCATACTACTACAAGCCACACAGCTCAAAATAATCCTTGTTTCAGACACCTTTTTTCAGTAATTTGAAGAAAAAAAGTACATATTTATATTGGATATCAGTATCCTTGTACTATATTCAACCTTAATGATCAAGCAGTTTGAGTCAAAATGGATTATTTTTCAATTGCCTTTGTCATGAACACTTTTGATTACATTTCTCACTCTTTATTCAAGTTCTATGCAGGATAAAAATGAGTCCTGTGAACTTCCATGGATCTGTTAGTTTTCTTTGAAAAATTAAATTTTTTATCAGTTGTTTTAAAAATCCTTTTAATACTCAAATTATTGCAGAGGAAAGACAAGGGAGATATGTTTGTATACAAACTTTAATGCATACAACCCAGAGAGTCTGTCCCTGTTCAGTTTTCCTGGACACTCAATTGTATGATTACATCTATTGTTTTAAAAGATAATGAGCAAAGTATAAAACACACTCCATAATTAATGATTGAGAATATAGGTTTAAAGGACTCACTTGTAACCAACTTTATGCACACAAATATGATTTCTTAGTTGAGATCCTTTTGGATCAGTAAGCATTGCATTCTGAAAGTGGATTTTTTCAACATCATGAACCCCTTATAGTTAACTTTTTATCCTTACTATTAATACCTGCTCTTATAAGATTTTATTTGTATTATGTTCATGCGCCTATTACTACTAACATAAAGCCTCACAGATCCAAGCCCCATTTCACAATTCACTGTAGAAGTGAACAAAGAGAACCTCCAGTCAGTTCATATTTCAGATTGTAAACAAGATTCAGTAGTGACAAACTCTTAGAGGTAACAAGGAAATTTCAGTGCTCATACCCAAAAAGTCATACAGGAAATCAGTATTTTCTTATACAATATTATAACTGTGTCCTAGGGAACAACTCAAGCTCTTTATTGACTTTATTTTTGAATATTCTATAGATTCTTCTAGAAAGTGTGAAGAGTTCAGTATCAACAGTATTTTGCTAATTCTGAGGACAACAATACTATCCAGTCTTGGATATATAATGTTTTTCTCAGACTTAAGCATGCTATTAATAAAAAGCAAAGGTATGGCATTAGAATCATAACTGCTATTAATACTTTTCAGAGTAATTTTGACAGCTGCTTTTTTTTTTTAATTAAGCAATTCCTTTGTCTTGACAATTAATATTTTCAAAATGAACAGATATAACCTTTTGAACTTGTCTTTAAACCCCAAGGAAAGTAGTGTTCAGTATCAGATAATCTAGTTGAAAGCCTATGAGCAAAAAAAATCAGGTTAAAAACACTGACACCACAATGTAAGCCTATTGGATACCACACACCTTAGCTGACAGGAATTAAGAAATTGACTAAACATCTCCCAAATCAAGCAGCATGGTCAAGCTCCTTTTTGATTTGTTATATTACCAGTCTGTTTAAAACGAAATGGTAGTTGTAAGCTATGGCAGATGGAAAAAAGGAACCTTCCAGTTCTCTGGGAGAGTGAGCAAGCGAGCAGCTGTGTGTGCTTAGCTGCCTACCAGGGTGTCCTGGGTTGAAGTA
>VZTN01014160.1:51045-90318 GCA_013400515.1 Erpornis zantholeuca | reverse complement strand
GGGTGCCAAGCAACAGGACAAGATTGTTCACTGCCAATACTGCTATCATACTTCTTGCCGTGTCTATACCAATATTGAAAACTCATGGAATAAAACCTTTATGTGTGATTCAGATCTTTTCATATATTTCCCCATTCATCCCACCAGGTAGGCTAAATAATATCAAAATTGCCTTGTAATTCTTTCTTTCAAACCACCATGTTTAATAAGTTGTTGCCTATTACGGCATACAAGATTTTCCAGAACAACCTCAGGTTATACTGATATCATTGACCGCAAAGTATTAATCTTAGTATTTACTCAAATTGCTGAATACAAATGTATCAACTGTGTATCAATTAAAATTACACTGCTTAGACAGTTTATAATGAGAAAGAAAAATCACATGTTCATATACTCAAGTTTCTTTGTGCCAACACATTATCTTTGTCCCATTAAAGAGCTTTATGCCATCTGTACCATCTGTGATACCAGCTGGTATATTGGTCCAAAAATATCTCTTCAATTATAGTATACTGATTAGTTTTTATATAGATTCAATTGTAGCTTAACTGAATTATAAAAATAAATTTATATTGGGGTTTTTTCCCATTTCTGTGATTTGATTTTGGTAATAAAAATTCTAAAACTTCCTGTTCTTTTCTTGAAATTTAGAGATTTTATAGTTTGCATCACATAAAATGAAGTAAAGAAATAGTTAAAATGAGGTTTTAAATTAGTTAGGTATTGACACCATGTTCAAAATAAGACACTAACCATTTCTAGCAAAAATGAAAAATTATGTTGTTATTATTTATTATTCAAAAATCACAGAATCAACTAAAAAACCTGAATGTTTTTTTCCCAAAATGCTCCTTCTAAACAAATACAATATACATTAAAAAGGTAATGTTATGAAGCAAACAGTTGGATGATATTTTGTTTCCTACATAAAGACTTATCAGAATACAGTTATTTACATAAAGCAAATGGAATGAAATTATTTTTACAATGAGACATAATGGCAAGATT
The DNA here is from genome assembly GCA_013400515.1 of Erpornis zantholeuca. Lineage (NCBI taxonomy): Eukaryota > Metazoa > Chordata > Aves > Passeriformes > Timaliidae > Erpornis > Erpornis zantholeuca. The sequence goes on along the minus strand of VZTN01014160.1, from coordinate 89,307 downwards.
CTCCTTCATTCCAGCAAGCCAAAATTTAGCTTCATACAACTAACTGAAAAGTGTACATCCTTCTGTACCCCTCGCCCCTTGTAACTAAGGGATTGATGCTTAGATCAATCACATTACCCCTGCTTTTAAGCTGAACTACAAGCAAAGATCTGAGTATTATGTTATGAATCCTTCCCACGCAGAAATCCTGGATTTATATATGAATTACATAGGAAGTATACATCAAAAGAACCCTACCGTGATCATAAATCATAACAGTGTTAGTTCAGCCCCATTCTACATATGCATTATGGTGCAACCTTTTAATGACGTGATGATGTGCTTTAGTTTGAACAGGAGTTTCTTTTGATAAGTTAATTTAATTCACGGATATTAGGTATTTATCAAATTCAAAACTTCACACTTTCCTCATTTTGTGCCCCCATAACTTACTTATCAAATATTATTGAAAATGTGAACGGAACACAGAGTTCTCTCTGATGTTCATCACTGCAGTGTCTGAGTGCTTCACAAACATTACTACATTTATATTCAAAATATCCTTGTGAGATGAGAGGTTATTATTATACCTACTTTATGCAGAACAGAGGCACAGTGAGATTAAGATCAAAGGTATTGACTAATTTGGGCACTTGGAAGGAAACTCATGGAAGCTCATTTTCACAATGCTTAATACACAGCCTTTCATATATGTTCAAAGCCTAGTCAGTAATGCTGCAACTGCTCAATATTCTGCAAGTCAAACCCCACGGATTCACTCACAAAACAAGAAACACATGGTGTCAATACCTAAAATTTGTCTTTACTGACTCCTTTCACATCACATCAGGGCAGATTTAGGTTAGATATCAGGGTATCAGGAAAAGTTTTCACCCAGAGGGTGTTTGGGCACTGGAGCAGGCTCCTCAGGAAAGGGGTCACAGCATGAAGCCTGATAGCATTCCAGTGTTTGAGCAATACTGTTGGGCACACAGTGTGATTCTTGGGGTGTCCTGCACAGGGCCAGGAGTTGGACTCAATGATCCTGATGGGTCCCTTCCAACTCAGCATATTCTATGATTCTATGACACAGGGGCTCTGTGGGAGAAGAAATCTGGTTTTCCAGCATAAATTAACCATATGGACCTCTTTTCTTTTTCATATCCTGTTTTGTTCAGTATTTTCTAAATTGCTCATTCAACAACTGTGGAATTGCACTGTTTTTTTACTAAAAGTAGAGGGGTTTTGGTTTCAAATGAATTTGACAGCTAGGAAAAAGATAAACAGATAGCTGCAGTTAAGTTACTATGTCCCCATATAATTCAAAACTAGAAGGAGATGGAGTAACTTCTGTATTTTCTCACAGCAGAGAATATTGAGATTCAGAAACACAAGAATGGATTCTATGTTACTGTAGGGACATACTGTGATGATTCCCCAAAAGTTTGATTTTTCTCACTGGTCATTTTTCATCTCAGCTTCATCAGAAGTGGTATCGATGAAAGGACTTAGTTTAAGCCGTGAAACTATCACAGCTTGAAAAGGGTACCTCTTGTCAACTGAAGGGTCTTCAGTTAAAGAATTTTACCTCTCAACCAGCAAAGATAAACACAAATATGCAAAGATAAACATAGAAACATTTATGACAGCTCAACTGATAGATGCTACAGTCAAAAGCTGTAGTATTTTTATGGCTTTAAATATATATATGCATTAGGTATAACAAGGAGGTCAGATGTAGTGATGCTAATTGTATTCAGATGTACTTGGTGATGTACAGAGGTTTAACTATCATGTACTCTTGCTGGCTGTCCTTGCTGTTACATTCAAGACAACTTGAACCTATGCATGTGCTTAGGCCAGCAGGAGGTGATGAAACCAGCTTCACCTCAATGCTGCACTAGACCTTGAGGTCTCGTATTGTCAGAAAAAGGTTTTCTCTACTGTTGAGATTGATTAGCCCAACCCTTTCAAGTATCTTGCTTTTACACTCACAAGACCAAAGATAACAAAAATTAACTGATGTACTAGAAAAGGACTTTTAGTATTAGAGGTATTGAAATTTTTCAACTTTTTTACCTCTTGTAATTTTCCTTTTCCCACCCTGGATAACAAAGAAATCAGGCTGGCTTCAAACGTGGAGGATTGCAGAGAACAGCACAAAAAGCACATAGGTAGCTCAATATTTCCTGCAGCATTTTCTGTGACATAAGTGAAGCCAGGTATGCCTTCTGCTTTCCTACACAGTATAGGCTTGCTGGCATTTGGCTGGGGTGATCTGAAAAATTCAGTTGCACTGTTGCCACATATGACTAATTTTGTCTTTGAGCCCACTAAACATTTAGATGGCATGGTGAAAAGTCCTTATTGACTTTCTATTAGTTTCTTACACACAGAAAGGATGAGTAAGAAAGTTGCAGAATAACTGAGAACACATCTCCTTGCCAAGAAGATAACGCTACTGAGAGGAACAGCAGGGAGGTGCCAGCAGGACAGCATTACTACAGCAATAAAAAGCCCCACATCCTCCTCCTTACCCCTTTTGGGCTGAAAGAAGGGCAAATCTGTCCTATCAGAACTGTGGTGTGCCAGAACTACCAAGACCACACTGCAGCCTCCCATAGAAACAAGCATTTAAATTAAAGGGGGAAAAGAGGGAGGGGTGGCAGGAGCAACAAAGCAACATGCAATTTTATCATTTCCTACTGTTTTTCCTTCCTTTCTTCTGCCTTAACTTTTCACTTCTGAGATATGCTGAGTTTCCTTTTATTTTGATCTTTTGTGAAAAGTTATCCAGTCACGATGATTCAGCATGACAAAAACAAAACAAAACAAAACAAAAAAAACCCCTGGTTTTGCATACTTCTTTTAAGAAGCTGCTTCTGTCAGCTACCCTGATCTGCAATAGAAGAGCTCCTTCCAGGCGCAGGATCTTTTCCAGGGACAGATGCTTGCAAATGCAGTTGTGTTACACTGCACTAATACCCAGTAAACTCAGTAAACAAAATGCAGATATCACCAACCACCACAACAAATTCAGTTCTTATGAGCCACACCATTTATAAAAAGACGTTCAGAGCTTTCATTTAATCTGGAATACTCTCAGTATATTCAGCCATTTAAATTGCTGTAATAATGCCCAGATGGAAAGTGGCAAGTGATTTAAAGATTGATTCCATTTTCTAAGTATGCCATGAATATAAAAGTCCTTCCACTTAATCTAATATGCTTCTTTGGCCTATTAGTTATGGATTGATAAAATGTTTTTAAATAAAAAATCAGCAGTTGGCAGACACAGTAAAAATCAAAGGTACTGTGAGTACAGAGACTTAGTAGTAATATATATTGGCTTCTTAAAGGATATATTTAAGCTTCCAAAAGTAGTAAACTACCATTTAGTGTATTACAAACCTTTGATTGCTAGAACTTGATTTTTAGGTAATAGATTTTCAACATATTAGCAACACTTTTTTTTCTTTCTAAAAATGGGACACTGACCTTTGCGTAAAAATGAATAAAAATAGGGGGAAGCAAAATTAGGTATGAGATTCTCCAGGAGAGAGGTCAGAACTTCAGAGCTTGCTTTCATGTTTCTATATTGTAGTTCAGTGGGTAATTTTAAAATATCTGCATAATATTGAAGCAGTAACTCCAATTTGCTAGAGAAACAAGAAGAATTAGAGAAACAATTACATTTCTAGTATAATCAGCTGATTAAAAAATAGTTAATCAGCTATTCCTTATATTCTTCAGCCGAATTCAAGAAGATGGTAGGTTTGTGTTTTAACAGTTTAAACTGATTGAACATTAAGGTGATCATTGGCAGGTAGCATTAGTAATCTCAACAGAAAAATAAAATTTCATTCTGTAGAGTCCAGAGTGACTTTCCCAGAAAGGTTCCAGTCAGCTTGATGGTTCCTCATGCTTTTATATGAAAAGAAAACACACATTTGTGATGATTAATCAAAAACTAAATGGTTAATAAAAAGGATCTGTTCATAGCTCTTAATCAGAGCTAATTTAAAATTGTTCACTCTTAGGATGCTTATGCAAAGTGCTTCATGCTAATACTGGTCCGTAAGAAGAGGAAGAGATGCAAAGAGCAAAAAGCTCATGAGTACAAGGTGCTGGTGTGCAAATGCAGAGCTTTTAGGCAGAAATCTGCCATGAGTTAAGGCTTCACCTTCCAGCATCCTGGCCCTCCTGAAAACAGCAATGCTGAGATTGGGATGGTGGCAATTGCAGGAGACAGTAAAAATCCATTCTGACATGAAGGAAACAAACTCAAAGAGAAAATGAGGAACAGACCTTGTTGCGTAATGTTTATATATCCAGGGAAGCATAAAGCAGAAACTCCATGAAGTGATAAACCCCCATCTTTCTGAGCCTTATTTCTCAGGGGTTAACTGTGGAACACGTTTTATCCCTTGAATGTCAAACCCTAAGGAAATCTGATTTCCACTAAATATCATTCTCCTTACACTACAGGCACTTTAGTCTAAGACGAACTGACTTCATAATCTGCACTTTCCAACTTACTGTCTTTGTATTAAGCATCTTTAAAAACTCAGTTATGGATAACACCCACTTTTATAGGCACTAATAACTGTTTCAAGGGCTCTAAAGATGCATGTGTGAATTCTGCCTGGACTGTAAACATGTGATTATTGCAAGAACTCAGCCACTTTATTTGAAAATTTGGAAATGTTGAAAAACCTCGTAAGCACAAAGTAAAGCTGCAAGATTTTTTGTAATGTCTGAGGCCTCTAACAATTAATTTTAAAATGTTAAGAAGAATTAAAAGCTTCGTAAGATATATGTTCATGAGGTGTTTCTTATGAGAAATACAGGAGAGTGATTATTGAACTTCCTCGATCCAAAATGATGTGACTTAATTTTATACATTAAAAAGTGTGTGTCAGAGCCTCACATTTTCATTAGCTATATACACTACTAAATTTAACAAGTCTGTACACAAATACACAGTAAAATCCCTTTTCAAAATATTCATCACTCTGGAATGATTCTGAACTGTGAGAATCAATGTTTTTCCAAATCCCATTTTAATGATCTGAAAGGCAGCAAGAATTCCTAAATAGTAAACTTTCCTGTTAATTTGTGACATTAACTATTACTGCTGTCCTGAAGAGAGCATTAGAAGTCTTATTGAGATTACATCTCTCCGTGTTACAAATTTAAAAGAAAATTATATTCACCAGGGAGAGCCTCTAATTTTATTGCCATGATTTGCCTTTCAGAGTTAGCATTTGGCAAGAAGGGAAAAAACTACAAGGTGCCCTTTTTTGCCAGGTAACTTAATACTCCTTTGTCTGAGATTATAATGGGTGAATAGGCTTTAGTGTAAAGCAAAAGAAAAGATATTAAAAATAAATTATTATCCCACATATTTTTTTCTTTTTTTGGTATTTTTAAAACATTTTTTCACCTAGTAAATATATACAACTACATCTTTATTCTAATGTGAAGAATTATTTAGCTAAGAATAGAATCTTATATTGGTTTCAAGGAAAAAAAATTGAAATAAATAAAAATGTCCACTTAACAATATTTTTACATTTAAATTGAGTATATTCCTATTTTCCATCCAGCTCAGTGAGTTGAAAAAATATGTATATACAGTGTATTCAATATTTGTTCAGAAGGTAAAACTTTCATAACATAAAATGGATCATTTGCACGGAGAGCCAGAAGGTATGAGGCAACATGAAACATTGACTTATTAGAACCAGGTAAGAAAACAGTGCTAATTCACAGTTCATTGTAATTAAAGAAATACCCAAAGCAATATTGAGCTCATTAATTCTGAAAGAATATCATTCAAAGACACAAACTGAATAAGCTTTTCACCCTCTACATTCCCCTTGGTCTAAGTTCTGGGTAGCAAACTTAGTTAAGACTAACATGTAGACCAAGAGCAGCAACATCAAATTGTAAAACATTTTAATAAATACTTCAGATAGACAAAGTGGGTGAATCGTTGCTTCTTTTGAATTCTCAAGTAAATTTCTTTTTGTAGTTTTGACAAAATAAAGATTTCCATATTGCTTAAAACCATTAGAGGTTCGATTTTTAAATGGATTTCCAAGCTTTTTGTGTTCGGAGCATAATATCTCAGATATGTTAATCTCTTCAGTCATTAATGCAGTATTAGACTGCAAAGACTCCTTTTTCAGCATTCAAGAAATATTGCATAGGGTTATGATCTAAGTATTTACATGTTGGCCATCTAGAATGGGAAGCAGAAGCAGGTTCAGCAAGGGACACAGTCCTCAGTCCCTCTGCAACTTCTCTCTCCCTTCCTGGATCCTGGATCCCCCCTCCTTTTTCTGCCCTCTTCCTCCCCCTATTTTTTCTCTTAGAGGCTTTCAGACTCAAAATTGAAAAGTCCTGTGAACTTCATTCCTATAGGCACATAGAACTAAGGTTTTCTAGTGCCATATAGAGGTCATCTCATGTAAATCTGCGATTTCAACAGAAACCAAACAATACTCAAAGTATCTGTGAAAAAGTTGAGGGGGAAAAAAATCCAAAAAAACTACAGGATGTCGTTTGAAGTGACATGAAGTAAAAAATGACACATATGACAGGCCATAAAAATTCAATTACTGGACAAGTTAAGATCTGAACTGTGTATCAGCAATCTTGGAGAGGACTGTTAGTACAGAGCAGCTGCTGGGACAAGAGAATGAAGTCAGGAGTATATGGTATTCCTGACACTGAATATCTGTTATTTATTGTTGTTTTCTGACACTTTTATCTACACCATTTATTTCATATTTTTCCTGTAGGGAGGGTTGACTAGGACCAGGCAGATTTCAACTATCACTCCATGCACAAGCAAACAAAAAGGGTTTTTTACTTCAGTAATCAAGTTAGGTAAAAAATCTTGTTTCATGAGTCATGATAGTTTTTAGTTAAGGCAGTTAAGGCCTTTGATAGTGGAATGCAAGCCCTGTGTTTAATCCTGATGCCATCACTTTCTACCTTACATGTTGTCTTTGCCTCATCACTGCTCAATAGAAAAGCACACAGGAAGTAATGCTGAGAGACATTAGAAAAATATTTCGGTCCAAGGGATGCCTATCCTATATGAATAAAGGTTCTTGTTAATTTTTTACAACTGGGAGGAAAAGTTTTGCATGACCTCTGAAAGAGCATGAGATGTGACTAGATTTCAAAGCAAAGGTCAACTTATTTGCATAGGACAAACAAAGGCAAATGGGTCACAGGAATACAAACTACTACCCTGTTCACACCAAGTCCATGTTTAAAAATCTGGCACAGAAAATCTTCAGCAGGAATTTTTTGAGCTATCCAAGGTCTGAGACGGTATGAAGTACCCCAGGCAAAGAAGAATTTTAACTAGCTCTGAAATAACTTGGGCTATTTTTTCCTTACATACTTTGTCAAATGTACTATTTGACAAGGAAAAAACACACACAATGACTGACAGCTTGGGATTATTCCTAAAGCACTCTTATCTGAACTCATAAATATATATGAAAAAATTCAAACAATGTAAAAAACATAAACAAACAGTTGATCATGTATAATATTTTTAGCAGTATGAAATGCAGAGTCAGCAGTACAATGCCTCCAAATTTATCATCAGAACAGACAACTTGTTGTCCTCTTGGTGTCTCCCATTTGCATTTTATAAAATCTGCAGCACATGTATATTCATGGCATAGAATGATCATGAAAGACTCATAACTGCCCTTGGTTAGCTGAGGAGGCTGCCACTTTAGCGAGGGCTGCCCATTTTTGAAAGTGAGCATTTGAAATTGGAAGTTTTTCAACACATCCTTTAAACTTGGGCTCAGAGTTTGCAGCAGTATCAAGCTCTCACTGATGCATTCCTGGCACTGTCACAGTCTGTTCCTCTGGCCTCAGTTACAAGATACCTGCTCTCTGAAACTACTGTCTGATAGAATTAGTCAGATTACCGAGCCTTGAGCACTGATTAAAATTCTGGGTTTAGTATGGAAATGTTTCCCATTGACAACCATGTTATTCCATTTACTTTTCTTTGAAATACAATAAGGTGCTTTTTTTTTTAATTCTCTTGATCATACTTTTGAGGATGCACTTGTGCATTGAATCCATGCTGTTCAAATACTGCATCAAAAAGGGTTGAGTATAATTATCTTTCCGGTACTTATGGCGTAACATTCTTCTTATTCCTAGATTTTGAAACAGGAAGAGCAGGAAGACATTCCCAGTGTGAGGATATTCTAAAATTTTTCGTAAGAGTGAAGATTTTCCATTCTGAAGTATAATTAAATCATCACAATGTTGCAGTAAATAAAATATTTATTTTCCTGCTCCAAATTCATAAATGGAAACTGAAAGAATAATTTATTCTGTGAAGCTAAAACATGTTGACAAACTCAGCTGCAAGATCATACAAACAAACTAAAACAGGAAAAATGAATTGTAGAGCAGAAACAGTAACTGTCTTAAAAAAAAGATCAAATATCCATGACTTTACAGCATTTTCAGCTGCAAACTGTTATAAGGGCTATGAATTACCAAATAATCTGGTATTTAGAGTTACCATGATTTTTTAGAAATATGACCAAAAAAATTCAGTTTTTAAAAATACTCAACTGCCTAATGACCATTTTTATACTTTACCAGGGTAAGTTAGCTTAAGATAACCAGCAGGGAAGCTGATTTGTGAAAAAAAAAATCCAAGTGGGAATGAGCCACCACAATAAGATTAGGAAACCCACTCTCATTATTCCGACAAAAAACAACAGGTATTGAGCAAGTAGCTCTGTATCCACAGGCTCTTAGTTCCTACAGCACTGTCATGAGTACTAGGAATGCTCTATCATTGCAGTCCAACAAGATCTGGCCAGTGAGGTCACCTTGGACAACAGCACAGTACTAAAGTACATCAGGATGTCTGTCTTCATGATCTTGATAAATATTCAAAGCTTCTTGTAAAGGTATCCCTATGTGAATATGCTGTCTTTCATTTGGTTCTACATAAAGCAAAAAAATTAGCTTCATTTTGAGTTAACTATTTATCAGATTCTGATTTTGTCCCTGTTGCAGTAGCCCAGAGTAACTTAATTGAGCCCAATTTTGCAGTGATTCATTTGTCTCCTAATTCAGTTTACCAAAAATCCTTAATTCTCTCATCACCCATTGACAGTTTTAAGACCCTTTCTGGAGGTGTAAATTATTAGACAGCTTGAAGGTACCGAAAAATCGGACCTATAAACTTCAATGCAATTTGCTTTAGACTCACTTCAGGTCTAGAGAGGCGATTGCTTCAAGCTACTGAGATTGATGATAAATAATCCAATGAAAAAAATTCTAAAATTCACATGAACAAAAGGATGAGTGTTCTGAAAGAGTTACGGAAAACTTATTTTTGCCTTGTTAGCTCCATTAACAAAATAAAAAAAAAAAAAAAGAAAGTGCAACAAATTATAGGTACAACCTGCTACAATAATAGGAAATCGAACATGTATTTAGTAAACCATAATATGCATGTGATTAAAGCAGCTATTTGTTGGAATTATTAACTTAAAGCTTTAAAACTGAGTGGGTGAGAATAGCTAAATATTTGTGCTTAGATGAAAATGCATAAGAAGCACTTATTTACTTGGACAGTGCAGAGATCAGTGTAGTTTAAAACCAGAAGTCGGTTGTATTTAACCAGAACATTGTTTCTAAAAGATGGAACTAAGCTACTAGAGCACAGCCTTTAAAGTAAATGTCTAAATAAAGTAACATATCACACACTCAGGTTATGGTGACTTAGCTCTTCATGACAAAGCAATGTCATGCATTTTCTCATTCTGTTTGACACAAATTGATTATACTGAGGACCTGGTTTGGTTTTTGTTTGGTTGTTTTTTTCTGTCTTAAACTGTGTACAAGGAGATGAAAAATGCTGCCAAATTGCAAAAAAAATGTTTGGGGCAATGTTTTTTTTCTTCTGTTTCTACATAGTATTGCAAAGTAAAAAAACAATGGTAAAAAGAGGAATCTGTGCTGAATAAAAGTCTTAACTGTTTGTATGTTCCTGAGGGAAATAATGTGAAGCAGATAAACCATCATTTCAGGATGGTTGCTGTTTAATTTATTATTCATAAAAGAGTTCAAATTTCAATAGTGAGATATTTCATAGCCAAATTCTAATTTAAAAAGAAGCATTTCTTTCAGTATTTATTAATAAATACAGTACATAACATCATTATGTATAAAAGTGACAGAATGTTACCTTTCTCCATTTCCTCAAAGAGAAAGGGATTGATCATGTAATTTCCATGCAAATATACTCTGACAACAATGAAAGGAGGTTTTACTCATCAAAACAGAATTTTGGGTTGGGCCCTGATAAATTGATACATCGAATTGCTGGGGTTTTACATTTACTCATTTATCTTCTGACTGAAGGATTTTTTTCTGCAGATCATGTATTTTTATGTGCTGCAAAATGAATACTCATGCAGTACAATTATTTCTATCACATTATGATAAAGCACCTCAATCAAAGCTGTACCATTTTTAATCTCTTTGTACAATAGACACAAGACAGCAGAGACTTTTTGTACCTGTAACTTGACTGATGTTAAATTCAGTAATACCATTGTATCAAAAATTCAGAATTCTTGGAAGGACAACAATTTCTCCCACAGTAAAATTTTCAATAGAAAAGGTACCTTTAGAGCTCAAACTTTTCCAGGCAAAAAATCGCTTTATCAAGCAGCAATTCCTAAGCATTTTCTTACAGCTTGCAGGCTTCTGAGGATACTGTTGCAAATCTTCATTCTCTTGATGTGTTTTCTTCTCAGGGGCTAACACTTCCATCCTAAACAAAAACTTAACCTTTAGTTTTCCTGCAGGATTTATACACAACTTAAATCCAAAGACTATGGGTAAGGGAGATGGGGGAAAAGAGAGGAGATGGACTGGGGATAAAGGGAAAAGATTTAGAATTTCCTAGTCTTAATTAAGTGGAATTAGTGTATTAATATTCTTTTGGTTTTAATTATTTATCTGGAACATTAATGTATTTGTAAAATATACAGATGGGGTAAAATCAGATTTCATCTACTACTTTTTAAAACTCTGATTTTAATTTAAATTATATAAATTATATAATATCTCTAGATGGTAAATAAATATTTACCTCTTACCTTAGTCAGTTGTTTAGGTAAAGGAAATAATGTAATCCTTTATGCATGAACCTATTATCCTTCCTATCTTAGCTTGCCTTACATCAGTGTCATAGAGGAGAGCTGCATTCCTCTATCTGTTACTGAAAGACAGCTGCTCTCCCCAGAAAAGATGAATAGTTGGGATTCAGTGCTGCCTTAATGCCACTGTCACTCAAATGCAGAAAAGCAGCTGAGCCACTTAAAGCCAGTGGTGCGCTTAGGGACCATTTCTCTACACCACACTCACAGAGGCAGACCAGCAAATTTCTACATGACATTATTTTCCTTTGTAGGCTGACACTTCGAAGAAGCCAGAGACCATTAGCAACAACCAACACCAACCAGGACCTAACCAAAGCTCCACTCGGTGGCTACAAACCGAAGAAAGGAACCTACCCAGCGTTCCAGGGCTTTGGTGCTACTCCAAGGTCACGCAAGGGTCCTGAGCAGCAATCCTGTTTGCTCTTCAGCAAGCTCCAGCCGGAGATGCCGAGGAGATGAGTGCTGCTGAGGACAGACCCATGCTGCCAGCCGCAGCAGCCCTTTGCCAAGCAGCCATAGCCTGCACCAGGGGAGCCACTCTGATTACAAGCAGAAGCTGCGCCCAGCCTCTGGCAGGACACCAAAGCGGCCCCTTTTTCACTCCCCTCTTCTCCCCCTCACTCTGGGCTCTCACACGTGGTCTGCATCTAACGATATTAAACACAATTTCTAAAGGCAGAAGGTAGGGAAGAGCCAAAAGAAAAAAAAAAACCACAAATTGACACAGTACACACCAGAGTCTGATAAACAAAGCTGACTTTTCAATTGTAAACTTACTGCTTCTTAAAGAAAGCAAGCACAATGGAACACACAACCTCACTGCCTGCACTTCCATCAGGAGTTCCTACTGATTATGCAAAACAAACAAAGGATGCAAAGGAACGAGTTTCCATTTTCTGCAATTTATTTTTCATAAGATACTGAAACTCAAAGTTTTTTTAATCAGTCAGCTTCCCTTTGAACTGAACTAATCTTCATGCCAATTACATACATTTGCAACTTTTATGTATGTGAAGTTTCCTGTGGACATTTGAACTTAAGTATGTTGCTTTGTGCCAAACGCTACACACAAAACCCACACCTGTCTGTAACAACTGGAGACATCTCAGGTCTATCCACACAGGCTAGGACACTAATTCCACCTCTGGAAACACCCTATCAATCAGCTGCAAGGAAAAAGACATCAGTAAACTCTGTCCATAACAACAGAGAAACATCATCCTTAACAACCCATTTTTAGGCTGCCAAAGTAAAGGGAAGCCCTTCCATTCACAGCTAGGGACATATTTCAGACCCACTGCTGTTTAGAACTGAACAACACTTGAATTTGCACTGTTGGAATAATTCTTGCTGGTATAGGGTCCTCTGAGTCCTTAGCATGACAGAGCACTGCAGACACGGCTCTATTCCCATCACAAACAACTACCAAAGTAAATAGAATTTCAATATGATAACAGAGCTTCTGAAACTTCTGAAACTTTAGCAGAAAGACTTCTTCCAGTTTAAGCATATTTCACAGGTCTTTTATCTTATATTTTTTAAAAATAGCATTCTGAGAATAAGTATTAATTTTAAATTGGTGTTTACTATGCTAAGAAATACATTTTCATGAGACAATATTCAGTCTGTATTTCCACATGATTACTGGAACTGAATTTTCATTTGCAAGAGCAAAACATGAGAGTTAGTCATTACTTACATAGTATAATATTTCTGAATTTCAAAACTTTTTGAAAGAGAATACTCTCAACTAATCCTACATCCAATTTTTTAATGAAACTAATGTACTCTAGAAATTAAGAGTTCATCCCTTTGAACACTAGAGGTTCTCTTCTGACCAGTCTGTGCAAGGCATCTGCAGAAAGCCACCCATCCTCTCTGGTGGAACATGTCTATATTGCTCCTGTCCAGTGCAAGGAGAAAACGAATCCTATGCCCATCAGCATAGGAATACAGCATCATGTAGTACAGCTTCAAACAGCTAAAACTTGAAAATGTTGTTGAAGTAATTCAAGTCCAAGTTTTCTGGACAGCAGAAACTGCCAGAAACTGCCTGCCCATATAAGAGTCAGCTATAAAATCCTTGATGTTCCAGTTCAAAGGCCAGCTCTCCCAACACGTTCTGTCACACTTCTCAGAGGGCCTCATCTCAGAGATTCAGTAATCCATAGGGAGTGTGAATGGGGAACCAGACACAGGAGCTGAGACAAGCCTCTGGGAGAATGATTCCCATGATGGGATAATAAACAGGAATGTGTAATGCCTAGACATGGAACAACTGCTCACATGCAGTGGGAGAAAGTTACTGGATATGCTCCCACATTAGTATTTGAATAAAATCTTCAGGAGGTACAAGAATACAGAGGAGTTTTGCCAGAGGTGGGATGCATAAAAGCACAAACTCAATAACACTGCTCAAGAGGGAATGGAGAGGTAGAATCCTTGCTGAAATCTTCAGGGTTTGGTTCTGTGCACCTGAAAACCATGTCTTATTTGCCATGATATGAAGAGATTCACTTGAGATATATTTCTAGAAGGATGTAGTTTTGCTAAAACTGGTTGAGAAGATGTCAAGATGTTCAGATTGCACTGTATCTATTTCCTTGCTTTAAACCTTAGTGAAGTCCATAGCAATTTTCTTCTATAATAGACGTATACATGAATCAGAAATTCTCTGCAGTACTAATCATCATGCTATAATTTTGTAGAGAGTTTAAAATAAGCTTAAGCTGTAGAACACTAAATTTCAAGGTACCACTGAATTTTTTCCCACAAATGATGCTGTACTGCATATAATCATAATAATGATTTATAAAAGGAACTAACATCACTCTTCTGAAGATATGCATTTGATTTACCTCCTTCTCCTCTTCAGATCATGTACTCTGACTTTGAGAAAATGAAATGGATTGACAGTGAATTCCACATTTACAAACCCAAGGACTGTAAAAAATATATTATATGCAATGTTCAGGAATAACTGGTCATATTGTAAGTAACATGAGAAAAGCATGTGTGAAAAGTGTATCAATCCAGGTTGCACAGGACCCTCCTTTCACAAAATACATTGAATGATTTCATAATTTAGGTGAAATAAAGAAGGAATTTAAAGAGCATTCTACAGAACCTGGGCAACTTCAGGATCTGGGAATGGGGAGATCTTACAACTGGGAGTGAGTAGTAAAACAGGTCAGAAAGAAAATAAACAGACCTACGCCCTAGTGGGAGTACCAACAAGACAAATGTGGAGCAACAATCTGCAAAAAACGTGAAATACCTGTGGTCTGAGCCCTTACATGTTACTGCAACAGTAACCAAGACCCTGAAGTCTTCCTGAGCACATGCAAGTCAGGAAAGGCAAATTGTTCACTGCAGCTGTAAGAGTGCACAGAGACTGCCTAAAAAAGGCAGGTTTCATTATTCCATGTTATTGGATTTTATCTGTAATCAGTTACACCCAAAAGCAAGGCTGTTTTTTTGTATAAAATTTGTATTTCGTATTGATGGTCAAATAACTATTTTTATGAGTGATCTAAATCATACAAGCTAAAAACTCCAGAAAGTCACAAGCTGATGAATCATGTAAGGGCTGTGTGATGCCACGCAGCTACAGATATTTTGAGCAATACTTACTTGAACTACAAGGAAATGTCTTCTAGCTGGATGTATACATCCAGGGGTGTATGCAGGTTGTCTTAATATTACCAGATCAGATTTGATCTTGGGGAAAATGGAACTGAACTTTATATGGATTCATGGAAGACTATATAATTCTTTCCTCAATAATGAAATAGCAGCTGGAAAGAGCAGAAGAATCATTATAGAGTTCCCATTCCTGAGAAATACCTCAGGAATATTCCAACTGAAACAGTCAAAACTGGCATCTATATGGGATTTGGGGGCGAATCTTTACAGAACTGTCTGGTTACATTAGCTGACTACTCTAGCACAAGTATTTCAAGAACTTTCAGTGATGACTGTGTGTTCTTATAAGGGTCTGGAAGAAAGAAATTGTTTAACTTCAAGAAAGCTAGATTAAACCAAGGATGTCTGCTGAAAACTTTGGGCCACTAGAGATTGCAGCTATAAGTTGTGAAATGAATACTGAAAAATAGGGCAAGCTTACAGAATCCAGTTCTGGATGAATGTGTGGGTGACTGCTGACATATTAAGGAATATTACAATGAGATGCTTCAGAGAAAAAGCAGGGTTTGCTTTGATTTTGTTTTTCTCAGCAGAGGCAATTTTCAATAGTATTTTATGATATCTGATTTTGGTAGATGAAGGAAAGGATTTGTGAGTGGAAAGGAAAATTTCATTCTCTTTCTGTAGAATGAAAAATGGAACAGAAAAAGATGGGAAGCAAAAATATATCACCTATTTATTTACCCCCACTGTATAATGCTCTCTAAGGTTTTGTTGTTGCACTAACTTGAACTTCATTTACATCTTTTTATCCTTTTCATCATTGTTTGTCTATTTATAGGCCAAAAAAAAAAAAAAAAAAAGAGTCTGGATAAATACCAGGCAACAGAAGTTTCCTGTATGCTTCAATATTGACTAAAATTCGGGGTTCTACTTTTGCCAAAAGAAAACAGGTAAATTTTAATTTGCCTACAATACAGTGAAGAGTTGAGCAGTACTAGTGTCTCTGTGGGAAGCATCTGAAAATACTTCACAAGTATAGGGGAAACTGCTCTTTGGTTTTTTTTTCATCTCATAAAGATCATCCTCCTTTATGGACAAAATGTCTATAGGTCTTGCCTGTTCATGCATGGTGAATCTCTGTATTGTAAATGAGGAGAAAAGAAAAAAAAATAAGAATAGTGGGGTGGACTGCTCCAGAATTCTTTTTGTTTTTTAACTCTGTACATTTTGCTGGGACAACGCAGATTAATAATTTATTTCAGGTTGTGTTCAGGTTGCCTGGCTTAGAAGGAAAACATCTGTGATCACAAATGTTACCATACAGTGCTGTATGGGTGGCAGGAACACCTTCTGATACCTGCAACAACTAACTGACTGCATCAAGAGCAATGAGCAACATAAACAACAGCAAACATTTGTGGGTGGGAATTTCTGAGAGCCCCTTCGCTGTGCCAAGGAATCTCCTGTCATAATGAGCCCTCTTGGGGTTATAGGTATCTTGGGATGAGCTCTCACTGGATGATTCAGTAGCCAAACTAAATTGAGAGAACAGGTTTACCCCCTGTCAGATTATGGGGTAAAAGAGATGACAGCGACGGTGATACGAGTAGAAAAGATTTAATGCTAATCCATTGTTAATGGTAATTAAAACATTCCTGCTTGCTATTAGCAGTTGTCTGGAGTGCATATATCTACTTTCATTGGTTAAAGTGGCAGGGAGTTTTAGATTTTCAGTGGCAATAAATATTTCTCAGCAAACAGAAGCAGTCTATTTACCAGTGAAAAATTAGAGTTTTATAGCTGCCAAGAAGCTTTCTTGTCAATATGTCAAAGACTGAATTCTTACAAGACTTGTTCCAGGTACAGAGTAACATTTCATTTTCCAAAATCACAGGAGCAAATTGTATTAATGAGAGGGGATAAAAAGCAAGCCCTAAGAAGTTTTCTGTTATTTCTAAAAGCTTTTTCATAGGTAACATAGCAAACTTGAACAATCGCATGCCATTGCTATGAAAGACAATGACCCTTACAAAATATATTTTTTAAAACTATTCAGTAAAATCACATAGCTGAGAAGACTAGCTGGGTTGGGTATTTCAAAGCTGAAAAGGTCCATCCTCTGCCACTGAGAGGGACTCGAGCAGAGGGAGGTCAGGGAGATAACTCGAGTAAGGCAGAGGTGCCAGGAGAGATCCATTTTATTTGTGAGAATGGTGTGTTCTGATACTTAAAAAGGGTAGCAATCTACCAGAAAGTGCTATCAATGTCAGAGATCATGAAGAATTAATGAGTCTATTGGACTGTTTAACTTCCTAAACAAAGATTTTTTATCTCATAGTCACAGGATGAATATACCCAAGACCAACATGACTCTATACAAATAGGTACCTTTTTTTTCTACAAGTGTATATCATCATGCTTCAACAAGAAAAACTCCTATTTTAAAAGTCTGAAAACTGAAACATATAAGAATAAAGCTTTATGAGACTAATCATGGTAGCTTTGTATACAAATTTATACAAATTACGATGTGGCCTAGTGTATAATTTATCAGAAATAATGATAGATCGAATTGTTTCTTTAGAACTAATAGGATGGGAAACTGGTCCCAAACAATGTGTGAAATAATGTATTCTGTACCAAAAGTAGTATCATGAGAGTATAACTTCGGAAAGGATGGACAAAAAGTAGAGGAAATGAATACAAGTAGATTATTGGATTAACTCCTGTAAACCTACGAAAATGCCAACAAATTCTAAAGAGAAAGTTTCACTAGAATTTGTTGGAATTTATCTGCTCTTGATTGAAATTGTTATTTTTACAGGCTTTACAGGTGACCTTATTTATCAGTAGATAAAATTGTAAACATTGTTCTATAATACATAATGCAAATGCTTTGCTTCATAACACTAAGAGGTATTCATTTCTAAACTGGTCTTGAGTTTATTATAGGGACGGGATACACTCCCCTCCTGCGACTGCCTTGACTTCATTTATGACTCTACGTTTATTGTGCTCAAAAGCATTGACATAAATAGCAGAAGACTCCCAGTTAACTCATAATTATCAGAACTCCATTTCAGATGATGATCATGGCTTTGGAAAGTGCTTCATTTTGCTTTTGCTCAGCCTCCTAATGAGCCCGATATTTGTCAAAATATCCCTAGAAACAAACTGGAATTTCCTTTCCCTGCGGACCTTTATAATTTAAATATCATTTATACCTAAAGAAATATGAAACAAAATGTGTTTTGTGGCACAGAGTTTCCAAAAAGCAACAAGAACAGATTTGTCCAGGACACATAAACAATTTTTTTTTTCCATAAGTACAGATCAAATATAGAGAAATTATGTTCAATTCTCACATATTCATTTAACTTTTTTTTTTAACACCACAGAATTAAGAACACATGTAGCAAACCTCGCAGGGATTGTGACTTATTTATGAACACCTAAGTAGTTTTGGAAGCAGTGAAAAACACTTATTATTAGCATACCACTTGTAACAGGAAAGGGCTCACTACCAGCAACTCCTATCCCAAAAAAAGCTGCTTATCAGAGACTGACCTGCAGATGGGGCAGCACTAACAAATGAAGCTAATTGAACAATGGCAAAACATTTCTGTGACCCCTTTTTTTACTTGCTTGTTTATAGAAACAATTTATTCCTAGAATCTGAAATTATTATTTCTAAGCTCCTTAAGCTCTCTTTAATCCAATGTATTTTCAGACATAAACAGCTTAGAATAAGAAAATGTTATAATAAATCATCTACAAAATGAGTTCCTTACTGCTACAAAACAAGCACCATTGCTGTCTTTTATTCACTGCAGAACAGGAACAGAACCTGAAAGATTTCAGACTCTATAATGCCATGTTGATAGATGCAGTGGTTTAATGGTTAAAGAAGAAAGAGGAAAAGGGGTGCATCTGAGCAACTAACTGACTAGCTGAAATGAGAAGCTTCTAAAAATTTATTTGACCATGAGAAGTATTTATCCATAATATGGTCACTGGAGTTTGAAGAAATGGAAGGATGCTGCTGCACAATATGCTCGGGAAGGGAAGCCAAAAAGGTCTGATATTTCATTTTGGTTTTGAATAAAATTGATTATAAACCAGGAGAAGTTTTATGATTTCATATTTCAGTAGAAAACAGCTCATACATTTCCTCCAAAAAGACACAGAAGCCTCATTTACCAGGGATATATACATTGCTTGGAGACAGTATCCATGAATCAGTATGAACATATTTGTCACTCGAATCCCCGATGAAGTATCAGCTAAACTTTTAAATGATCTTCCAAATTCAGAGAAAACAATGCAGCTTGGACACAAATGTGAATTTTTAGGCTGCCACATAATGTTGTGCATGATAAATAAAATCACGTTGAAAATTAGAACCTAATTAACTTCATGCTTGTTACCTTATGCTCAGCAAAATAATTATAAACATCTCAGGGAAAATAAGAGAGAAGATAAAAGGAAATATATTTCTAGACAGAATTTAAAGCTTTGTTTATTTGGATATACATGCAAAGAGAACAAAGTTATGAAGTAGATGAAATAAAAGTAGTAGAAATTTCTGAATTTTAATACAGCCTTTCATATAAAAACTTCTTGTAAAACTTTATTCTTATGAAACTGTTTGCAAATAGTTTATATTTTCCTAGATACAAACAGCCTCAAAGATTGGACAGAAGTTGAGAGAATATAAATTCATAATATAATCAGCTGCACTATATTGAAGTCACATCATAAGGCTTGATTTTGTGATATGCTGAGCACTTCCTGATCCCTCAGTGGATAAGAGAGTCATGCAGTGTCCAGCATTTTACAAGATCACACTCAGGTGATTATGATACACTAAAAAATTACCATTTGAAACTATTTTATCTTTTTTCCATCTATGATTTCTTCCTCAATGGTCCTGGAGTGACACCAAAAATCGACAGCACATTGAAGTTCACATTGTGGTAAGATGAGAGGAACTCAGGAAGCTGGAAAAAATGTTGGCAAGCAAGGAAGTTATTTATTATTTAAAAATGTAATAGGAGGAGCCTTTTTATGCAATTTTTGGGTAAGTACATTCTATATACAATATTTAGTCACGTTACCATTTAGTAAGTTCAATTATTAGGTGACAGGTTTTTGCTGCCTCATGTCAATAATTTACCTGAATTATTGTATCTGTTAACAGACAGCAAGTTGAAACTGTCTATTCACAAACATGCAGTAGCTTCCTCTACTTCAAGGACTGTCCAGCAATGTTTGGCCTTCACTACATTAGACAACATGCACAGTGCTAAAAAACAGTTCCATGTGCCATGGTCATTAAGAAAAGCATTCCAGTTGTTTCTAAATATCTACAGGCCAAGCTGGTCAATACTTGAAATTTAGGTTCAAGCATCAGGCAGGCTGAGTGCCCCCACCACTAATCATTTTGGCTACCCCCCAAAAAATTTAAATCATTTTATAAAGATTTAGTGTGTGATGGGAATGTGCATGACAGCAATGGGAACAGAAATCTTCTGTTTTGACACAGAAGAGGGGAAGCTCCAGTGCTGCATGAGAGCAAAACCTTTAGTCTTCCACTGGAACAACCACATCTTTGTTTTTTACTTCTAAATGCTTGGTCCAATTGGAGAGAACAATAAGACAGTTAGTTACAAAAACTTCTTGTTGTTGTAGTGGTTTTTGTGGCTGCAGTTTCTCAGAGAAAATGAACAGAATACATACAAATTAAGTTACCAAACAAATAACAGCTACAGGTTTACCATTAAAAGAGACAGCTTTCCTCAGTGATTAGCACACAGAGTATCAGCAGCTACAGAAAGGCCCTTTAATAGCCAAGTTCTAGCTATTGATTTTCTACAAGACCCCAATGATCTTTATGGGTACTAAATGTGTGGACAAATGTGTGCCATAGGAGCTAGGAGCTCTTCATCAATTTATTAATCCCTATCTCAGAAACATATGTAAGAATATTTTTTTGAAAACTTAAGTACAGAAACACTGTTTCACATACTTATGTAAGTGTACACTTATGCACTTATATAAATGCACTTATACACTTGCATAAGACTGTGTTTTCATACTTCTAGCCTAAAATTTCCTCCAGGGCACAGGGTAACCAAATTGTACAGCACAGACTATCTACAGCTGCCAGCACTTTCCAGAATTCCCATAACTGGAACACCTGAGAGCTTTTCCTTCCTCAAAATAATCTTGAAATACTGAAACAGAACTTTTCATTACAGGAAGAACTTTATCAGCATGGGCCTTAATCTAGTGATACATTTACATAAGATCACGTCAGGGAAAAGCTGATTATTGAATTGCTTGGGGGGGAAACAGCTTTTTAAAGTGGTTTAGCAGGCCAGCACTATTTAAAATTGAAAGACTGCCATTCGTGAGTATTCAAGGCATGGTGCTGTCTTTGATTATGCCTGTCCAGGTGACAGTGACAGTGCATTTACAGTGTTACAGTGAAATCCTCAAAGAGAACAGTGCTAGAGGGTACTTGGAAACTACAGAAACATCAACTGCATGCCTTATTCTAACACTTCCCAGTGACAGAAAGCACTCTGCAAACTTCCACCACTGTCAGCAAATCAAAGTTGTCACTTCCTAGTGAACTAGTAAACTCTCAGGAATCTCCATATTGTGTTGTTGCTGCAGAGTGGTACTGCAGGAAAGAAACAGAAAAGCTGTAATTTAATAGTCTCACACTTTTGCAATGCAGCAGATCTCATATAATTTGGGAGACATATTTGAAAAACAAAGAGAAGTCTCGTTTTTATCTATATCTATTAAATGAGAGAAAACTCAGTTATTTCTCATTGTTAATGAACAAAAATGATAATTTCTCATTTTCCTCTTTGGGCAAATGCATACATAAAGCAAAATTACATTTCAAAAAGTGAGTCTGGAGTTAGACTGTACAAACAAGGGATAAAAAAAGTAAAATTTCATGTATTTCTATGATGCTTATGAAGGCAGCATAGCTGGAGACTGTTCATCTTGGATGAACTATAATAAACTTTATATTCAGTAACTGCACATTTTGACAGATGAGTAACCAACACCTAATTTTTAGGAACCCAAGGAGCCTGAGAAGATGCCAGCAAGTTATAAACGTCATCTGTCTTAGGCATGGGTATTTTTGTCTTCTCAATCAAGTGACATAAAGATGCCTGACATAGCACCTTAGCTACATGCTCTGCTGTCAGTAGTGTGATCCATGGCAGAGGGCTTGGAACTAGACAATCTTTAGGTTCCCTTCCAAGCCAGGCCATTCAATAATTCTATGATATCCACCACTTTTCACGTCTTTCAGCTATGTCTCTGTTCATTGTTTTACTCTGTCATAGGTAAGATGCTGCTAAACATGACAGGGTCACTCATTAATGAGAATCCATCTGTGAATGGAGAAGGGACTGGCTCTTGGTCCAACACATCAATTATTTTATCAGCAATTTAAAAGATGCTATTAACTGCTGATATGGACAAATATGAAGACTGATGGAATAAATAACCAGAAGAACATTTTATTCTTGGAGGAATAACTCAGCAGTTTTTTGGGGGTTTTTTTCAGTTCAGCAAAATGCAAAACCACACTTCTAGGAGTAAAGAATAGAGAGACTTTATCTTTGTTCAACAAAAATACCCTCAACCCCTCAGACAAGCATTCTGGTTTAGAGTGCAAACTTCCACAGAGATCAGAAAACAGAGGAGTAACTTCAAAGAATGACTGCAAAGTAAAGAAAATAAAGGGATTACTACACCTCTCTGTGAAGACACTCATCAGTGGCAAAGAGATCTGAATAAGGAAAGCTTTTGAGGCTGATGGACATGGCACAATTATAATTGAAAAGCAAAACTCAGGCTAGACAAATCTGCAAATATTATAAAATTTTAAAGTAATTAAATATGCATGGGGATCCCTTTATTGGTTCATTTTGTTAAAAATATTAATCACATTTGAAACATAAATCATGATCCAATTCCTGTGAAAAGACCTCTGCCTGCAGCAGGTCAGATTAGAAGATTACTGTGATCATCTCTGGATTTAAAAAAAATGCCACTTTTTGCAGCTTAAAGGGAAGAGCACTATGTTCTCCCCCCATTTCACAGGTTGTTTGCAAGGTAACCTTCATCATCATAAAAAGCTGGAAATATAAGTGTAAAAACAGGAATACAGTTCTGTAACTGTAAACAGAAAAACAGTTCTGTAGCAATTCTGTATCAAATTTTCTGGCAAATTCCAGAGGTTACAATAATGCTTCTAACACCACCTAAATTCTAGCAGGTGAAGTCAAGATTAATCTGTTTCTTCAGGATGCAATCATTTGTCTGCATTTGCCTATGTTGTCCTTCAGCACAGAAGATTGTCAAAGCTCCACACAAATCTGTATGTAATCATATTTATATCATTTAGCACCATGTTAAATGCCCAAGTGATTAAAAGACGTGAATAATTGAAGGGATTCCTAATGGAATAATTAAAGTAACGTTTTTTAGTATACCCCTATTTTCATAGCTTTAGGCAATATCAAGTGGTTCAAATTAATAAATCATCTCATAGATCAGATGATTTTCTAGGACCTGCAGTTCAGCACTTGAAGCTATTGGTTAGGAAGGAAGCCATAAACAGTGCAAATAATAATGAAATTTTTGACCTTCCACTGTCATGTAAATTGATGTGTGCCTGGCGTAGGCAGACTTTGCTGCTAAACTCAAAAGCTTTTAGCTTTGTCATTGTCCCCATCTTGTAATTGGATGTGTTATCTCTAAAAGAGACCAAAATAGAAGAGCAAAAGTGGGGAAGAGAGTTAGGAAGATATTAATAATCTTTTTCAAAAAATAAACATATATTGAGTTCCTGTAAAAGGAAAATCATTAAATACTTTAAAGTAATGAGGATATGTATACTACAGGCTGACAGTTAATGCATAGAGAGCCATAATAGAGGTTATTCTCCAGTAACAAGCTTTTCAGATTGTAAAAATCAAGTCAAATTCATGAGAAATACCCATTCATACCACTTACTTGACTTTTTTCTTTCAAGCTTTGCTTCTGATATGCTGATTTTATTTTCTTTTTCATTATGACTTCTATTTATTTTTCATTCATTTCTGGTAGTACTGAGTACCTGGCATCCACCAGCTGAAATACTGTGATTCTCACACTTTGGTATAGCCACTTCTGTCATTATACCCTATAATGGTCAAGAAAAACAGTGCTAATTTATCTTTTGCAGTGATAACTGAGCGTATTGTAGCTGCAGAGTTGAGCAAGTTATACAGAGTTGGTTAAGCACCATTATTGCCCCATAACAGAGATCAGAAAACTCGATCAAATTAAGTGACTAATATAGAAATATTGCCAGACTGGAGGGACAACACCAAGCAAAGAAAAATGCAAAGTATCTGTGTATGTATGGGTAATAATAAAAAAGACCCAAACACCCAGGATAATATGCAGGTCCTACAGGGTGTGCCCCATGCTCCTGGCAGGGTCACCACAGCAGCTTTTGGTGTGCATGTTCACCATAGGAATCACCAGCAGAGTGAGGCCACGGTGACACAGCTGCACACTGCACTACAAGGGAGTGATGTGCATACATCTGCATGCATTAAACAGTAACACAAAAACTGTTTCGATACAAAAAGCAAGAGCAAACTTAAAGAAACTCCTGACCATGATTCTGTAATGAGGGATGGGGACTGAAGTGAGTACAGGAAGAAGACTGAGAAGGAAGGGGAAAGGAGAAGAAAAATACCATACTTTTCTTTTTATATTGAAAATTCAATTTGTGATGCAATAACAATGAAAATGAGAGCTACAGATTCAGGACACATGGTATTATCAAATTTATATTTTAATTTCCCCATATTAAAATATTGATAAGCAGGAACATTACCAGTCCATGTAAGTAATATGACAGTTGTCCCACAATACCCCAAACTCTTTTTCTGTCATTGCTTATCATCCAAGAAGAGAAATACTAAGGGTTCAGCACATATTTTGAGAAATTAACACCCTGCAAAGAATGAAAGGGTGACTTAGCATCCAGATACATCTCACAGACCTAATTCTGTACCATATCAAGATTGCTAAGTGTCCTATGAAGTTCTGATTATTAAGGATAGTTAAGTTTTACTTACCATTTACTATAATAACTGGGTCATTATCAAAAACCAAATTCTAATTTAGGTGACTGTGTATGACTTTCCTACATTCCTCTGTCAATTCAAGAAATCTATATTGTAGCACTTATTAAATCCTTTTCAAATAACCATCATACATCCAAGGGGACAGGTTGTTCCTTAAAATCTGTATAATGATTCCAGACAGCATGATTTTATGATGTCTGAAATCCGGCATAGGATGAAAAACATTGTAACTCAGTCCATCTTCATGAGATAGCACATTAATTTTCACTTTACCACACTGATACATACTACTTTCTATGAGTTCAAAATGGCCAAATTAATCTAAAAAGAAGAAACACTTGCACTAGTGAATAATCTCCAACCTTGCTAAATTCCTGTCAAAATAATTCATGTTCTCATTTTCATTTTAAGTGATACATTAAAATTTGAGTACACACAGGTTTTTGCACCATGACAAATTATTTCTTTCCAGATACTAATTTTGCTCAAACCAGAACTTATTGTATTAATAACTCTGTATGAAAAGGTCACATCAGAAAATGTTCAAAGACCGTTTCCATGTAAAAACTGTTAAGCTGAAAACATCATTACATACCCCAGGTCATCTGCATGTATTTATAAATTGCAGCTTTTTATAGTGGTAGCAAAGTTTCTATGTTCAAAAAAGATACTCACCTGAATAAGATAAAAAACAAAAAAATTGCTGTATTGGAGAGAAGTAAAGACTAGAGAATTCATCTGAATTTCAGCACTCAATTTCCCTCATTAGATTGAGTGGGTAAATTCCCTCTATTCAACCTACACTCCTACAGAGAGATGCTGGAACAGAGGGTGACCCAGAATTCCTGCATGTTGTGCCCGAACTCTCCTGTTCTGGCTACATTTTCAACCTGATTAAGAGCCTAGAGTTAGGCAGCGTGAACATATTTCGTTATGTCCACTCAATCTCTATCAAGTCCTAACATTCATGGGCACTGTGGGATCATGAAATGCAAAAGAGTCATAAAATTGAAAGTTATATTTCTAGCAGTGCAATGGAAGTCATTAAAAAGCCATTACCTATCAATAGTTGATGTACTCTGGCTACTTATAATGCCCTACTGTAAGTGTGTTTGTGAGTGGAGAGGTTAGGCAGGCTGGGGGAGCTCAAACAGTAACACCGCAGGGTGCTAAGTACTGACAGTTCCAATTCTTTACAGCAACCACAACACAGTAACCTAACAATGAAATATATTATCTGCCAAAAAGGCAAGGAGAAAGTCCTGCACCATTTTACAACTGGTCTGAAGTAGATTGCAGATCCATTTCACAGAACACACATTCACAATGCTCCTGCCTAGAGGCTGTCATCCCTTACCATATCATGGAAGTACCTAACGGCTCCAGTATATCAGGTCCTATACAAACACATATTAAGAAATATTGCTTTTTCCTCTGGACAACAATAAAAATAGGCAAAATGAAGGCCAGACATAAGGTTGCATTGATTTTCTCCATTTGACAGATGGGGAATGGAGGCCCAGTGAGAGCACCTCATGATTTGCCTGAGGCGGCAGGCAGCAAAAACAGGAATCTGACCTAGACAGCTCAAGTTCCAGACCAGTGCCTTCTCTCATTAATATCTGCTTCTTTATGCATTTTTTGGCCATAATCTAGCAAGTGAAGGAGGACTGCTTTGGCCCAGGTTTAACAGGATCACAGTTTTAAAATGATACTCAAGAGTCAGAAACGTCAAAAGTCAGATGATAAATTTTAAGCTGTATTGATTTCAGTTTCTTCCCTCATCTTCTATGTTCTTTAAACCCTCTCCAGTAATTTGATTCAAGAGTGGAAGGAAGTCCTTTGAGAGCATATGAAACAGTATTTCAGTTTAACCACTAATGTGATTTTTCATCAATCAAATATTAAATACTTGAAGAGAAAATAAACTTGAACTATAAGAAATGCTTCTGACGGCAGTTCAAAAGATGTACATCTGTGCAGTTCTGCAAATAGACAATAGATTCACTTCTGTGTCGCTACACTGAGTGATTATCTTTTGTGCCTCATACATCCATCTTCTGAAGGATGAGAAATGAAAACAACAGTAAACACGGATAAAACAAAAGTACTGTCTTAGATAAGATAGCTGCAGACAGCATTTGTCCGAGAGGTTTCTCTACCATTTGCTGCAAGGCAAAAATCACATATAGAAACACTAACAGTGAAATCTCAAAGTTTTCAGAGAATCATTACTTTACCGAGTTCTAAGCCAATACAATATAATGAATTATATATTTCTGAGCTTTGTTCAACAGAAAGAAAAATAAAGAGATTTAAAATAATAAATTAAAAGATCAATGTGCCAAATATTCAGCTGGTGATAATCCCTAGAATTGAGGGAATGAGGAAACAAAACTCCCTAAAAAACCACTAGACTAGTTCATGATAGAACATTATGTAAATACTCACAAGATACTAACTTCATGAGGTATGCCAAAAATGCGACCTAGATGGTTTTTGTTTTAAGAGTAGTATTGTTTCTCTGAGTCTTGGGAAATGCATAAAACAGTCTGAAGTCCTACTTCTAGGTTAACCACAAAATTATATCCTCATCTGAAAAAAGCAGTGATGGAAGAAGCAGGGCAAATGAGACAGCAAAAATAGAGAGGTTACACAATCTCCAAGGTGTCTATTGATTTCCATAAGCAAGTCCTCAAAATTTGATCCTATTTACTGCCAGTTAATTATCCATAACACTTGGAACATGGAAAAACAAGTCACTACCATTGCAAAAAGAGTCAAGAAACTTTGAAAAGAATATACTGAACGCCCATTCTGCACATATACTACAAATGATGAGCAAATTTATAAATTTCCAAAGTTCGAGAGAAAGGAGTCTGATAATAAACCCCTCCAAATATGAGGAAAAAGTAATAATCTCCTACCTTCTAATTTTATCACTGCCGGAGGAGGCCTTGTGGCAAAAGATGTCAATCTCAAAGTCACAGCTTTGCCACTTTGCCACTTCTTATAAAACCTAAAAATTAATTTTGAGGCTAGGTAATGGAAGAATCTAGGCACCTGAGTGAGAGACTGGATAAAGAGAAATGTTGGTGCAATAATTGGTTGCAATAAATATTTCTCAAAACTTTTGGACAATTTACAGAGCATAATTACCCATGGATAAAAAGACCTCCTGCCTAAGCAGGTCAAAAATAGAAAAATAATTGCCATCCAAATATTATTCACTGGTTTGTTTGGGCTTTTTTCTCCTAACAATGAATACATTAAGAACCACGCAACCTTCCAGGGGAAAGTTAAGGAACTGTCACTGCTGTGGGAGGAAATCAACAAGCACATTCCTGCCTCCTAAATAACTCCCATTGCTGTCATACCTATGCCTTGCTTGCAAAGATGGTTTATTCCTGGTATGCCTGAGTTCTCAAAGGTAGAAACAAACCAGTTTCAGCTCTAGGCTGCTGATATGGTTGGAGGGTAGTCTACAAGATTCTAATAACAATAAGAACACTTGGTTCTTTTCTCAAAGTTGTGGGGCTTCTAGTTGGGGACTTTTAACAGAGCACTGGAAGGATCTCTGCTGGAGAGCTGGGTCTCATGCACTGTCATCAATGAGACTGTTCAGAATCAAACCTTTCCTGCACATCTAAAAAGTGTAGTTCAACCTAACCTTGACCTGTTTTCACTTTGAAACTCAAATATTCATAACTAAAGGGACGTTTTTTCCAGACAAGTCTCAACTTTTTATCTTAATTGCATTGCAAAGTTTTCTTTTTACTAATAAGAAAATGTTCCTCTCCATGCTTTATGACAAAGGTGGAACATTTCTCCCCTGCATTAAGACCTGTTTCATCCCAGTGCAATCAAGATTTAAGGGAGTTATAAGTAGAAATTAAACATCTGTAGATAAGCATTACAGTAGCAGATGCAGTAGCAGATGTAGTTGATTACTGGAATTTGAAAATAGAAAACATAATGGTAAAGCTTTAGATTAAAGTAATTATATGGCAATAATTATATGGAATTGAGTCTATTATATTATAAGGTAGTTTTAACATCTGAGCCATTTAAAATATATGTGGCTAGTACCGAAGTTGAAGTGTCCCTCAAATGCAATATAAAAACAAATTAAACTGACATTCTGAAAGTATATCTGAATACAGAGTCTGTTTTGCAACCCAGTTAAATGCAAAGTTATTCTATTGCAGTCATATCAAAGAAATTTAAAGTAGATAGTATTTAACAAATCAAAATATATTAGGAAAATATTTAATCACATTATGGACTAAAAGCAAAATTTTACAGAATTATTACTTCAATTGATGGAAAAAGCTATCAGTTTTTCTCCTATTATCATATCTGACAACCTTTAAGTTTTTTAATGATTATGACAGAAATCACTTTTATTACAACTGCTTTTGGAGGATATTGAATTCAAGTGTTATACTCCTCTTAAGACTTCTAATTCTGAGTGTTTATCAAACTTCATCAAGTGTTGGTTTTGAGCTCTTTTATGATTTGGTTTGGTTTGGTTTTAGAGGGGAGGTAAACTTTACAATAGTATGTAAAGAGCATTTAATCCTCTTCTGGAAAGTGTAAGCCTGTCCCAGAAACAGACCCAAATCAATCCTCTCCACCCTCTGCATTTTACAGCTGTTCCTCTGCTCCAAGGCCTCATAGCAAACACTTTCACACTTTCACTGCTCAGCAGTTATAATGACTTTAAAGTCAATAAAATACCTCTATGCAGAAAAAAAACCTCGATTCCAGGACTCAGCAAATGCTTAATCCCTGCAGATGACAGTCTAGAAGAAACACTTTTCTAAATGTGACCCGAGGCAAAGGGAAAGGGAGACTGAACATTTTCTTCATGATTCTTCAACACATCTTTAAAAAGTGGCCTAATTTGCAAGTGGATTGACTTTACATACTTGAATGCCTGAGGAACTGCAGTTTTAAGGTACCTAGAAAACCTGAAAAGGTAGGAACCTTTTCAGCAGGGGGGACACTTTTTAGCTTTAGGTATGATCAGCTCTGAGCACAGAAAAATTTTGAACCATAATAAACATTCAGTTAACTTTGTGAGAGCTGCCTGATGTTGGCACATAAAAATCTTTCCTTTTAACTAACTGATAAAGGCAGAGAGGTAGGTTTAATGCTGCAGAACATTAGAATAGTTATAAAAGGAAGAAATTAAAGTTCAAAGAAATATCATTTATATAATCTCCAGCAGTGCACATTATTAAAAGCTATTCGTATAGTGCACACTAGATGGCTACTGAATTCTCTTGCTTAATTTGCACTCAAATTGCCACAGCAGTAAGCCTCAAAATAAGAAGATAGCAGAAATATAGTAATCTACTGCTTGAGAACAATCCAGGACATTGGTACAGCCAGATGGTAACAGGAAATCTAAGAACCAAGGGACAAACTGAAGCACAGCAGTCTCTTCATTTGTGATGGGACATTTGCTGGCTTCCCGGAAATCACCTGTGGCACTTCTCCCACAGCCTTCAAACAGCTTGAAGAACCACATCTTTGGTTCTAAGGGAGTTCTGGAAACTAAATGCCTTTCCTTTCAGGGCTTAGAATACTTGTATCTTCTTTCTTTGCAAGGCATAAAACTAGACATGTCTCCCCTCTTTTCTAAGAAAATAAGTAGCTCCCTTCTTCTTCTTCTTCTCCTAAACCGTACTTTTTCCTTTCTTTTCCCACATTTGCATGTAAAGGAACAGGGATATTTTATTCTACACACATCACAAAATGGTAACAACCATGGAAACAACAATTTCTGTAGTACAATCCAGAGAGTTTTAATTTTACTTGCACAGAAAAGCTTTATCTCACGTATTGATTCAAATTTGTATGTATTCAACAGTATTTTTCCAATTATATTGGGGAAAGAAATCAAATAACGTTGAAAAAATATACAACATTTGCATTATTTCTATGCCTACTTCTTACTATTTTAACTATCTCAAAAAAACAGGACACAATTCTGAATACAAGTATTTGCTCTATTTAAAAATATTACGTTTTGGGCTTCAAATGCAATTTGCAGCTCATTTTTGATCAATACTTCTTAGAATTAAGATAGAGCAACATTTTTGCAGTAACTTTATACTTATTCATTAGCTTGCTAACTCCCTGGATTATAAGAAAGTCTTTGAAGACGTTAATATTTTCATAGTAAAATTACCAAAATCTTTTGTTGTTCATTTTAAATTCTGGGTTGACTAAAAATTCATTGGAAAAAAAAGGCCTAAATGCACAAGAATTGCATCTCTTGATGTCAGCAGTTGTGCTAAATTTAACAGCCACAAAATATGCAGCAGCAGATTTTTTACACATGAAAATTATGTATTACCATTTTTAACCAATCCTGAGTTTTGTTCATAAATGCACTTGATATTTAAAATAATAAGCAGGATAAAATTATGCAAAAGTATTAAATAAATTTCCAAGGCCCCCAAATCATTTATAGATTTCCAAGCTGTTTGAGAAGGCATTTTCATCTACTGAAAAGAAAGTAAATCAGTAACCACTGCTGTTCTTCAAAAGTCAATACTAAAAGACATTATCAGGTTTCTCCGACTTTTTTAAACACTGGGCATGTCCAGGAAGTGCCCAGATCATTGCAAAGCCTCATAAACAAAGAAATTACTTAAAAATCCAACACTGGGGTTATTTCAGTCTTAAGTCCAGTACTACCCACATGGATAGAAACTTCTTTTGAATTCAGCATTTTTGCTTCCTCAAGCAATGAAAGCCAGAACAGGTAGGCACTAAGCACATTGATAACAATGTAATCACTTTTTTTCTAAAAATTGCGAGACTAGGGTGGACAGTAGTGCTCTCAGTGGCGTGAAACTGTAAAATATTAAACTGTAAAATAATCTTGGTCATCTGAGGAGGATCCAAGCTGAGGCACAAATGTTTTGGAACAAACCCCTCCTCAGCTTGGCATGAGGCTTGGCGATGGGAGAGGGGAGCAAGAAGCAGGTGCCTGCATGCAGGAGGGGTGACTGCTGTGCAAGGCACCAGGGCCCCCGAGGGGCTCACAGCCCCTGCAACTGCACAACTGCTGAAGCTTTTGGTCCAGTGAGCTGCAGTTTATAGCTCCTCACCACAGGCTCTCAACCCGAAATTTTGTATAAATTTTAAACCATCTGCTTGACTGAAAAAAGGCTCTGATGAATTCTGCCGTGAACAGTGATCTTCTTATTAGTATAATTAGCATCACTTCAAAAAAACTCTGTGTTTTCAGGGCTCTGTTAACACAATTACAGCTCTCCTAAACTGTGGTGTTTGTCAGTGATCTGTATGAACTGGGCAGAATATTTTTGCTTTGTTGTGTCCAAAAAGCATGCAAGCAAAGGAAAAATATCAGATTATTTTGATATTCAAGCCAAAACAGTGTATTGCAGTTTAATCAGAAAATTATATCAATTATGGCCTTCTCTTACTCCTGTGAAATTTCAGAATAGTTTTTCCCTCATGTAAAGTACATTTTAAATGCTCTTCTGAGCCTTTAAAAGGAGCACGGCAAGTAATAGCAGTAATGTAAAAATAAGAGGTTGATATTAGTGGTAATTTTCTATCTCCAAAAGTTGTTAAAGAAACTCCAATTACTTTATACATTAGGCTGAACCTGCCATGACCATAAAAATAATAATGGGCCCAGTAAGATAAAACAATGTGTTGTGAATGGATGGTTTTCAAATTGTCACAAGCATTTAATAAGAGGGAAAAGAAGAAAGTAAGTGAAAGGTTTTTTTCATTAAATGAAAAATAACTAGATGAGACTACAGTTAAGTAAACTTGTCATAAAGCTGTGATCCGTCTAGTAAAAAAACGCTAATTTATTTCTTCCTTCTATTATCATTATCCAGTCTGAAAACCTTTAATATACATGGCAAAGAACATTCCATTTTATGCCACATTTGCCAAAATCCTACGTATTTGTATGAAATGCTGCTGCACGTCTCAATCATAAAACACATCACAAAAACTCTTTTGTTGCTCTCGTCAGGACAATCTTTATTTTATTTGAAATTCATCTTACAAAATGGCTAATAATCTCAGAATTTAGTCTCAATCTTCTTTTTATAGAGGGACAACTCACAGGAGAATTTAGGACCCTGTAGTGCACTTTGAACAGTACAACTGTATTTTAGAACAACTTCTATTCTCTGTAGAACCCTTGAAATTTGATGTCAGCGAAAAAGAACAATTATACTTGAAGATTTCCATAGAGAGAAGCAAAGGATTCACAACACTACTCACCCTTCCAATGCCTTCAATTTTTTTTTCCTTTTCTTTTTGCTGTTTAAGTAAATTACTGACATTAAGAATAGGAAGAAAAATGTCTCCAAAAATTGAATTAATCATCAAGGGAAGTTAATGCCATTGAACATGAATCAACCTAAATGACTTCATTAGAATTTGCTAAATTGCAAACAGCTTTAGTATGTCTATGTTTGCAAGTCCTCAAGGGTGCAGAATTCTTAGAGGAATCTGTAAGAACTCTATGAATAGACAATCTGTAAGAGGAGGACCTAACATCAACATTTGATTGGTTTCATTCAAGGTTGAATTATAATTCGAGTAGAACAGCAAAGCACCTAGGTTATTCCATCAAACCTGCTGCACAGCAGTCTTCATTACCTGTAGAAAACTAAACTTTGGTCCTAAACTATGGAAAGAAAGGTCTCAGGCTGATTGAACAGCAGCATAAACCAGGTAGCCAGAAAACTGCCAACCCAATTTTAATACCCCATCATGCATGGACTAAGCAGCATCAAACTTATCCTCTTGCTTCGTGGTTTTTCCTTTCATGTCAAAGGGAGTTACAAGTGCAGCGTAAATAAAGGGCTGCATCATACATGTTAAAGACTAAGTCATTAAGATACCTAGTCATGATAACTGCTTGTGATCAAAAACCAGTGGCAAAAATAGGAGGATAAACAGGTTATCTGCCTATTTTTCTTCTCCCCCATTCAATTTCTTTTCTAATTTGTTTGAATACAGATCTAATATTGCCTGATGCAATATATCTTCAAACATATTTAAATGTACAGAAAGGAAAAGCATGACAATTATCCATTGTTTCAGAATTTTAAAGTATCAAATATGCTTTAAGCAAGTGTTTATAGCACTCAAAAGATAAAAGAGCTTTTATAAAATAATCACATAAAACCACAAGAAGTGGCTCTTCGGCAAAAACAATTTAAAATATAAGTGCTTCCCCTATTACTAGTTATGAGAAGCCTTTCCTAGATTAATCACAGGATAGTATCTAAGCCTGCTATCATCCACATTAAAGTAATTAAGGCTCATTAGCTTCAACTTTAATAAACAGGATGTTTAAAAAAAAAAAGGATGCTATCAACTTTCAGTGTCATTTGTGTCCCAAGCTGAAAAGCTGAACCTGGTTGCAAGATAGAAGAAACAATGTAAAAAGAATAAATTACTTCTCTAATTCTCTGCTTAAATTTACTGTCAGTTTACTAATTTCAGAGCTTTATAACTGAACCTAAGTGATTTCATTTTCTAAAGGGATGCCTGCATACAGCACTTAGCACTAGCTTTAATTAAGGGTCCATGTATCCCCAGGTTGCCTCAAGCTACTATTAACAGTCATCTTACTCAGTGATTGCAGAAGCCATTATCTTGAAGGGGGTTCTACACTAACTTGGTAAAAGGTGGAGAACTAATATAACCAGGCTCTTCTGAATACCTTTTTCTTGCAATCTAGAGCATGGATTACCAACTTCAGCAGGGATGATCACGTCATGGAGCTTGAAGAAGTGAGCAAGGCTCTCTCCTGATCAAAAATACCTTTAATATCTTTAATTTTCAAGCATAAGTTCAGTCACATTTTATGATTTATCTCTTCCATCTCTACATCATCAAATGAAGGTGTTAATAGCAAAGAAGTTCCAAATATCCACTCTACCACGTTGTGGCAGTCAGCAGAGTTTTCCAGAAACAAATAATTTTACTGAGCTTGGGTTTCTGTAATTCCACCTACACTGTGCTCTGCACTTACGACTTTGTGAGTTTGACTACAACACCTGTCCCAGGCAATTGCATTACTCCCTGCAAAATGCTAACACCACTTTCTCCATCCTTGGCCATACATTCCTTGAGGCTTCATCGAGCAGCACCACAGGGCTCTCTGCTGCAAATAGAGCACATCCCACGAACCTGGGGCTCGCCAGCTTGGGGAGAAACTGCTTTCTGGTAGTCTGTTATCTATAGGAGGTTTGGTTAGTTAATGCCAATTTGTTTTCCTGGTGTGGACAGGAATATTTCTAATATAATAATGTAGTTCTTGTGTTGAGAAAAAAACCCCAAAAAAACAGTGGAAAAGTGGAAGCATTTTGAGCTTAATTCATATCTAAAAAAGAAAATAAAAAAACCCAAATGGATACTTATTGTAGTCAATTTAGTCCAACTGTTTTAGCCAAAAGGTAGTATCAGATTAGCAGACCTAATATAGGTAAGGGGGATGTACTAAAAAGCTCAAGCATAGTAGTTACAGTATTTCCTGAAAGTTCTTTATATGGTTTTAATTCTTATATTTGGCGGCTTCTTTAAGGTACAGCTATAGCCATGTTTTATTATATGGAAATTCTAATTTTTCTTTTTGAAAATTAAGGATTTTTTTTTTTATATTCACTTTGAAAAGCATAGGGGAGTTTAATAAGTAAATTGTTGATTGAACTGACTGAAAAGATATCTTCTCTCTACTAAAATAACTGGTATAGTATTGGCAAGTTCTAATAGATTATATTTTCAGCACAGAAAGATACTTCGACCAAATGTCCCACTGGAGTCTTTTGTATAAGACATGTAGGCCTGAAGACATTCATTAAAGTCTGTCTTGCCTTCAGAACTGTTAGAGAGCTAATGTGCCCATCAGAACTATCTCAGAGTATTAAACTCCTTTTAAACTCCCATGAGTTTTCAAAATCTAACAGATAATTTTCCTATGTGTGCTTTTGACACAAAATATAATCTGATAATCAAACTTTTGAAGCTTTAAAAGGCTGGGGTTTTGTCTGTCTACTTTGGGGGTTTTTGCTTATTTTTTGTCATGCAACAAATTCTTGTAAAGCAGATTAAGTTGACACTGTGTTTTAAGAATGAACAAGTACTATGTGAGACCATTCTTGTTTAACAAGAAGAGTCCTGAAGAGCACAAACATTACAGCTCATGCTTTTGCCTCAAACATTTTAATTTTTCATTAACACAACAGTTTTTAGTAAAAAAGTTTAAGAACTAAAGGTTCACTCTTCCATCAGCATAAAAAAAAATAAATAAATAAAACAACCATAATTGTGCTATCAGTATCCCACCTAGCACTAAGGACAAAACTTCAGGTTAAGTGAAAATGTCCTATATTTTCAAATAAAGATGAAGAGTAAAACGTTCTGGTTTATACTATGAGACAAGGACCAAATATTTTTCTTTAAAAAAGAGGCTAATATTGACCTGAGCTCAGCTGAGCAGCTCTCTGTGTTCAACAAGTAACTGCAAAATCCCTTGACTTAACTGGAGACATGTCCTCTCTGTGAGTTAGTGCACAGACTTACAGCATCTGTTCTGACTGCTTTTCTTAAGTGGGTCATTATGTAATACCTAGACAAGGCTGCTGTGGGCTATAACACACAAGGAACTTTCAGAATCACTTAAAGTGAAAAATGTGAAAGAACTCCAGAACCCCTAACCTAGTTTATGTTTTCCCTGAGAAAAGATGACAGCTTCGTACATATCCCAGACTTAGCTTTGGAAAAATTCTGCAAAACCCAGCATCTTTATTTTATCCCACACCAGTATTTTTATTTTTTCTGCACAGTTCTTTTAGGAGTAATATAGATGTAAAATAGTGTCAAGTACCATACACACCAACACAATGAAACAGAAAATGCAGTTATTTTTGATTCCTTTCATGATCTACATGCAGATCTAACATTTTCACACTAATGGCTCAAATTTCCAGCTATCAATGCTCACCTAGGCCTCTGAAGGCTATTCACAAAAACAGATGACAAACAAAATTGAACAGACAG
Organism: Erpornis zantholeuca; assembly: GCA_013400515.1. Classification (NCBI taxonomy): domain Eukaryota; kingdom Metazoa; phylum Chordata; class Aves; order Passeriformes; family Timaliidae; genus Erpornis; species Erpornis zantholeuca. Next base: position 52,181 of record VZTN01014160.1, on the reverse strand, counting down.
ATCTAGAGCTCTAGAGAAATGGCAAAAGGAACAGATCCTATTTTAAAGCATAAAAAACTAGCAGGAGTTTTAACAGAAAAGAAAATTATATTGACACAACAGTTCATTCTCAAAAATTAGTTTCAGAAAGATCATGGCAATATGTAATGCCCGAATGCTTAGATCTTGCAGTATATGTTAAAGAAAACTGAGAGTTTTGGCATGTCTGTGCAGTGCTCCAAGAACTGAATTACTTAACTCTGACCATCTGAACTCTGAACATAATTTCCAACCCATGAATTACTGGTTAAGTGCATCTTACACTGAAGAACCACCCTTTAAATTTAATATGCAACAACAGTCTTCCCTGCCATTTGCTTAAAAATATTTATCCAGTTTTCTCTTCTCTTCAGTGAGAACCATCCCTGAAATAACTATATACAAAACTGGGCAGAAATATAAGCAAAGATGAAAAATACAAAGAAAATCCCACAAGCATTCAGAGACATTTATTTACAATTAATGTTCACTTTAAAAAAACGTGCTGTCCATTTCGGTCCCAGCATCATGTAACAGTTGAGGTGGGAGGTACCTTCAGAGTTCATCACCCACCCTGTCCAGGAAGGGCCACCTAAAGCAGGTTTGCCCAGGACCGTCTGAAGATGGCTTTGGAATATCTCCAAGAAGGGAGGTTGCACAACTTCCCTGAGTAACTTGAGTGCAGTGCTTGGTCACTCCCACATTCCTCGTGTTCAGAAAAAAACCTCCTGTGTTTCAGCTTGTGCCCATTGCCCCTGCTCTTGTCACTGGGCACCACAGAAAGGAGTCTGACTTCACCCTCTTTGCTCCCTCCCTTTGGGTATTGATGTACATCGATGACATTTTCCCTGAGCCTTCTTTTCTCTGGGCCAAGCCATCCCAGGCCTTTCCCCACAGGACAGATGCTCTAATTCATTCATCACCTTCGTGGACGTTTGGTGGATTCTCTCCAGCATGCCTTTGTCAGCACAAAGTCACTGGTGTCAGCTCACCAGAACTGGACACAGGACTGACTCCCTTCTGGTGTGGTCTCCCCAGTGCTGCATGGAAACTTTCAGTCACTTTCAAACTCCAAGAAATTACCATTAATGATTTCTATCTTTAGCTTCCATTATGGA
>VZTN01014160.1:27479-51023 GCA_013400515.1 Erpornis zantholeuca | reverse complement strand
GAAAGCTTTCCCGTATACAATTCTGGGGAAAATAAACCTGTGTGATTTTTTGCAAGTTAACTGAATATGGGAAATAAGTCTTCATGTGTTTGAGATTTCAAAACATTTTTCACAGTAGGCTGAGAAAGTGCTCACATGAGCTAAGAATAAATCTGGTAGTTGCATCATCTTTGAAATTATTTGATTCAGAAGCAATTCAGCAATGTTTAAAAGAAGTATAATCACTCTAAACATTCATTTGATTCCTTAACAGAGAAAGAAATTGTGAGGTATAGTTATTCAGCATGAAAATATGACAAATGTAAAATTAAATTAATTTGGCTTTGTGGCTATTTCTATGGCAAACAGTGCTAATATTAGATTTCAAAACCAGGGCGTGCAAGGAAAACCCTCCCCAATGCATATGTTTAAAATCTAAGTGTTTTAAACATAGTCTTGAAACATTCAACATGCTGTATTTTGGCCCACTATTCTAAAAGTTCCAACTCTAATGCCGTAACAAACTAATGTGATTTATAAAATTAGCCAACCTTCATGCAGGGTTATACTCTTTACAGTGCTATTGACTTAATTTTCTTTCTCATTTTTTACTGTTATAATCTTTTATAATCTCTCTGGACAAACAATTGCATCCTGAAGAACAGAAATTACAAGAAGTTCCCAGGGTGTGTTGCATCATGTCTGCAAAGAGCCAATCTAAGACAGTGTATTCACCAAGCCCAGCACTGAAACTCCAGCACACAAGTAGTCTTCTTTTAAAATCTCTGATGTTTATTTTTGACAGAGTTATACATTTTCCTGTTGAAGAAGGCATCTTGCTGACGGCAGTTCTGTAATATGTTCTGCACATGCGCTGTTCCAGTCACAACCAAACTAGCAGCCTGAATACACACAATAAGAATTAATTGCAAATTGTCAATCAGGAAAGTGATAGCAGCTATCAGTAAATGAGAAGCAGCTTCTGCATAATGATGCGTATGCTTGATGATGGTGATTAGATGTTAAGAAAATCTCTGACAGAAAATTCAGTCCTAAAAAGATACAATTTTGTGGGTATTAATATAGCAAATCCTAAAATAAGTAGGCCTAATCTTGAAAAAGAATCCCTAAAATATTAGCATGATCCCTAAGTATTTCTCCATTAATTCCCTGAGATAGAGAGGATCGTATTTGAATTCTGCCAAAGAGATGGAAATGTGCAAACAAGCTCACAGAACTTCTGGGCCCCAGAGAATGGGAAAGCTCCCAGAGTTCTGTCTGACACATGGACCTATTAGCTTTTCCACTCAGATCATGCTTTCAGAAGTCACCTAATGGTTCTCGTCATGGAATGCACTTGGAATACACAGATGGTTTTAGGTGAAACTAAGCAGGAAGATGTGTTCTAGAAGCTCACTCAACGTACTACAAATATTAGCCGGCATTTAGTCAGCTGAACTAGACTAGAATGAGTCTGAAGTGGAACTCTGTAATAATTTCCATTCATTATTACTCAGTTTCTCCCTATTGTTCTGAGATACTGTTTCCCATATTTAGTCATAGCCCAAATGCTTAGACTGACAAAGTAACAATTTTTCCCACAAGACTTCTCAATTTCATTTCTCTATCACTTACAAATTATTCTTCAAAATTAACAAAGCGTCCAGTAATTTAAGATGGTGACAATCCTGATCAAAAAGCACTGTGATCCTATCATCCAAAAATAATGTAGTTCTCTCCATCACAGTACTATCAAAGGTACGTTATTACTGGCTTAATAGTTTCATAAAGGACAAATGAGTAGACTAATAAAAAGTTATACAGAAACAGACACAACAAATAGAATTCACTGCACACTTTATTTCCAGCTAAGGTCAACTGTCTAACAAAATTGTTCTGAAGGAAAAGGGCAGTGCTAGAATGATATCCTTGAAGAACATTTAAAATGAAATTCAGAGGGCGACAATAAATGATGTGAAGACAAAGACATACAATGTATAAAATAGATTAGTTGTGATGGATGTTAACAAAGTAACTGTCGATCAAAACACTATGAAGTTGCCAAAGTATAAAGAAAAGAAGATGATGTTATATATTTATATGAAATCAAGTGTAACATTTTCCCAGCAAAGCCAAAGCAAGGAATGCTGATTGGTATAAAGCCAGAGCGCCAGCTCCCTGCCTCCAGAGTACTGCCTGATAAAAGCCTCTGCCTGGGCTCATTAAAACAGCTTTATTACATATCACAACTGAAGTCAAACACACAGTTTAATTTATTAACATCCACAGACCAGCTATCACAGAACTCTCCTGGAGCTACAGACTTAAAGAACCATGTCCCTAAACTATCAGACTATAAAAATGAATTTGGGAAAGACAGATAATAAATCCTCTATGGTCATTTGTATGCAAGTGCCATTCTAATGGTGGTTTTAATCAGGCAGTGGACAAAAGTTAAATACTTTTGGAGTATGCACACCAAAAATTATAACTAGAAAAGCGTTAGCTGGTATAAAAGTTAAAATATATGACATCTTCTTGATTAAAGCCTCCTAGATACATCAGCCTTGAAAAATGAGAGAAGAATGAGCACACCCTATTTTATCATTATAATAGCATTTAGTAAAGACACTCATAAAAGCGGAGGCACATCTTATCAAGTGTGAGATGGTACAGCACTGATAAAAATAATCTGAATAAGAAGTGCTTGAAACTTCAAAAGCTTCGCTATTGCCTGTGACATTGACTTCTTATGTTAAAAAATTGTTTAAAGTAACTGTCTCCAGTTTTTATTTATGGAAGAGAGAACTAAGAAGTTCATGCTACATATCAAATGTTCAAGAGATAAAATATTCTTAGAAAAGATAGAGTTCATAAAAGGGTCACTGACAAAGTTTTCTTTCTGAAGATCCAAATGCAATAGATAGCTGGAAAGCAGTGCAAGTGAAAGCTGTGCTTCTTTATTTATTTGGAATATCTGTTCAGATCATAAAAGAGACAAGTTCTGGAGGCCCTTGAGAATACATGTAGTCTTCCAGTGAGCTTCGCATAGAGATGAGGGAAAGTTGAAGGTTGTTATTTCTTGCAAGACAATGAGTCCTACCTCATCCCAAATTCCTGAGAGATGATTCATACAAAGAGTTGTGCACTGCAAGAGCATAACTTACTCCCAACATGATCTGGGAGAAGCTGATCTCATCTCCATGGAAGCAGTAACTTCTACAGAGCTCTTGTAGGATGGGAAGAATTATCATCAACAGGGGCAAGCTCTAATCTCTCCTTTGTGACAGACATACAAGTTGAAATCTTTACCCTACTTTTAATTTTCCAATTTCAAGCACTGTAGTCACTAAGCTTCCAACAAGTTTGCAAGTTAGAAGATAAAAAGCAACACTCAAAAACTAGTTATCATTTGTAAAGGATAATTTAGAAGACATCAAGTAAATTTCCAGAGAAATTATCCATCTTGTTAAATGGAGAATGGAGAAAAACTATTCAGGTGACAACTGTATATCTGGGAAGTCTGCCACTGCTGAACATGTTAAATCACAAGCTGAGGACAGGTGGAAGGCTGCTGTGGAAGGGACAGCAGTTCAGACTTGAAACTATAAACAAGACAAAAATCTGTGACATACCAAAGAAAGTTTTTGTCCTATTCAGTGCTATAAAATCTTGGCTAGGTATTTCATCCATTTTGGGTACCAGGCTTTACATTTAAGAAGATTTACTTTACGACTAGGAAACAGATTGTATCAGGAAAGATAAATTCTGGAATAGATTAACCAGCAATGTCATAAAGTACTCAGTAGTGGTGAATTTTAAGGACATTAAGCAAAAAGCCATCTGAACCACCGTATGAATATTTGATCCTACCTTGGAGAATCAGGACAAATAGGAAGATTTCTCAACTTCTCTTCCAAAATATTTTTCTGTGATTCCATGGGTTTTTATTGCTTTTATCTCAAAAGTACAAATGAAACCCAATGTAATAGAATTTTTGAGCTGGATTTTGTATCAGGCTTTTGCCCTGAGCAGGCTATATGGATTACACACAGTACGCAGTCAGCCTGGTTAGTCACTGTCTGCCTAGCATCCAGATACAAATATAAACATGTAAACTTGACTGAGTATATGTCTATTTATTTTCTCCTCAGCCGAAAAAGTCACAACTTTGTCAGTGGTGAGATTTTTTTCTTATAATACAAGTTTTCTTGAATTAAGATATTACACAAAAATCTCAGCATTCCTTGAGCAAGTTTTGTTTCCCAGAAAGCAAGTAATTAATTGACTCTTAAAAGCTGCAGTTTTGGTGATTTGAATTAGAAATACTCTCCATTATTTTGAATAGGTAAACAGGCTCTCTTTTGATATCTCTATCTGTTTCTCATATTCTCACATTCTTTCACAATATATTAGCGTAAGATTACAGAAGGTGTATTGTCAGTATAGTTGGGTATCCTTTACAGCCACAGTTTTTGCTTATGAAATTATGGACTATGCAGGAAGAGACAAAAGCTTTGGTTCTTCCCTTCTCTGTAAGAGGTTTCAGAATTTGAAGGACTAAAGTCAAGTGTTCAAACACTTGACTAAAGTCAACTGTTCAAAAGCACAGCAAGTGCCTTTCTTAAGTATAACAGGATGATCCTCAGTTGCAAACACTGCACTGTACTGCAACTGCTGCAAGGTCAGGCTTTCAATCATAATGAAACAGGCATTGATGGATCCAGAAGATCTGTATTAATTGCTTAAGTGCAAGGTGCATTTAATCAATACACACCCTTCTTGGAACACAAAATATTGTGTGTTATTGGAACGAGAAACTATCTAATGAGCTGCATGTTCACTACTGCATACTCATTTATTCTAACACTACACCTGCAGAATGGAAACTACACCATCTCCTCAGTCAACACTGTGAGTTGCCACTTACCAAATAGAGGTTTGATAATGCCATCAAATTTTCTTGTTCATTTTCATGGAGGAATTAGTCACTTAACTGACAGCATTTCTGTATGTACTCTTTGTGAAGAGGCTTACATGAAAACACACTATTAATGCCTTGGGTTCTTGAAAGGAAAAGAAAAATATACCAAAAAATGGTGCCTACATTCTTCTAAATTCTTTTAACTGAAAAAACCCTAACATTGTCAGCCTAGTAGTAATTTAAGTGCTATTGATTAAAGAGACTGCTGATAAAACACTGCTTAATAAGACATTAGAAATTTACTGACATCCTTTACATAGTTTCACTATCTAAACAGGTCAAAATATTCTTACTTTTGCATTTCTAAGTATAGGCAGTCATTTCTGAACTCTGGCAAAGTAAAACATACAGCTAAATTATGAGCAGAGGTTTGGATTTTTTAGTACAGCGTGGGATTTTAGCAGAACGCCTCCCATCTCTTCAGGAACAAAAAAATTTACTGATTCTCAAGAAGTTTGGGGTGGCTCAAAGACTTTTGATACAGGAAGAGATCTTTCTAAGTCTATATTGAAGCAGAATTGCTTTATTCTATTTAAGAGTTGGAAAATAAGCTGAATGCGAACAAAAGATGTAGCTGACACAAATATTTTCATGAGTCAAAATAATGTCAAAATATTGTTCAACCCTGAAAGTTAACAATTAAGCAAGGCATATAAGTCTGTCTAATTTTAAGTCCTTCTAGTTTATATTTTTAGTAAAGATTTAATGTACTGGGAGAAACTTGACAGCAGGTGTGCCATGTAAAGAACTATGTCACTATATCCTCTGTGATGTCTGTTTCCTCCTCACTTTAACCTCCACTTGTTATTTTCCCTCCAGTCTATCAGAATTCTGTTTTATAAAACATGCATTAGAGACCACCAGTTCCACTGGATGCATCACCTACTCTCCTCTCCTTTGACTGACAATCAACCAACCAAGAAAAAAGCATGTAACCTAAAAATAACATCCCTCTGGGGAAAAAGATTATGCAAAAAAGGTCAGAAAGTGCTCGTTTAGCTGAGGGGTTCGCATGTGCTTCCAAGTGGCAGGCAGAAGCAGGAGTCATAGCTTGAGAGTGTGGGTGGTGTCAATCTCCTGCAAAGAGGTTTGTTATCATCATGTAAAAGAAGGCAGAAAGGGCAACACCAATCACCTGTCTACCAAACCCATCCTGCTATCTGACCTCCTCTTTCCCATCTACCAGGCAGAGGAGCCTGGAAGCAACAGCTTTGAAGCAAACAACATAGTGAGTAGATCAATCCTAGACACAGAGGTAGTTCTCTCATTTACTGAGCTCTGGAAGGTAGGCTGGGAAGATAATGCACAATGTGGCATATTCCTAAAAAAAAAGAAACTGGGAAACCCCACTTCATCACCACCACAAAGATCAAAGAATGATGCAGTATATAAAGTAGACCTAGTTCCTGAAACAATAGCATGGAATTCTCTGTATTTTAATCATACTGCACATCCTCACAACTTGCATAATTATTTTTTGTTTTTCTTAGACATCTTGGCTTTGGTAAACTGGCTGTGCAGAAATCAGGGCAGCACCTAAGAGTATGTGTATGTCAATTACAGCACCTTTTTAAAAATAACAACAAACTTTAATGTGTACTTGTTTCACTTAACAGCAGGTGGATGCTGCCAGCACACTGAACAGAGAGTCTAAGATTTATCTTTCTCTATTGATAGCATTACAACTGGTCATACTTTTTATAATGTCACATCAGAAAACACAATTAAATTCAAATGTCTATAAATCAACACAAAACATAATACACAGAATAGAAAGAGTGAATCATAAGATATGCAGCGTACAATTCACTTACTGAGCACTGGAATAGAAGTCAATAGTCAGAATGATTAAGGACATCTGGGTATCCCCTGGTTAAAACCAGCTACACTGTCAAAACCTATGGTGACCTGAGGAAACACCTATCATACTGCTACCAGCACACATTGAAGCAAACATGAATCTGTGGTTGCACATCCTTGATAGTCACCTGTTATGTTCCTTCAATGGACTACTTTTTAGGATTTTTCTCCTATTTATTTTAAGATAAACCGGATTCAATTATCTCTGTCTAAAAGTAACAGAACAGCAGACCCAGATCCCGGAGTCTACTTGCTCAGATACCACTAAAGCCACACTCATGAAAGGCATTTCTTGATCTTTGTCCTCTCCTTTCTTTTAACCACTCAGGTACTCCCAACAGTGCACCTTTCATCCTCCCACCAACCCTCTGCACTGGGAAACCACGTCCACAAGGACAGGGATGCTCCTGCTAGCAATGGTGTTAACTGTGAGTGTGTGCAGGAGCTTTCCCTGACCCAAGTTCCTGGACAGGGAGGGAGCACCCACTGCTGCAAAATGCCAAGGAGTGGTTGGTGCAACATGCTTTGGCACAAGACTCTAAAACAAACAATCTCAAAAAAGGTCAATCTTTCTCAAGTGTTCTTTGAAACTATGAGCTGCAACATTCATGCGAAAAAAGAAAAAAGCATTATAGTAGTACTGGTCCAGGTATTTTGAAAATGTGATTTGTGATTATAGTCTGTTAATTTATGGTACTTAGCATGTACACAGACATCTCGACATATAAAATTCCAAGCATCGATGTTCAGTTGCAATAGTGCTTGTATCTGACAGATATTATATAATGTGAGTTTCAAGTTGCATCATGCAGACATGTTAAAATATAAAAAAATAAAAATCAAACTTTTTTTTCTCTTTTTCAACTTACTGCAAGAATTTTGGATAGATCTTTTCTTCATATAATGTTTATCTTTTGGCACAAAGTTGTTTTTCAATGTGTTTTTATTATAACATGCACTGTAATAACATTAAAATTTCTAAATCAAATATGTACACTTAATTTTAAAAATTCTTATTCATTTCAATTATTCCCACTGGTATTAAAGGGTTTAGGAATAGTCACAATAATCAAATGACTTACTGTGATGAAATGCTGTTCTGGTCATTCCCACTGTGAAGAACCAGACCCATCATCACACTTTATGGCTACTGTTTACCTTTCTAATAAATCCTAAATGTTTCTTATGGATTATTAACAAAAGTTTGATTCAAAAAATAAGAGTAAGATTTCCTCCACTAAATCCTAATAACTGCAGCAAAATTCATAATATATCTCTCTGGAGCTATGGAGAGGTAATTGAAAATTGTGAGAACAAGTGAACTTTATCAGTAAAATTGGGGGGCTTTTTCCCTGTCATTAAAATAGCAAACCCTTTCTTACTGACTGTGTGAAATAGAGAAACCACCTTGAAGTCTATGTATTAGGACATTCAAAGCCTTTAATTTGGAATAATTCTTTTTATGCTGTCACCACTTATCCACTTCGTGGCATGTGGGTATAATGTGCTGTGTAGTGTTAGGCATTTAACTGTGCTCAGGGATCATGTGTTATCTGGTGAAAAACACCTGGTAGAAAAACAAAGGTATTATCTCCTATAAAAAAACCCAAACATTTAAATGCATCATTTTTCTGCATAAGGCAAAGCATTTATATTTTAAAATTCCCTATTATCATGTGTTCCACCTGTAGTTCATTTCTCCAGTGGATGCATAAGCATCTATGACTTTCATATCACTGTTGGTTGCTGCAGTATAAATTATAAACATACAACAGGGGATCACAACTATAAAGTGTATCTCTAAAGAAATTTCTGTTATAGGTGAAAAAGAATATAAAAGAGAAACACTATATTTATTTTCAAACCTCTGACAGAGAGCTCCTTTTAATACCATATTAAGTCTCTGTTGGGCTGCCAGAAATAAAACACAGTATGAGCTCAGATCTACAGCTTTTATTCTGTGTTTGGGTTTATTCTTAGAGGCAAATGGATTCAATATATTTTCAACCCAACCACATATTTTAAACTGCTGCCAGTTTATAGCTGTCTACAGATCTCCCAAATTCATAGAAGTAAATCTAGAGCCGAACCTCCTCCGCTGCTGCATCCATGAAGGTGATAACACAGAAATTATCTCTCTTGTAGAGTGTGAGAATGGAAAATGATGAGGGAAAAAAAAAAATCAAACAATGATCTATATGATCCTAAGATTCCTGTAATACAATTACAAACTAATAATTACAAACATCACAGAATAATTTGATTCCATGCTTCCCATACTTCTATAGGCTCCTAAACACATACATTCCATACAGTTTCGTTTCTCTTCCACATTCTACCTGGGAAAATCCAGGCAAAGAAAATAGGAAATCCACACCAAATACTACTTAGCCATCAAAGCAACAGAAAGCAAAGCCCTTGCCAGAGAAACCATGATTCTGAAAGGAAAACTACCATCAGAAAAACTAATGTCTATGTCAAACTGTTGTCCATTTACTTTTGATGCAGCCATACATTACAGTTCAGGCCCCACATTATAGAGACCAACCATCCCATTAACCACCTCCACCTGCACTGCTACACTGTGCTCCAAATAATGAAGGGTTTGGAATCTGCACTTCTTATGTCCCAGAATAGGCCCAAGCTTATTAACTGAAGTGTGTGCTAATAAAGAAGAGACTCCTACCTGATTCAGACTGTATCAACTACAACTACTGAAATATGGATTTGGCTCCTTGACTTCCAAGACCACAAATGTTCGCTAATGTTTTCTCTCTCATCTCAAATAGGAGTAATGGACTCTGCTCATAGGAGACAATAAATGGCCAGCATTTGTTTGGCAATAAGAGTTCAAACACAGTCTATTTTTGTACCTGAAATAAAGAGAGGACAAGCAGAATTGGGGAGAGGGATGGGGAGAAGATAGTAGGACAGCCTGGCAGGAATGCACATATCTATGAAATAGTGAAGCAATCAGGCATTTTATTTTTAGATACTTTCTTTTTCAAGTGCCAAAGATTCCGAATAAATCACAATGGCAAACTGAGAGGCTGAGATGGGATAGATTACAGCTGAACGCTGCACAGATCAAATATTCAGCTCCAACCCAAAGCAGAAGTCCTAAGTGCTTATCTGAAACACTGTAAAAGTTTTCCATGACACACACCAGCTACCTCTTTGATGGCTACACTTACTGCTAGATACCATAGCTGCCTCTACATGTTTTAAAATGTCTAAAAACACCTGGAAAGCCTAAGTTCTCTAAGCCAAGTATAACTGAAACTTGTCCAGATGTTCAGTTATTTATATATCAACTCTCCAAGCATAGGTAGTAACCTTGAAAGAAAGAATAATGAGTAAGAAATCTGTATTTTGTGAAAATTGGTATTTACATGACGTAAAATTTTGCATTGAGGGAAAGCCAAGGTATTTTCAGCATTTATGTCAAGTATGACTATCTGTAACAGAATTTTGCATATAAAATTACTTCTTTACACTCACTGAACAGAGGAACCAGAGATGGAAGCAGAACTCAAATTTTATACAGAGGCATATGCTGCAGTTCTCTCAAGCATCAATTATTTCCTCCACCCTACAGGAGTAGAACACTTAAAATGAGTCCATTTAATTTATTCTTTCCCTTGTGTATTTGCAGATTTCACAGAAAAACCATTGCATTTGGAAGCAGCACTTCTAGCACAGTCTAGACAGGATTGTCCAGCACCCTGTCCATCTGAATCTTGAAAGTCTCCAATGATGAAGAACGTTTGGAGACAACAGATCAATGGTGAAAATTGTGATGCTGATTCTTGACTGACACAAACAAAAGCTTTCATGCTGATATGAATATTGGTGCAAATCACTTGGAAAGTCACTGCCTGCTTTTCATCGTGTCAGATGAATCCCAACTGAGATATAAAGAAACTGGTCCAATATATACCACTAACAAAAAATAAATTTTGTATCTCAACATGTGAGATACAAAATCTATTCCCTCCTTTCCCTCCTCCCACCTCTTTTTTTTTTTCCCTGTAATTGTTTCCCACTATATGTTTTCTCACTTTCTTACTTTCTCCTAGCATCACTTTTCCTAAATTCCTATTTTCAGTTTATTCAATATGTAATTTTTTGCCCTTTTAGCACTATTTCCTTTGTCTTCTAAGAATGCCCCAAGCAACAAGAACAAGTCATTCATTAAAAGCAAAAGTGAGCACTAGTGCACAAGGATCTCTAAGAAGAATGGCAGAGAATATTTTAACTCTAAGTAAACTTAAAGTTAGATAAACACTGCTTAATAATACTATGTGGTTCATTGTGGTCCTTCTGCCCACAATGTAGAAATTACTGCCTCTTTCCTAACATGAATTTGCCACTGCCTTGTCTAATAAGCAAAAATCTTCAAAACTTGTCATAAATGACACCATGGCTTTTGTAAATATTTCTATTTTTTGAATAAGCATGGTCATACTGGTCAGCACAATCCCCATTCTGAGTTCATCACACCCTAAGCAAAGCAACCAGTTGCTGTGATAATGTCTTATTCATATTAGTATTCCCAACAGCTTAAGTTTGTCCTAGATATTGAACCCACAGGACATTTTGTGATTAAACTTGTTCTTACCCACACAAACTTTTACCGATAATCTCCTTCTGCTCTTCTCATTTTGCCAAGATGCTGCATGCCTTTACCCAGCAGCAGATGAGTTTTGGCTATCACTAGCACAAATGCAGCTTTCTGATAGATAAGACATGACAATTTCAGGAGGCAGAGGGATGAAACAGTTCATCCTTACAATGGCTCAGTATTCCACAGAAGACACAGTCTGTTACTTCAACAACTCTCAGTGGTGCTTCAATTGACATTAATTTGAATGCCCTTGAAACAGAAGATGCCCTGCAAGGTGCAAAATTAAATGTAAGGAGATGATCAGCTTCAGGCAGTCACTACCTGTTAAAACATACAAAATGTTGCCTTTGTCATTCATAGCTTTCATCATTCAAGCTGCCTGTGCATTATTTGTCCTTTATTTCACTTGGAAAAATGAAATTGAGGAGCAGTCGCACTTTCGTTGGTTTCATTTCTGACTCTCATGCAATAACATCAAATCCCTGTAACAACTCTAATGTAGGCATTACCATTTAAAAATAAATAATGTTTAAAGCTATGATTCTATTTGAACAGAATTAATGAGAAAAAGTCCACCTTCCTTGTTTAAAATCCAACAGACAGGTACATTCAGAAGTGCTGATGGCACTGAAACGAGTTGAACGTTTAAGGAGGGAGACAGCTAGAGAAAAGTGAAAAGGAAAGTTTAGATGAAAAAGGGCCAAAATTGTGGGAAGATGAAAATAAATGGGCTCTCTCACATAAGGAGAGCGCCCAGAGGAGTGAAGCTAGACACTTGTTAGATTCACATCACATCACATCACACTGGTGATGAGATATGTTGAGTATTGTGTGTCATTCTCCAAAAGAAAGGAGGCATTTCCTTTTAGCTCTGTCATTTTTATCCTTCCATATCTTTTTCTGACATAAAAACTTATTTTCGAGAATTTTTTTTCCTACAGTAAGTCATATTTCAGTTGGATTTTGCTTTGTATTCTAAAAGAGTGCGAAAGTGTATCTTACTCTCTCTCATCATTACAAGCTTAAAGTGAATTAAAGCTGTCATTAATTTTTAAAAGCTACTAGGCATGAATATCAAGAGAACCAAAACAGAAAACTCATCTAATATATGGCTCAACTGAAGACAATTTCCATAAAAATATCATCTGACTATTTTATATTACTTGCATGACACAGATTCAGATCATATTTCTCAAATTTTTCTAGAGACACATTCCTGTTACTGTAAACTATACCTGTAAGAAAAAACATTAAGCTTTAAACTCTCTTCTTTATGCTTCAATACCTGCATTAATGATCCATAAACCAAATAATTCCTCAACAGCAGCTGTGCAAATCCACTGTGTCTGAATCATGACCTCAGTTTTGTTTAGCCTGAACAGTCCTGCATGGTGGTTGCACAGGTAGCCAAGAGCCAGCTCAGTGTTTGTCACTGATGATGTAGGTGTTATGGAAAAACAGTTTGACTTTTGGCCCTCTAACAGACTAAAGCAGAAGACTGACCATGGTATATACAGGGAAAAGCCTAAATTATAACTTTGGGGGGTGGGATCTGAAGAGTAGTGAGAAGTATCACACCATCACTTTGGTGGCCATGTCCCTTGTTGGATAATCATAATATCTACACATTTTCCCCAAAACTTTAATGAGCTGCAAAGATGGATTTACAATCGAGCTGATAGCACAGTCAAATACAAAAGTTCCCTATCCCCAACACAAGTGATCTGGTATCCTATGGGAAAGGCTACACACCGTGAAACATCAAAAAAGCTGGGACATTAAGGAAAAACCAGGTACAATCCAACAGAGAACACATGGCTGCGAACCTCTTCTAAAGCAAAAAAAGCAAAAGATGCATTCTGAAACATTAGAAATCAAGCAAATGGTGCAACTGCACTGTGTCTTTCAAACAACTTGTTGGTAAGGCTTCTATTCTACACTGGCATCACAGTTTATGAGAAATCTAGCTGCACAGCAAGAAACACCTTTTCTAAGAAAAGAAGTTTCCCCTGTTTTTGATTGCCTGTTTTGCAAAGTTTTCCATTAACTGTCCAACCATCCTCTGCTTACCCAGCTGGCTTAAGCTGAACACCTTTCTCGGCAACATCCTCTTACACACACTGCACCCAAGAAGCTTCATTTTCAAATAACTGGGAAGAAACTCTTAACACTCCAGGAGTCACAATCACTGTGGAGGATAGCAAAGCATGCTCTTCTTCTCCCTAAAATGCAAGTTATCCTGTAGCCTTTTTCAGGTGAATGTGCAACTGAAATTTGAGATATAGAGAAGAGAAAGGCACAAAACGGCCTCCGGCTTACCAGAAGAAGCTGGTTTCCATCAATAGTTGTCACTTAGGCATCAGATAGGTACAACGGAGACCACAGCAGGGAGGTGTAAGGGGGACTGACCAAAATTACCTCCTGGGAGTTGTTAACTAGAGAAGACGTGACCTGGAGGTTCATACCCAGCCCCAGGTCATTTCAGCAAAGGCAAAAGTACCAGTTGGGTCAGAGCAGGCATCTTAGGGCAGTATTCGCGAAGCCCTGAACGCTTCTTAGCCCGAGATCCCAGGCATTAAGCGTTTGCTTACTGTCCCCATAGACCCACACACACATTTTCCCACGACTGCACGCTCGCGTTGACCCCTCGCAAGCGGGCAGGCAGCTCCCCCCTCCCCGCCCCACGCAGAGTTGCCAGACTTGCTGCCCAAAGGAGAGGGGACGAGACCCCAAATTAACTCAGAGAAGCAGCCTCGCATCCCCGCGCTGCCCGCGTCCTACCGCCTGTGGAGCTGGCCTCCTCCAGCTGCGCCGAGATGCTCTCCACTCTCCTCACGTCCATGCTGGGAGGCGGGAGGCGCCCGGAGCCGCGGCGGGAACGCGCGGCAGCACAGCCACGCCGGGGCCGCGGGAGCCGGAGGGGAGCGGGAGCGGGGCTNNNNGAGCGGCCCCGGAGCGGCCCGGGAGCAGGGCGGCCGCGGGGAGAGCCCCGAGGAGAGCCCGGCAGGGCCGGGCCGCCCTCCCGCTCCGTGCGGCCGCACACAGGTGGCTCCCGCATCACCTGTTAGCCGCAGGCTGCCCGGCACACGGACCGGCTCGGAGCACGGGGGAGCTCCCATCGCAGCTGCGCTCCTCCAACATCCCTGTCGGGCTGGCACAGGCTGGGAGCACTCCCTAAGCCCCAGGGTATACTTTGGAAGAGATTGGAAAGGGCATTTTAAGACACCTTCATAACACCTCTAATTTATAAAAGCCTACTATGACACATGACATACCACGCTTCAATAATGATAGTTCTCCAAGTTCAATTTTACACAGTTAATTTTTCGGTCTTTACAATTTGTTCTATTCCTGCATGAATAATATGTTTCAAAAATCGCAGTTCTTCTTCTCATTGTGTTCATCCCAAAAAAATTACAGTAATTTTTTTCAAGGCACATAAGGGTTAAAGGCTTAGCTACCTAATACCTTAAATATTATTTTTGACATCTTATTTCATAATCTTCCTCGAACCTTGTATTATTAAGATTCTTCTGATACGAAAGATAAAGGAGTAATTCCTATGCCACATTGCCAACTAATGGTTTAAGAAAGGACTTATATCTCCTTTTATTTCATGGGAAGAGCTTACGTCTGTTTCAACCCCAGAAGGATGGAATGATTGAAGTCTTGAATGGACAGAGACACCACAGTGTAGTATAACGCTTGCCAAGAACAACTCAATGTTGAGTAGCTTTTGCCAAGTGTTATTTTTTTATAAAAATACATTCACTGATGAAGGTTTAAGTAAGACTGTAGAGAGACAGGATTCAGAATACTGTATTTGTCATATACCCTCAAAATATTTCCCTTTTGTAAGGTGAATCCTCAAGTAGCCAGGGTATAGCTCTTCTTATTAAAGAAATTCAAAGCAGTAAGAACAGAGATCAGGATTTTATCTCGTTATCATGATTTGCACTTACTTTGAAGCTAACCTTACAGAAAACTCTTAATTTATCACAATTTTTCAGGAGCCCTTGTCATTACATATATACAGTTTTCAGGGTGAGGCAATTCAGATTTACAATTGTCACTTCCCTTTGCTCCACACCAGCATTGTATCAGAACTCTGTGAGTTACAAAAACACTCTCTATGGGAACAGCTGATCATAACAGAGGGAACTGAGGCAGGAAGAGTAGTAATACATCAAGAATACGAATCATTCATCTTGTGTCTTAGAATGAATTACAGGTGTACAGCACAACATGGAACGGAAGCGCCAGAGGTGCCTACCAGATTTCTACAGATAAGACAGTGTGTGTCAACTCAAAGATGAATTGTGTCTGAGGCAAAGAAAAAAGAAAGTGACCCAAATAAACTGAACTGTCTCCATAAATCTGCATATTTCTCTCAATCTCGTCTGCTTTATTTTTATGCTTGCTCTCCTTGTTTCCTTCTACTTGCTCTTTGTCTCCTCTTTTTCTTGATGGGCCTTGCTCCAAGTAATTTCCTCTGCATACTCTTACCTTTTTGTTCTCTTGAGTTTTAAATACTTCCCTTAGAAAAACTTGTGTCATTTTGATGTTCTGTGTAAACCCAAATGTGCATGTCAGAATGTGGCATTTTTCCAAATTTGTTTTAAAGGGAAAATTCTTTATTGTTTTCCAAACCTGATTAAGTTTCCTCCAATTAGCATGTCAAGCCCATGTGTCTGCTCTATATAACATTCAGTAAAAAATGACATCAACTGTGATTTCATCCCTTCTATATAATTACATTTCAACATATAATTGTATTTCTACAAATATAGAGTTTCGTTCTAGTTTCTACTTTTCAAAATATATAACCACTTCCTTTCTACCTCATTTATTTCAAAAAATTTTTTTGGAACTAAATACTAATAATACCTTTGAGCACGTATTTAGTGCTACATGTATAGCTGAAGATTTCTTTCAGTCCCTTGTGAGAAAATTTTAATTTCTTCTTCTTGAAATAGTTGATGTACTTTCCATCTAATTTTTAAATTAGAATCTGAATCAGCATGTTCCTGTTTGCCTCAACTGTAAACTAATTGGAAAGACTTAACATAATTATGATTTAGTGTGTCCAAATTAAGTTCAGATTTCCACATCTGTTTAAAATATGTAATATGTAAAATTAGGTGTTAAATCATGAAGCTAAAATAAGGATCGAGGAGGCATCTTCTTCCAAAAGAGAAAATCAAATCATTGGTGAGTAAGAAATAACCAACAGGATTTCTAGTGGTAGCACATTCCTAGCAGGGAGGACTTCTTTGTTTTCTACCTCTTTGTGTGGTCGAGAAAAGGCTCAGACCCAGAAAATGTACAGCAATATACAAATATTCAGTCCTTTCAGTCTGTTCTGCTCCCCCACTGGTCTTGGGACATCTGCAAAGGTTTAAAACAGTAGTTCAGCTACCCAAATTGTATTAGCACTAAGGAACTGAAAAATTTATAATTAAAAATTTGAATAGAATAAATATAAGCCACAAAATATCCAACATGTCCCTGTTTCTTTTTAGGCCTCCAGAGAAGTGATTTATTTTTGCAGTGCTTCTTCTGCTAGAGAATGGCTCTCCAGGTGGGAGCTTTCTTGATGCCCAGAAGAATTCATCATTAGGTTATACTTTGTGACTGCATGTCACTCACATTGTTTTTCACATGGAGAAAAGAAACCCAACAGCTAAATCAGTCTGTCACTTATTCCTAGGAAAAATATTCTTCCTTCTCCAAAAAATAATAAAATTTCATTTTGCTATTTTTTTGTTCAGAAATGAGAAAGAATTACGTTCTTCATGATACATTTTAAGAGTGTTTTTGTCCTCAGAAGTGCATTTTATTTAGTTTTGCATTCATTCAGTGTAATCCAAAAAATAATCTGTGTACTCTATGTCGCAAAACATGAACAGTAATATGGCCGTACCCAAATATTTAGTGTCTGTGATAAAGTACTTGAAAAAAAGGAGAAGTCTCTGGGGCCTCTGGGGGTCCTGTGGCCCCCTGTTGTGGGGTGTGCCCTGGGGGTCAGTGCAGAGCTGTGGGGTGGCCTCTGTGGCTGGGGCTGCCCTGGGGGTCAGGGCCAAGCTGTGGGGTGGCCTCTGTGGCTGGGGCTGCCCTGGGGGTCAGTGCCAAGCTGTGGGGTGGCCTCTGTGGCTGGGGCTGCCCTGGGCCAGGCAGCTGGCGCCAGGCTGCTCGCCAACAGATCCACCACAGGGCACAGCCGAGCCCATGGCCAGCTGGGGGCCACCTCAGGGGAAATATATTTAAAATGCTGGGGAGGGGGCAATGAGAGAGAGGGTGCCAAGGTCAGAGGAGAGGGGAGGTGCTCCATGGTGGAGCCCTCCCAAAGGAGCTGAGCCCCACGGAGGACACATGCCGGAGGACATTTGCCATGAGAGAACTTGCTGCCCATGGATAAACCCATGCCAGAACAGAGGAAACAAGGAAGAAATGAAGGAGCAGATCTTGAAAGGAGAGTATTCACAACCTGCAGTATGAACAAAGAAGGAAAAGAAGTGACTGGAGTGAATTGGAGCCTGGAAAGGGGGGGAAAGTGTGCCTTCCTGATTAGATGTTTTTATTCTTTACTTTGCAATAGCCAAGTCAGTAATTAAAGTTGTCAATAAATTAAGCTAAACTCTCCAAGTCTGTTTTGGCCATGACAGTAACTGCTGAATGATTTTTCTCTCTTTCTTTTGACCCACAGGTTCTCCTGATTTTCCCCCCTGTCCCACTAGGTGTGGGGGCAAGCAAGCAGGTCTGCAGGTACTTGGGCTGCCAGATGGGGTTCATCCAGCACAGGGTAGATATGGGAGAACTCAAAATACAAAATGAGATTGTAGGCATTGAAAAGGTGGCACAAAGTACTAGTAAACGACATGTCCCTAATAGAGCGGAGCTTTAATTTTCAAGATTTCCTAGTAACACAGCCTCATTTTAGAGAGTATTGGTGCTTTCAGAAAGAGAAGTCTTGAATATTCTAATTTTTCTGCCTATTAGATCATAGCAAGGACCACTCTTCAAAGGAACATTATGCACTGTGAATCCTCATCCTTATACAGAAATAAATATCAAGCAACAATGAAGGCCAGCCCTTGAACTTGTCAAAAATTGGCTTTTAGTATTACTAGAACTTGTTACTAAATATGTGAGAAGAAAAGGTGAGAGCCTCCTTTCCTTGAAACTCAGTTTGATTTTTTATAATAACATTTTGTAACAGGTTCTGGGAGAATTGGAAGCAATTCAATTTACTGTAAACGAGTAACACATCAGAATTTATATGTGGTAACAAAAAAAAGAAGATAAAAACATTCTTTAGCAACATTATAAAAGAAGATAAAAACATTATTTATTCCAATTTTAATATTGTCTTCATAAATAAAACAGTCAAGATATGGATTGATTTCTTTGTTGGGGCATTAAAAAAAACCACCTCAGGCAAGTAGGGATTCACCCTTCACTCAGTGTCAGTGGGAAATAATTCCCTTTTTGTTCCTTCAGAACTAAGATCCTAAGATCCAGCTCCCCCCACCTCTGTTTTTCTACTGTTGCTTCTTGCTTTGCTGGCTTCACTTCAGTGTGCTGCAGGTGATGGGAGTGGCTTCACTGCTAAATGCCACTATTTAGACATTTGAGATTTGATTGGTGAGATTCTTGTCATTTTATATCTCATTTCAACTGTGATTCATGGTTTATAAAAGCCATACTGCAGACATTTTAGAAGAAAGTCATTACAAACTAAGGCAAGGTTATATTTAAAAAAACCCACATGTAATATTCAACACGGCTTTGATGTACTGCTTAAAGACTTTCTTGGCATAATCTGTATAATTTTATATTAAATTGTTGTTGAATTGTTTGTTGTCATTATTAGACCATCACTATAGTTATCTCATTAGTAAACCTGAGTCAATATAAGGTTTTATATTTACATCAGCTTTATAGTTTTTAAAAATAGAAGAATATTGGGAGCAAATTCACCTGCTGCTGAAATGTAGCCAACTTCAGAGGACACAGCTGAAAAACAATGCATTAGACAGGTGTAGGTTGAAGAAAAATACTGGGTAATTACACTGCATCTAACCTATGTTCTTGAGCAGAAAATCTATAGAATTTTCTATAAAATAGATCATAGGCTTTACAATCTTATGTGAAATATCTGCTTAGTGATCTGTCCTAGGCTCAGAAGAGACAGAAAAAAAGAAAAACCTAAACAAAAAATAGCAATAAAATCCCCTGAGCTGACCCTGGTGCAGGAGACTGCCCAGACCCAGCCAGTTTATGGCAGAATGATTTCTCAACACTTTTTCCTGCAGTTTTACATTCAGCTGTGCGTTGGCTTCCTATTGCTTTTCGTCCTCCATTCTCATCAGTTAATTCTTCACTCTGCTCCAGTAAATCCTTCTCCCCCTCCACTTCTCTGTCTCCCCTCCGTTTCCTTTTCCCTTTCCTATTTACCTCTCACATCTTTTCTCATGAAAAAGTGAGTAACAGCAGAAAGGATAATGGCTTTTATGTTCAGCTAGTGAGATCAGAGAGCAGTAGTGCTCTGTACAGCCAACGACAGGATCTAACTGAATACAGTTTTTCACATTTTCCATTTTTAAATCCACATCCACAGAGTTTCCAGATGATAAGGCTTTAAGAACAAAAGTCTAGGGAGTCCTAGCTAACTCAAAACCCAGGCCATAGAATATCAAGCAATAATTAATAAGACAAAATTTCAGATTTTTTAACGCATTTTGTGCCTATGGTATTTCCTCTAGATTTATGGCACTAATGATTCATTTATGGATATATGGAAAGACAGTAATCTCATCTTTTGATAGTGCATCTAAATACAGAGATAAAGGCCAAATTCTCTTTTCAATGGCAACGATACTCTTTTTTGAATGAGCCCAATCTCTGCCAACTGGGAGACCAAAAGAGCTTGTTCATGCTCATATAAAATAGTTCAAGAGAGATATGGTTGCTATATAAATACATCAGACAGGTTAAAAAAAGTGAAAGAATAAAAAAGCTCTTTCAGCTAAATGTCAATGCAGGAGGCAGAACAAATTGTATAATCTATAAATTTAGGTTGTATATTTAACGAAAGTTGCTAAGCATTAAAGTATTCAAGTGCTGGAATGCCCTTCCAAAATGAAAGGGAGGAAAGGCAAAATAAATTTTTTAAGGCAAAGCTTGATAACTCTGATGGGATGCCTGTGATAACAGAGAGCTCTATGAATATAAATCATATATATATGATTTCCTTTCGTTAGCAAGTAAAGCTCTTGAATAGAAGACCAAATTCATAATACAGCATGAGTCACAGGAAAAGGGCTACAATACTTATGCAGAGATTACATAACACAATATATATAATAATAAGAGCCTCTACAGTCTACATTTATCCTTGTATATAATATTATGAAAACTTGCAGGACATGCTAGAAGTCTTTACACTTAAACAGTTACTCCAAGGAAGACTGTGATCAATTGTTCTCCATGGCCAATGGCAGTGCTTCAGAAGAAAGGCACTTAGGTAGCAACAAAGAAGTAGTCAAAATTTAGGGTAAAATTTCTGACCTCTAAGGCAGGCAAATATTAGAGCCATTTTATGGAGAGGTCAGTGGAATATTCATCATTAAAGTGTTTGTTTTAGCTGCTGCATGGATGACTGCTGAAGACTGCCTGAAGCTTTTGATCCTGTCACAGCACAACATTACTATAAATCTCAAGGTATGTTCTTTCCATTTATATCCTTATGGCTGTATGATTAAAAGAATAGTATTGATTTAAATGAGAAGGGGATTTGGCCAGCAATGGCCCTACTCTCACAGCTCTCCATCCCCATTTCTCCTACATAACTAGTGCTCCTAAATTGTGCAGGTTTTATTTTATGAAACAGAGATGTATTTCCTGATTATTTTCTAAGATGCTTTGTTTCTTAATTTGCATACCTGAGTATTCTGTTGTCATGGAAATCTCTTCTCTGAAGCCCTTGAAGACCAGCTCTCTTGCTTCAATTCTGTTTCAAATTTTCTGCATCAACTAATTTTAATTCTTACTCCAAGTTTTCCGTATCTTGTCATCACATCTAAATGACACAGACCTACTACAATTTCTTGGGTCAAAACCTTATCCATAAGAATACAAGCTTCACTTCAAACAAGTGTACTAAGTCTACTAAGTGTACAAAGGCATTTTTTTACTCATTTTATTTACTGGCTATTTTTAATTTATTGGCTATTTTTAATTCTTTCACTGAAGGACTGTCCACATTGATACATGTTTAGCAGCTCAACAAACAAGAAAGAAATTCTTAAAAAAGGATATAACTGTAATTAAATTGAAATAGAATTGTTTGAATAGTCACAATATAAATATCTTGTCTATACCTGTCTTCTTACATTGGTGGAGGGAGTCTTACTCCTGAAAGCTGAAATACTTGATTAAAGACAAAAATTAATCACATCAGCTTTCCTTCCAAGTAAAAACTAACCTACCAGTCTCTTACTTTTCATCAGCCAAAGTATATTCAGATGTCTTCAGTGATCACAGGTGAAAATATTGAAGAGATTCATGAAGGTCAGGTTAGCAATGACTTTTTTCTATTGAATATTCCTGAAAACTTGAGAATAGCATCTTTAAAAAAAATGCGTTATATGCCCATAAGAAATAGGCAGCTGTATAAAGAATCTGGCCACCAAACTAACAAGCTTTAGTTTCTGGAGGGATTTTAGAAGATAATTCCTGCCAAGTTCATCATATGGTCAATGGAAGTTCTACATCAAAAGGAAATAGTCTCTGAGCACCAGAGAAAGGTGCTTTTGCAGTTTAACATTCAAGAAGCTGCTACAGCCAACCTTGCAGCCAGTGACCTAGACCAGCTAAGAGCAGATACACATCCTGGATGAAAGATGCAGAAATATATCTACCTTACTGTCCTGTTGTTTCAGCAGTTAGCTTACACAATGTCATCTTGATTTTCAGCCAAATTGCATTTATTTGTGTCACGGCTCCTGCCGAAAGAGAACAATGTAATCTTCTTTCATCAGGATTTGGAAATGCAGATATAAAGCTGTGTGTTATCTTCATGCTGAAGCAGAACCTGTTTGCTTATATTTTTTTCTACAGCCTCCCAAATATATATATGCATACAACTTGATTAATTAATGACTGGAGTTTAAAGTAGTGTCACTGATCATATTTTTATTTATTATTAAATCTATAAGGCAGGCTTTGGTCCTTAACTGCTGTCATAAGCTTTCCCATCCACCTGATTTGATCCACTAGACTAGGCTAAAGGCCAGAATTCTCTCTCTTAATTACTTTGTTCCTTGTCTGTAGAATTCTAACTGCTGCAGATCAAGTCAGTACTATGGTAATAGATACTTAATTTTGTTTTCATAATTAAAAAAAATATCAGTATCGTGAAATTTTACTCAAGATTGTAAGTATGAATCTAAAATTGAAGACATTATCATGCAGCACCCTAGTAAGTCAGTATAAATTGTTGTACTTACGAAATTGTACTTCTTAGTCTTCCTGTTTTAAGCAGTACATCCATTACAGGTACAGGCTACCATCAGTTTGCTTACCCTACAACATCAAATTCTTACTCATATTACCCTTTCTGGCTTTCAGTAATTATATATGCATCGTATTTTTCCTTGGTTTGGATCTTAAAAATAAAACATTAAATTCTCAAATATGCTACTCCTGCCCCAGTGTGTTAATTTATAAATTAACACTGCATGTCAAATAACTAACACAAACATTACGAATTTAGTACTAAATATTGCCATTCTGAACATCCAAAAACGTGAGGTTATTGCCTCCTTTCTATCAAAAATGTGTAGCAACGTCTGAAATACTGCAAGCATGAAAATCATTTTTATTTCCACTTGGACATCCTCATTGCACAAAGAAATCGTGTTCACATACTTTTCTGCTCTTCTCAGCAACTGTAACAGATAGTAACTTTCATTTTGAATAAGCAAAATACAAAATTGATCTGAATATAAAGATGTTTCTGGAAGAAAGAGTATCATGACCTCTGTGATACACTTTATGAGAATACCAACTGTGGCACTGCTTTCTGCTTCTG
>VZTN01014160.1:0-27437 GCA_013400515.1 Erpornis zantholeuca | reverse complement strand
AGATTTGAGAGATTCAGTTCATTTGCATCTATGAATCTTTACATTTCCACAAGATATGGAAGAGAAGCAATTACCAGGTCACAGGCTAGATTATTATGCATGGGAATCCTGGTTATTCCTCCTACAATGTTGAGCTGACTGAATTGCATGTACAAGGTACAGTTATAGGTAGTACTGAAGCAAATCTATTTATTGCCAAGAGTTAACTTGGAAGATCCATTAAACATAGATTTCCTTCACTGCTTCTTGTTTTGGGAGGTCTGACAAAGAAGGTTCATAGGTCCTATTCTCAGCACAACTTTGATCAGCTCCCCAACTCTGGATTCCCTGCTCTTTTGGTGTAAGGATCAAACGTGATCCTAAATTGCTAGTTTTAGCTGTTTGGCCTCCTGTGCTCTTGGAAATACCAGGGCTTGATGTTCTCAGGTTCACACCACTTCATGTGGTGTAGCAGTCACACAGAACAAGTACGCCTTCCTTTTCCTAAACGACAATATTGGGGTTGAGGAGCAGATTTTACAGCAGTGTGATTGCTTTTCGGCAACACAATTCCCATTTAATTATTGTAGAGGCAGATTTATACAGTAAATGATTCATTGAGTCAGTTGAGTGACCAATTACTTTCAACCTAGGCTAGTTCCAGCAAGATAAGGGCATATATAGACTGAAGAAATGCAAAGGATCCATGACAATAATTCCATGAGGTGACCCAGACCCTGGAAGGAGAAAAGGTCAGGAAACCAGGAGACTGTAAGAAAACTTAGGAAACCAGAGCTAGGAAAGGACCATAGCAATTTTCCAATTCCTGAAATGTTTAAATGTTATGTGTACAATCTAATTAACTGATCATAATTATTAAAGAATAATTAATTCTTTGCACTTTGAACAGGTAGTTGGAACAAAACCAGACAGCCTTAGCTACTGACAACCTTCCAATATTTCTATGCTGTACTACTCCCAGCTTCTAAGGGAAGCTAATGTAGAAAGAGAATCCCTACTTTCAGCTTCAGTCTGGCTTTGAGATATGTCAGCCAGGGGCAGACCACAAAGACAGTTCGCTTCTGCTGCACTTCTCTCCCACTAAGTTTAAAACACTCTGGAAGTCATTTCAGGCTTCATGTTCAGAGGAACCAGCAAGAAAACCCTTAAATGCAGGGTCAAGAGGTAGTATGGATGACCATATATATACCAAGTGATTCTTTAGTAGGACTTGATGCATGCAGCTACGGCTACCTTAGGTTATAGTGGAAATATTAACTGGTCCATTGGCATAAAAGTTAATGTTTGTTACTTCATGGTATTCTTTTCTCATTTGAGCCTGAAGGCACAGGATTAGTCATCACATCTCCTTGTCACACAAAGTACCTCAGTTCTGTCACAAAAGTAAAAACCAGTCCCTAGAAAAAGCAAGTATTTATCCATAAAGCAGACTCTGGGACTTCTTCTGAGTACCACACAACAAAGTGTCTTTTAGGACAGATAATGATACAAGGAAAACACTGCCACTCACTTGTCAGGTATGACCTGATCTAAACTATCTACTGTATATGAACTTTTTTTCTTTAAATGGAGAGAGGTTATGACTGAATTCTTGGATCAGAAATGAAATTACTGGTTTGTGTTCTTTAAAATTTGTTAGAACATTTCGTCTCCTCAATCCTATTTTAACAGGAGAAACAGAAGGACAGATTAGAGAATAAATAACTTTTTAAATGGCATATGCATAAATTTAATACTGTTAGGGCACAAACTGACAGACAAAATGTAATCAGAAATGGAGATGGGAAGGTGCTACCATGGCCACAGCAAGTAAG
Organism: Erpornis zantholeuca; assembly: GCA_013400515.1. Lineage (NCBI taxonomy): Eukaryota > Metazoa > Chordata > Aves > Passeriformes > Timaliidae > Erpornis > Erpornis zantholeuca. The sequence continues at coordinate 25,623 of VZTN01014160.1, read as the reverse complement.
GTCAGGAAACGGGGAAGAAATTGATTCCACAAAGTCAAAGGTCTATGCAGCAAATGCTGCCAGGCACTGTGCCAAATTCTAGAAAAGCAAAGATTAGATGGGGAGATCAGGACAAGCACCAGGCAACAGAACTGTGCAAGACATAAATTTAGCTAGTAAGCATGTTTTATAAACAAAGGCAACCTGTGAAATAGGCTTGAAAATTTGGCAAGTTGGTGGTAAACCAGCAACTAGGCTCTCAGGTGCCAGGATTTTTCAAGCTCCTGTGGTACTGACTGAGTGGCTAAGACAAAAAGGCTGTCTGGCCACATGGAGCTTGATGTATTGACAGAGTTCATCAGCAGAAGAGTAGAAGAGCAGCCCACGAGCTCATGCTGGCTACATAGCACCACAGCTTTTGAAGTCACAAACTACTTCTAAGTATATACCTGCTAGGGAGCCTACCTGACACCTGTACCAACCCATCTGCAGGCACCACACTGTACCATACCGAGCTCAGACTACCACTTCTTGCATTCTGATTAGTAAACCACTCGAAAACAAGTGCTATAATGAACAGGAAAAAAGTAAGAATTCTTGGATATGTGCAAACTTCTACTTAGACACCTAAAAAGAGAGACAATAAATTTTGTAATTTATTCCTATGTTACAATTTATTATTCAAAACAATGAATTTATAAGATACATAATTCAAAGACAATATTTTATAAATTGACACTATGAAGAGTTCCTGGTGTTTTATTCTTTAACTTTTCTTACATATAATATTCTAAAATTAGTGTGTTAGGATTCTAACTATATTAAATCTTCACTTTAAGTAACAGCCTTGGTATTTTGCTGATAGCTGACTGATAGGTATGAAACTTTGCCAACGACAGTAAGGAATGACAGAATATGCTGGAAGGTGCTTTTTTTGGTGTTTGGATTTTTTATTCACATTCAGGGACATGTTCTCAGCAGACCTTCATACTCTGATTACAGCAGAGGAAAGACAGAGCATCATCATCTGCCATAGTACTGTCATTAGACTAAAGTCAGCAAACCTGAAAATCACTGGGAAAATAGTTTATACAAGACAGTGGATAAAATGTAGTGGTTGAAAAGAAGTGTATTTTCTGATATCATTCCTTGAACCTCAAACACTACTAAGGTAGCTGGTATCAGTTCCAAACTTTTCACCTGAGTAGCAAATAATGCATGAACTTTCTCATTCAGGAAACTTCCAGTCCTTCAGCTGCTTCCAATCAGTCGATGGCATTCATCTACTAATTAGCCTTCATCCAATGTCCAGCTTTGACCATATATTTCATAATTCAGTCGTATCCTAGGTGGCAGATGGCAGCTGTATTTCACTAATAAATTAAAAACGTCAGGTCCCTGTATTCATACCCTTGAGAAACAGTTTAGAAAAATTAGAAGAAACTCTAGATCACAGTCATTCCATCTCCAAAAGACTGCAGCATTTCAAAAATGTATGAGACAGACAACAGATCTTAAAAAATAGCATGAAACTTATTATTTGTTGTTTAGAAAGATTGTCAAACATAAAAGCACAGGTGTCAGAATACTGCTTGAGGGGGAAGTTTTGGTGCAGCCTCCTGAAGGGAAGACCTAATAGTGTCCATCAATTACTGAGCCAGAGATCCACACTGCACTTTCCAGTCAGTTCAGAGAAGGCAATAGGAGCTCTTTGAAAAATTACTTAAGCTAAGAGCTGATTCAGTACGTGTTTCTTTAAGATATGTCTCTATGCCACAGAAACTTACAGCACAAGCTAAGTCCATGAACACAAATCACTATCCAGCAAGAAAAATCTTAATTAACATCATATCTGATTATGTTCTGAGAGCTAAAAAATAACCAGAAAATAAACCATAAGTTCATATAAAAGATTTCCTTGTAAACAGCATTTTTCTGTGTGAAAAAATTCTCTGTTAATGAAGCTAATAAAAATGCAGGTGTTACTGGTTTTATACAATGAAAGCTATTCAGTGAAGCTTGTTATCTTCATATTAATCTTACAGGCCCCAAGATTAAATATATCTGTGTTTCTTAGAACATATGCATGCAGATTTTTTTTTTTTTTTGCCTCAGGTTATATAGGTCTGTCACTGAAAAGGAAGCTAGAAACCCCCTTTGGTTTCAGTGCTCAAATGCTGTTTTGGGCATTTTACATAGTACTAAGAAAAAGCAGCAGAGATATTAATCTCAATTCAGCTTCAGTCACAGGTAACATGTTGCCATAACTACCTGCAACATGCTGATTCAAACTTGGAACATCATTATAATTGTGCATTATCATATATTTCTGAAGACATTGAATTCTGGAATAGGTGTAAAAGTTTAACAACCCATGAAGTCACATATACATTAACACATAGCAGAGAATGCAGTAAAATCTCCATTTATGGCAGAGGTATCAGTAATAGGTATTGAAATTACAAATAATTTTAGGTCTAAATGCTTTGGGAAATTACATCCCTGTAACAGTAATACCCAAATCACCAAGATCATTGCTTTTTTCCCTCTGAATATTACTTTTTACCTGGATTACTCACTATCAAAATATTTCTTATTAATGAATCAGAAGTAAACAGATATCTTGCTTTATTTGCATATCTGACTAATTAAGTCCTCTGACTTATAAAATTATCATCTAACTACAATCCTACAGTTTCCATCTGGACTCATTTACTAATTTCTATAATGAACCCTGACAGGTCTTACCTGCTGTGTTTCCTTATCTGTGAAATGAAGCTAATTCAAGTGTAAGCAGTAAAAAACTTATAAAACCTTATTGGAACATTCCTCTTGGATGTTTTTGAATATATAGAGAGCAATATGAGACAAAAAAAGGTTGTTGGGTTTCTGGAGTACAGCACAGAGGATATGTCACAAAACGACAGTAAGGCAAAGCCAGCTATATTGTTTCAAAATAAATTACTTTTAACACTGCTTTGTTATTCAAATCATGCAATAAAAACCAATTATTTGTTTCCTATGAAAGCAGAAGTCCTTCTTCTTCGAGTAGATGAATGGGCTTGCCTAATTCTCTAAGTTTTGACTCAGTATTGAGAAAAAAACAAAACCGAATGAAGCAATCATTTTTACTTTTAGTACTCTGGTTCAGGCTAACAAAAAGAAAATGAATGAAGTCAACTTGTTATACTGAAAATACCTCTTGAAAGGAAAACACGATCCAGCTGCTTATCACCATCAAGAAAATTTTAAGGCATTTCTATTAACTTGAATGTTTTTTGAAGCAACCAGAAGATAGTGCAAAAACTATCATAATATCTATGTATTCATTTATTCTGTCTTTGGAGAAAGAAAACTAAATTTTTTGTTCTATCTCAAGGAAAAATAATTTTCCAGAGGGACTCTAAGGTGTAAATGGAAAATTCCACTTCCAAGGAGCTTTGAACTGTGGTGAAAAAGAGTGGAAATTCTAAATGGTTGCAGTGGGATTGATTCTTTTCCTGCATATCAATACACAGGTGTGAGATCAAAAATAAGCAGCACAGACTGATGACTCTGTCACAGTATGGAATACTGGTCAATAAAAGAAAATTAGAATAAAAGTGGAGACATCTGTAACACAAGGCAGCAATATCCATGTCCCTTCTCTGTGAATGAGCTATAACTCTACCTAACTTCAGGTATGACTATTGGCTAGAATGCGTGCACATTTCAAACACAAGTGCAGATAAATCAGTTTCATTTGCAGCTCTGATCATGAAATAGGTCATTTGATATTATGTCACTGCTTCAAGGATTTAGGCTATTTTTACTTTGTTTTAATGCAAGAATTACACTCTAAGGTTTATAGACTCAAACTATAGAATAGTTTGAGTTGGAAGGGGCGTTTTAAAGACCATCTAGTTCATTCCCTGCACTGAGCAGGAACATCTTCAATTAGATCAGGCTGCAGAGAGCTCCAGCCAACCTGACCTTGAATATTTCCAGGGATGGGGATCTACCACTTCTCCGGGCAACTTGTTCCTCTGGTTGACCACTCTTATTGTAAAAAAAACTTCTTTATTATATCTAATCTAAATCAACACTCCTTCAGCTTAAAAACATTACCTCTTTTCATATCGCAACAAACTTCTTGGCTCTGCTCAGTACTGAAAGGCAGCATTAAAGGCTTTCCAGAGCCTTCTCAGCTCCTGGCCCAACAACCCCAATACTCTCACCCTTTTCTGTTTCCCTTGCTCCATCCTTCCAATTAACTTCCTGGCCTGCTCTTGACTTTCTCCGACATGTCCTTTCTCTGCTGGGGACCCCAGAGCTGCACACAGCACTCCAGGTAGGGTCTAACCAGAGCAGAGCAGAGGAGCAAAATCCTCTCCCTCACCCTGCTGGCCACACTGCTTTGGATGCAGCCCAGGATGCAATTGGCTTTCTGGGCTGTGAGTGCACATTGCAGTTTGTGTCCGCCCTTTCACACACCAGCATTCCCTAGTCCTTCTCCACAGTGGTGCTCCCAATCCATTCACCCCCTGGCCTGATTGCTCCAACCCAGGCATAGCACCTTGCACTTAGCTGTGTTAAACCTCATGGGGTTCCCATGGGACCACTTCTTGTCGAGGTCCCTCTAGATCACATTCCGCTCTTCAGGGATGGCACAGCAACACTCAGCTTGGTGTCATCAGCAAATTTTCGGAGGACAACTAAATCTCTCTGTCTAAATGTCTGAGTCACTGATGAAGACGTTAAACACCACTGGTCCCAAGGATGCCTGGAGACACCACTTGTCACTGATGTCCATCAGGACTCTCAGCCATTGTCCACTACCCTCTGGATGCAGCTGTCCAACCAACTCCTCATCTGCCAAACAGCCCACCCATCAAATCCATCTCTCTCCAGTACAGAGAGGAGGATGTTGTTGGGGGCCTGTGTCAAAGGCTTCACAGAAATCCAGATAAATGGCATCTGTAGCTCTTCCTTTGTCAACTGATGTAGTCACTCCATCATAAAATCTCCTTAGATTGCTTAGACTGGATTTTCCCTTACACAATAACATTTAAAATGAAGTGAAATTAAGATCTCAAACCAAATGTTCTATTTTGTCAGCATATTTGTATAGGCTCTTATGCATTAGCCAGTGTATTTTTATTAGATTTATAAGGTATATGCTGCTGAATCTCTGGTTCCAAATTGGGTTAAGTTACTGTCAGAGACTGGAGGGGTTAGTGTCTCGAGATATTTTGGGATTCCTTGGCAGGGGGGGAAGGGGCAGGTCAGGCCTTGCCCTGCTGAGACAGTGAACTGCCTCACACCCCGAGTAGAGTCTCTATCCCAGCCTGGCAGAGCTGCCAATCACTGAATCACTGGCACACCTCAGCAGGGCTCCACCCTGCCCTAACCCAGCTCCTGAGTGGCCAAATGACCAGAAGTCCCACCGGGGGGAAGGCCCAGAGAGGCCATTGGCTATTTAAGGCTGAGCATGTAGAAGGCACATGTCTTAACTCTGTCTTTGTCTTGGTGTTTCTGCCTGAACGCTGCTGGAACCCAGGAGTTGGTAGCTATATGTGTGCTTTTCTATATCTTTTATACCTTTCTTTCTTCCTGTAATTCCCTCCTCTTGGAACATTTTGAGTAACATAACATCAAACAGGTTTAAAGTTTGCTAAGTTAAATGGGCCAAATTAATGCTGTGGGAAGTGTTTTATGTTGATTATATGGTGTACTAAATCTCTTGCCAAAGTTTCTTCATTTTTCTAAATTTTGCTAGTAAACTTCTGTCTTGTTTTGACCTCTTGAGAATTACTGATCAGTTTTTCTCCTGTGCATCCAATTCAGAGCACATGAACCACTGTAAAGTCTTTTTATTGGGGGCTTACATTTATACATTTGCCTGGAAGTTTGCTTGAGAAGGGACAGCACAGCTGTCCAATTTTCCTCCTACTATGATTTTGTAGAAGTGCCTTGGTCAGTTGCAGGCTGTTTAAGGGCTGTTTAATTCATATATTCCAGAGACTGTGACTTTTATGGTCACAGCTGACTTAAGGGAAGCCATATGAAGCGCAGCTGAGCTCACTTCATCTGTTCATCCTGGAGGAGACTGAGGGGACACCTCATTGCAGTTACAGCTTCCTTCTGAGGGGAGGAGGAAGAGCAGGTGCTGATCTCTTATCTCTGGTGGCCCGTGACAGGACCTGAGGGAATTGCCTGAAGTTGTGTCAGGGGAGGTTCAAGTTGGGTATCAGGAAAAGGTTCTTCACCCAGAGGCTGGTCAGGCACTGGAACAGCCTCCCCAGGGCAGTGGTCACAGCTTGATAACAGAGTTCAAAAAGTTTGGACAATGCTCTCAGGTACATGATGTGCTTTTTGGGAAAAGTCCTGTGCTGGGCCGGGAGTTGGACCTATATGATCCTTTTGGGTCCCTTCCAACTCAGCATGTTCTGTGGAAGTTAAAACATTTTTTTGTGTGAGTATACTATGGGAAAATATAGTATGGGAAACCTTTAAATATCATTCAAGAAGTCAATTTTCAACTGTTTGCCGTCTGCAGTCAAGATTTTATCTAACCTGTCTATTAATATACAAGAGGAAACTTTGAAAATGCAGTTATGAACTTAACTGCCTAAGGCACATGGAATACTTTTAATAGTAACCTCTATACCATAATCTATAACTATAGGGAATACAATTTCTTGAACATTTCATTCTTCTTTCCTTCTGTTTGACATCATTAGGATTTCTGTGGATGACTGACAATGTTTATGTGATATCAGAACTCAAATTACTCTTTTCCACTAGAAAAAATCTTGGGATAAAATGAAAATAAGGTTCATTTCCCATGACAGTGCAGCAGAGCACAACTGTTGACCAGCTGTGCTTTAATGTAATAGACATGTATAGCAGTCAGTGCTTGAAGTTACTATGTTAGCTATTTTTAGTTTACGTACTACAGTCATTCCCATTCCAGGATTTATGTCTAGAATCTATTAAGAACAGAAAAAATTAATGTTCAACTCTTTGGTCTGTCCCCAGTCCTTATTCCCATTCTGTCCCACTTGTCTCAGTGTTGTCTGTGGAATAAAGGATCAAAGTTTAATAGCCAGTGTAGCAGAATTAACAAAAATTGCATAGGCATGTAATGGTGGAACTCTTTGTCAGCTCAAAGTTATAGTTTTCTTGTTAGTCTTGCACTTGAATTTTTTTTTTTGCATGTATTTAAGCAAAAGCCCAGAAACTAAACATCCCTGTGCTATGTGTTTTTGAAAGAAAAACAAACCTGAGATGAAGCACCTGCACTTCACCCTTGGCTGAGTCACAGAAGGTTAGGCTGCTGTGCTACTCAGCTGAAAAGCCCAGTGTGCATGCTCTGCCTTAGCTGCAAGCTGGGAGAGGTGGGGGGCACAACTGGGTAATTGTGTCAGGCATTTGGAAAGATGAGCCCACAGATGTGCTTCACTAGAAAAAAAAAATTACATCTCAGTTTCTTGATGGAACATAAGGGGGAGCAGTTTCTAAGAGAAAAGCAGAGTTCTTACCTAAAGGGGAGAGGGGAACTACTGTTGAAGAGGAGTCATAGGCCTTCTTTATGCATAAATACTCATCAGTGGTTTGCAACTCTGTGGTTAGGCCAACAGACACAAGTACTGAAATTAAGAAACAGAATCTACAATAAAGTGAAACATTAAGATACTATTTTATGGTTAAACATCCATCCTACCCCGCTTACAAGTTTGTGATCAATGCCCCTCAGGAATTCTGTTATAACCTTACTGTAAGCAGTTTATAAGTACTTGATTTTATTTAATTTAACAAAGTCCTCAGTGTCAAAAATAATTTACCTTTACCATAAGCATCAAAAATGTTACAGGATTTTCTAAAAGTGAATATTGTGACATCACACCACAATGAAAAGGTTCCACAATTACAGACAGGAAATATTTCTTTCAGCCTTAATGTTTTAAGTTTTAGCTATTTTTCATTTTAATGGTGCTGTCGATGGTGTCAATATCTATAATCTATAAGAAGCTCAAAATAAAAAAATAGAGGACTTGAATAGGTTACACTTTTACCACTTTTACTGCATCATTAGGATTTTTTCCCTTAGGAAGTTATGAAAAGTATATGAATATCTGAGGAATTAGCAATCAAGATTTTTATAACTGTTTCAGGTCTGTATTGCTCTAGTGATCATATCTGTAACAATTCTCAAGTTATAATTTGTTGATTTCAGTAGGCTGGAGATGGGGGAAAGGTTTCTTGGCCAGTACTAGCAAGTTTCTTTTACATCATAAGTTCATGTTAAGGATCAACCTGTTCTTATAAAACATCCAAAGATGAAGTCATATAGTATAATATCATTTAACCAAAATTCTCTTTTAGTAGTATTTTAGGGTAGCTGTCAAAGTCAAGCTGTTTATCCTGAAACCTAGATGAAGAATTATGAGGCACTGCTTCATTCTTAATGACTGTTATTATTAGAACTATAGGACTAAGAGTGTCTCTTAAAACCTTCCTTATTGTAAGTATGTAGCAATACCATATGATTAAAATGTGGTTTTCCCTTTTCATATGGTTAGCCTTTAGATTTTTTTTTTGTGCATTTGCTTTTCATATGGTCTTCTTTCGCTTGTTGTTGCCCCTCAGAGCTTGGGCTTCCGTAAAGTTCTGTCTGTCTTATTTTCTATTTTTTGGACATTTATAAGACTGCTCCTTAACTGGATTTCAGGAAGCTGTATAGTTCTGATTTACAGTTAAGGCTAGGGTTTAAGAGTCTTCTAACTGGAATCTGAGTAATACCTTTCCAAAATCTTTCCCAAGATTCAGCTCAAACTCAACTGCACACAGCAGCTCAGTAAATGACCACTCAAAGCTGCATCGAGCAGCTCTTGTTGGAGCTATATATATTTTTATTTGTGTATGTATCTGTATTTCAATGTGGATGAATGGAAGCAGTCAAGTGCAGAAAAAGAGTAAAACTTTTTTTTCATAATTGAGAAAGAGGTCATCATGGGAATGGTCAAGGGTCCAGTGTTCCATTTAGTTGTCCTTTGTGCCAACATCTAAGAAGCTTAGAACAGAACAATTCAGAGCTAGGAAATTCCAAAGATAATCTAATTTAAGCATTCCTATTAAACTGAAAAATGTATTTCTGGTTCTTTGCAACAGAGAAGTGGTATCTTGACAACATATGCACCACATGATATGTGCAAGGTTGTTCCTCCTGGAGGACTGTTGTATTTTATAAATAATCCTTTAATATGAAATCTAATGGCAGTCTTTGTGTATTACACTAAATAGCAAACAGTGCAATAGAAAGACATTGCTGTTGCCTGTGACACATGGCAAACAAGTATAAGCCACCTGTGTACCAATACTCTGTCATTGTATACAAACAGTTTCAATAAAATAGTCGACAGAAAAATACAAAATCTAAACAACCTTGAAAAGGCCAGACTGTTTGGGAGATCACCTAGAATAAAGAGAAGCATTTAACATGGATCCTTACTGACAATAAGAGTTACTAAGATGGCTGCACATCTCCAGCTCCTTTGTACATAAAAAATACCCTGAAGCAGAAGAAAATAGTAAACTATCAGTACAGTAATGAGTAGATTATTAGAAACTACATAGCAATATTAGCAGTGTTAAGTGAGTTGAAAGAACTTGATCTCTTGATACTGATAAATACAATAATGCAGTTCATGACAATGGTAAAAAATCAATTATGATAAAACAGGAAAATAAATCCAAATAAATGAATGCACATTTAAATGCTCAGAGTTGTTGTGCCATTAGGTAACTTTGCATAATGGGTTTACTACTTACTAAAGAAAACTGATCACAAAATAGTTAATGAGCTAACAAAAAATCAGCAGTGGGGTGCAGAAGCACATTTTTTGAGACATGATTTTTTTTTCCTCTGCCAAGCAATAGACTAGTTGTCTGGATTGAATAGTTAATGAAGAGCTATATAAATTGGGGGAAAAAAATACCGTTTTGTTGTACATACTGAAATGCTTCACTGACATGTTCTTTGCAGCATTCATGATAAAAGACAACTTTTCAACTGCTTCATGCTACTTGTAATATTATGTTTTCCTACACTCAATGCACATATTAAAGTCAATGCTCTTGATTATTTATCATTTCATAATAGCTTACCAGTCATATACAAGTGAAAATAATGGTGAGGAGAAAAAGAAAATGTACTAGTAGTGGGTATCTACAAGCTGCCCACCAAGATAAGAAACTCTACTAACCTCCTGAAGAAAATGCTGTACTTTCAGAAAGCCTTAGGTCTGTGTAATATTGTTTCTGCTGAACGATGGTAGTGGTAAAACATATCACATCTAACAGCTTTGCTGAAGTCCAGGCCCTCTGACCGTACTGGGACATCTTTGCTATAAAAATTTGCTTTGTGAATAGTTTATAGTAACTGATCTGCTCACATGTGAAAATTCAAGATGAGTATTGTCTGCTTTCAAGTACACAAGCAGGTATTATTAAAATATACTCAAATAAAAAATTACTTTCCTTACTACTTAAAAACCAAAAAATAATGACAGCACCAGTGAAATGTTACTAGACAAGATTACTGCAGTAATATTTTAAGTGTAGATCTTTCTGCCAGAGAAAAGCTTTGCTCAAGGAGGAAAAGAAGAAATGGATCAAAGTAAAGTTCCCCATATTCACCACTTCCTTCTTCTAGGGAATTTGAATTCCTAGTGCAGAAAGTAATAAATTGCATTTTTACACTTTTCTTGAATAATGTCTATACTTAGTGTGTTGAAACAGTATCTAGCAAAATTTAATTAGAGTTAGGAGCACAGTAATTTCAGTGCCCATTTTTCATTCTCCTCTTACATAATCTATGCAATTTGGTTTTTTTTTTAATTTTGTTCTAATAAAATAGTGCTTCTCTACTCTTGTAATGTACTTCTTTACCATAGAAAATTGTCCATTATCTTTAATAATGAGTTGCATTCTAAAATCTGAAGTTCTTAGCTGTGTCTAGAAAATCATTTATTTGAGCACAAGTTACCAGACAAAATTTGAAGCAGATTACAAGAAGTATTAAATTAAAATTATGTTAGAAAATGCTGGGAGCAGATTTCTTTGGATAGCTCACTATCTTCTGTCTTGGGCAGGGTTCTTTTATGTCCGTTAAAAATACCTATTTTTTCCCCTCTTTGTTTATCCATTCAACCAGTGTTCTACTTACAACTATTGCTTGGTTTAAACTGAACTCATAAATGCAACTGGAGATTACTAAGGTGAATTACAAGGTGAAAATGGGTATTTGTTTGAAATGCTTGGACTGAAAAGCAAATACATGCTACCCTTGTTTTCTTGATGGTAATTCTGTGTAATAAAGACAACTTACAAATGTTCCCACTCTTTAATCTCAGGGCTGCTAATATAATTGTATAAGAAATTCCTAGACCATGGATTGTAATCCTGGCCTCTGGTTTTGTGGACAAAAACAGAGACTGCTGTTCAGTCGCACCCACTGCTTTGAGCTGCATGCCTCTTGGCTTCTTGCTGCAGTGTGCCTTGACCTCAGTGGTAGAAGGGGAGAGTTTCTCATTATGTGAGTTGTTTTATTGCTGGAGCATATGTTGTGGTTTCTTGTGAATCCTCCTAAGCTCCTGATGTGTGTTGATGATGATCAGAACATTCACAGGAAACACAAGGGTTTAAGTCCTCCAGGGAAAGGAGGAAACAGAATTCAGTTCTGCTTCTTGATGCTCTACCAGGTGTGCAATTACTGAAAAGGTCACCTCTCCCCCAGCATTTTCAAATGAAGAGTTAACACTGCTGAGGTGCTAGAAAAATATCTGTAGATACATATGCTCAGGAAATGATTGCAGATACTGCCCTTGTTTGGCTGGAGATACCTTTACAAGCAATATAGAAATCCAAGGATCAGATTTCTTTTGGTCTCATTTATACTCACTTACTGTAGCATAACTTGCAAAAATCCTACACAATTTATTAGCTGAAGGCCTTTCATGGCTACAGGAATTTATATTCATATAAATTTTATTATATTTATATTCATGTATTTGTAAGAGTCAAGATGCATTATTTTGGAGGGGATCAACCATTTTATCAATGGCAAAACAGAGCCACAGCTCTATGCTGGTGCATAGCTCTCCCTGAAATGATTAGGGAGGATCTTTTGTGAGCCTAGAGTTTTCAAACAAAGAGAGACTTTAATGCATCTCAGTATCATTAGTGTGGCATATTTCTTGTCACTTTTACCCTTATGTTCCTTCTTTCCAGCTCATTACAGCTTCTTTCCAGCTTGCCATCACCTCAGCTCTGTTCATGATGCTGTTTCTGCAATGACAGCACTTCTATGTTAAGTTCTGTTGGTTTCAAGAGATTTCTCGTTCAGAGTGAAATGTTCATTTGTACCATTAAGACTCTAGTTTGTAGTCCTTTTCTCTCCTTTATGCAGTAAATAAATTCCGTAAAAATACAGTGTCTTGTTTTCAGCCATAAATTACAGATTAGTTTAGTAAAAAACAAAGCTCAATTGACAAGACAAAGCTCAATTGACATGAAAGTTGAAATATTAGATGAGAATGCATTGGTTCTTCCTCTGATGTTTTTTGATGTTATTCTTTCCTTGTTCCCTGTACACTTCCCAAAAAAAAAAAATCACAGAACCATAGAATGGGTTGGAATTGACCTTAAATGTCATATAATTCCATCCCCTGTGCTGTGGACAGGGACACCTTCCACTAGATCAGGTTGCTCAGAGCCCCATCCAACCTGGCCTTGAACACTGCCAGGGATGGGGCATCCACAGCTTCTTTGGGCAACCTATGCCAGTGCCTCACCACCCTCACAGTAAAGAATTTCTTCCTAATATCCAGTCTAAACCTTCTTGTTTTACTCCATTCTTCCTGTCATTGCCTGCTCTTGTATATAGTAATTCCTATAAGGTTAAGGTGATGCTCGGATACATAAGCAAGTTAAATTCCTTTTGTGTTTGTTTAGTTATCAAAAGGACTAAACTGCTATTAAACAAGAAAGAAATACCTATGTCCTACAAGCAGAATCCCATTAAAATGGATGGAGGCAATGCTGGCAGTACTAGCTTTTGATGATACCTGTTGAATTTGTCAGAAACATCCTCTCAGCGTGTGACACGATGCTGTGTACTCTACATCATGGAAGTACTGCAGCAAGACTTGCCTTTGCCAGCTTCCTGTTCCATCAGGCCACCTGAACTGCAGGCTGTATAGTACTCAGTTCTGGTTTAGGCTACATGCCCTGCACCCCATCCCTATCAATATGAGATTAATTTCTGGAAATGGATAGAAGTAATTCTCACCCGAATGTCAGGTGACAGAAATCAGCAAAAGCCCCTTTGGGAACCAGTTAGCTGCACTAATACTAGTTTAGAATTTTATTGGACAAACCTTACTTAATTTTACTACAATAAGATATATTTAACCAAAAAAAAATATTTTTTTTAACTCTGCCTACTTGCTGCAGCTATGGTACTTTATTTTCTGGATTAATTGCATTTGTTATTTCTTAAGCAATACTTGACGCTGAAAGACAACATGCAAGCAAAACTAATTCAACACTGTACTAAGTGTTTCACTTTCTTCTCCCCAATTGTCACTGCTTATAGACTCCCCACTCCCTAAAACAAGGTAACATTAAAAGACATTTACATCTGATAGAAATTAAACTAGATAGCAAAAAGAAATTGGTATCATTTTGACCTAACATACCTGAAAATAATACAGGTTTACTGCTAGTGAAATCTATAATACACATTCTATAATTAGTATTTATTAGTAATATTTAATATTTATGAATAAATGTCACATCTTAGTCATGGGTATTTTACAGATAAATTTATTTTGTAGCATCTTTCAATAAAACTTGAGAAAAAAAATAGTTACTTTGTTTTAAATGCTCCATAACTAGTAGAGTCTAGATGTCTACAGCCTCTTACAAAAGCTGTTAAATATGCAGTGAGTGCTACACAGACTGTGCAGAGTTATTCTGCTATGACATAAGATTGAACTGCTATTCTGTATTCTCTCTGGGATTCCCAAAGCCAATAGATAGAAAAGCCTCTTTTTCAAAGTTAAAAAGCCTATAGCTTTAGCTATGCTCTGTTTCAGTTCCCTTCCTTCTCTCTTTTAATTGCTTAAGGAGATTAGCAAAACCAGCCCAGAGCCCATTCTGCAATGCTTCAGAGTGCTCTCAGTTCTTAGTCATGTAGGCAAATTGACTTTAGCAATAAGTCTACTTTCTGCATGTTCTGTTCCTATATGGCCTCCAAATTTATGATTCACTTTAACTTTATTTGGCTCCTGTTCTTAAAGGGATGATAAATTTGCCATTAATCTTTGACTGTATTCCATCTGTTCTCAAGGTGACTTCTGTTGCTTCAGTACATATTACTGAGCTACCTGCCAAACAATCTTTCTGCTGCAAAGCTACGTGTTTTCCAGGAATAGTTGTATCTGGGCATTGCATTCTTGTTTCAAAACTGATTACCAACAGCACTAATAATGAATAACATTCAATTCATTTAGAGCATTATATTTCTTCTCTAGAAAGTACTTTCCAAGTTCCATTTTCTTACAGACTGACTTGGCCCAGTATGTGACATTACTATCACTGAAGAAACTGTACATATTCCCCAGTGCAGTAGTTGAACCTTTGTTTCTGGTCTCTAGTGTATAAATTTTCCTGGGTTTGTGTTAGCTACTGCACAGTCACATCCTCTCTGTGTGCTCATTCATACACAGCAGAAGGCACATTAGGGTGGGTGAGACTGCCTCCCTGCAGCTGTAATCCAAACCTGAACCTAGTCAACAGCATTTCATGGCATTCCACTCAGGGAGGCAACACAGCACTAAGAGTGGATGAAAAAAGCACTGACACTGAGGGGTGACAGTTTCTGATTAGCTTATAGAGACTGAACTGATATTCAGCAGTTACTAAACAGACTCTCTAGACCCTTCACATGAAAGTATTTATGCTTCCACATGAGGTTTCATAACTTGCCATTCAAGCAAGATAATAACAATCTAGAACCCACTCCTAACTCTCTATACCTACTGTTTCAGGTAAGGAAGAACACTGAAAACTGAAAGGAAGTTTCTCCTGGGCACAGATTTATTGTAATCACTGAATTTCTCTTAATATATAAGCCTAACTTTCAGAAATTTTACATAGAAAGAAAGCTTTGATTTCAGCTTCAATCTGAGCTCCAGCTGTCTAGCTAAGCAAGGTTCTCAGGATTTGTGTATTGAGAAAAGAAGTTACTCAGGTGAACCAGGTCTTGTCCACCATTTACCTCTTTGAGCTTAACAGTTTTAAAATAAAATGTTATATGGACCACAATTTTATGTAAACAAAACACTTGAGGTGTTACTGGGCTGATCCATAGGAAAAGATCTCTGAACACCTTGAAAAGTCAGAACTGGACATTTTTTTATTACCCTCTAACAACTCCCTATTCACATGCCTGGCCTACTTAAACGTCTATCAAAATAACAGCTCTTAGTCGTCAGGATTTTAAACCCAACTATAATCCTAAATAATATCTTCCAGATGGGTAGGAAACCCATGACTACAAGAAAATTAATGGGAAATGAGTCACAGCTGCAGGTAGCATCTCCCAAATTATATCTTCCAGCCCATCTGAATTTATTAAATTCACTTTAGCAGCTAGATTAACTCTACAGAAGCAATTCTCTATAACTGCATTACAGCCATAACCTTATTCTTCAAAAAGAGAAAGCTGCCTCCAAGTCCTTGGAATCTGAGAAGAAATTGTTTACAATAACTGGGAATAACCTGTCTATAAAATCTGTGTTGGCATGTGGCTTTGCAGGCCCTTTCTGAAACTTCATTATACTTCAGCAGATAACCAAAATGTTGTGGAGATTGGGTAAGTAATCTTGTGCCACCTACTGCTTGCTTCTGGCATTATTGTCATTTAACAGCTGACGTGCCTCTCTGCTATTAAACACAGGCACTCAGATAAGGATGTTCATCAAGAAATGGGTGAAAACTTAGGAAAGATTAAATCCCAAAGACTGAGAGCAGCTGTGTTGAGGATCAGACCTGGCAAGGAGAACATGGGTCAGACACAGACCTGGGCATCAGGCACTGTCCTGGGGAGAGGCACAGGCCAGGCCAGGTCACAGGGCTGTGCAGGGACCTGGCTCACAGGGCTCGTGGCTGTGGCAGAAGGAGACCAGCCCTGCTGCAAACACCACTAGGGCAGGGACTGACAGACCTGGGAGATGGGTAAAAATGAGATCCTGGGCCATTGTACTAGTTTGAAAACAAACCAGTGAGAGACTCGAAATCAGAACTACGATTTAATAAGAAAATTAAACATAAATGCAATAGTACAAAACCACATACAAAGTCAGGATATAATCTGACACTGTGTTCATCAGGGTGATGGTAGCAGTCTGATTAAATGGTGGCTGCGGTCCTCTTGAGGTGATAGATGTGATTCTGTTGAAGCAGTAATCCTGTAGATGGGTCCAGTGAAGGCCCAGAGGTGCTTCAGTAGCTCTTGTCCTCTGGGAATCCAGNTGAGAGACTCGAAATCAGAACTACGATTTAATAAGAAAATTAAACATAAATGCAATAGTACAAAACCACATACAAAGTCAGGATATAATCTGACACTGTGTTCATCAGGGTGATGGTAGCAGTCTGATTAAATGGTGGCTGCGGTCCTCTTGAGGTGATAGATGTGATTCTGTTGAAGCAGTAATCCTGTAGATGGGTCCAGTGAAGGCCCAGAGGTGCTTCAGTAGCTCTTGTCCTCTGGGAATCCAGTAGGTAAGGGCTGAGTGTGGTGTTCCAAGTTTCAGATTATATCCAGGTAGGAATGCTTGGTTCCTCCCCCTGGGCAGAACATCTCACAATGGGATGAGGCAATTTTATGAGTCATGCAGTGAGACTTGATAGCCCATTAACAGAAAAATATCTCCTGGAGGGAGTTTTCAGGGATGTGTCATGGAAGAGATAAAGAACCCTGCCCCACCTGGTTTTAACAGATGGTGATAGAATACATACTTTTGGTTACATCTTACATTGTAACCTAAGACAGCCTGGCCAGGGTGGGGAGACCCAGGGGGACAGTGCCCTGAAGGTCTGGAGAGCCAGCTACCTAAACACCAAGAGGTTAATTATATTAGCTCTTATATTGGCCATCAGGCAGCAGGATGCTCATAAACATCACTGACACCCCCATTACAAAAATTCCTGACCATAATCATATGGATTTAGTCCTTATCCAGTGGGTACTTGGAATCCCTTTGCAGACTGCTGTGTTTCTTCTCTCTTCTATTTCTGCCCCAAATCTATATAAATATAACTTTAAAAACCTATTAAAATTCATCTGTCTTTAGGTAAAATTGCATCATTTGCTCAAGTGTCTAGTGCAAAGTCCATTTTATTTAGTGGGTAGTTTCCCAAAGATAGAGTCTCTCCATAAAGCAAAGTGCTAATCCAAGCTATCACTTGGCCATGCCCTCAAAGTAATTTCACATGATGTGTCACAGACTTTGATGGCTGTGAGTGTTCACTACAAGAGTTTTAATTCCCTCCAAGGAGGCAGTGCCTGTTACCAAATGATGTTCTGCATTTCAGCTTGGGCAGGGCAGATCAAAGAGGAATAATGGCTGTGTTCAACTATATTTAAATCCAGGATCAGCTGGATGTTCCAACATAGTTTCTCATCCATTTGTTTAACTCTGCATTGAACTCTTACTATGACATTATCTTTTTGTACCTGAAAACACTAATTATACATAAATGCTCCTGGAAATGTGTATGCAATGTAAATTTTTTACATTAAAATACACAAATTAAAGCAGGATCACTTGCTGATTAAAAGATAAGATTCTTTCTGAATAGAAGGTAGTTGTAATTACATTTGCCATTTTTTAAATATATAGTTAAGTTCTATGCAATATCAACAGATATAATACGAGTGGTTTCCTTAGCAACCTTTAGATTCTGAAGAAAAAAAGAAATTCATTATTTCTAAGTAACAATAACAGAGAAAACCAATTAATTCCAGAATATTAATTTTCATCTATTTAAAAATTATTAGAAAATATTCCAAAATGAATTGCAATACAGTTTATTATCCTTCAGAGAATGAATCTCTCCAAATTACTTTATTACGTTTTCCAAATCAGTTCAGAAAATTAAATTAACATAATTTGCATACAGTTGGTAGTAAACAACTTTCTGCTTTGTATCTGCTTATTGCAGCATTTTAAATTTCAGTTAATATTTTAAACATAATTAAAACCTATTAATGAAAACCAAATCATTTGTGTATTGCTAAAGCAGTGTTTACCAGTGTTTTGCTCATAACAAACAGAAGCAGACAAAAAGCTGATTTACAACCTCCCTTTGCTGAATCCACTAACTTGAATTTATAAAAATTCAAAATAACACTGCTGATTTCCATCTATGTGAAGATAAACTTTCAAAAGGGAATTGAGTGTGTCATTTATAATGAGATTTTCCTGAGTGTGGAAACAAACAGGATCAAACAATAACTGTTCTAATCTGTCTCAATCCATTTTAACCCACTTTTGACTTTGAAGCCAAGAGCAACAGATTGTGTTAACTCTTTGTTTACTGCAAAGTTTAGTAATCTGAGTCTACTGAATTTAGTAAACACTTTTTCAGTTTCATATTAGGTTGAGGAAATTACAGTATTCTCATTTGTGAAATAAATTTTTTTCCTTTTCTTCCTTTCCCCCGCCCCCCTTTAATCAAAGGTCATTTGCCACAAGAATTTGCTTCATAATTTGTAAAAATAAAACACATAGCTATGGTATGACAGCTACACCTTGATGTTCTCAGTTAAAAGGTAGCAGTATGTTTTAGATGACTTTTTGAAGAATTTAGGGATGCTCCCCACCTCTCCTTCAGATGACTTCACTAATCTGGCATTTTTCTGTGAATGAAAAAACCAGGTTCATATAATTTTAATGACAGCTGATAAACATTGATTCTTCCCTCTGTGTCAGATACGTGTGGGATGGAAGGAGTGGCCATGAAGCCTGTTGCACAGCTGCTCAACTCAGTTTTTATTAATTTAATACTACAGACAAGACCATACTTCCTCCAATAACATGAAATTTCAGGAAATTCATACTGATCTAACATGAAACAAAGTAGTTACTGTGCCATATCTTCTTTTTCTAAGAAAAACCTTTCCTACCTTTACATATGTAAGTTCAGCCACCATCCAAACACTCGTTCGTGTAAGAAGCAAGAAGAGTTCACATCTGCACTGAAATAACTGCAATGGCCTTCTCTGAATGTTATAAATTCAGTTTGCCCTGCCTGTAATCCAACATGAGGTCATAGTCATACCTCCCAAGTGAAGGCCAATGGCTTAGACAGATAAAGGTCCTTTCTGTGCAAGCTCAGTTGCATTGTGTGGCAGATGATACCAATGGTAATATTAGAAGCACTAAATATTAAAGAAGTCATAATTTTTGCAGGTATAAAAGTGTTCACTTTTTCCCCCATCTGAACAGCTTACACAGCAAGACAAGGATTTTTAATAAATGTAATTACCACTTTTTTCAAACTTGACAGAAGACTTCATTCTCACAATCACAGAGCACAGAATGGGCAAAATGTAATTTATATTAGTACAAAACCTCATAATTTCTAGTCTCATAACAAAAAGAAGGTACCAGAAAAAAAGACAGAACTAGGTCACTCTTCACAATGGTACAGTAAAATGTGTTGGTGTGGTATCTGCTAGCTGGTTTAGCATTGGGAAAATAAGGTTAGTGGCTATTTGTCCTGCACCTGGTTACATATATATTTTAATATATATGTAGTTCACAAAAACTCATATTTCTGGCAGCAATAAAGGCATATAACATTCTGAAATATTTTGTGTAAAATAATGGATTGAGCTGTTCCCAGTCATAGGAGAGATATTTCATCTCTACATTTTTCCCAGGGTACCAGGACTCTATGAAAGAACTAATGCAACAGCTTTAATTAATTTTCCTTTGTTCAAAACCAAATTAAAGAGTATTTAATCAGTGGATGCCGGAATATAGACCCACAAAGAACTTTGATATGAGACAAATACTTTAAAATTGCATAGGAGCAGGAAGAAACCTTCCTTTGTAGGATAAAATTAAGTCAAATGAATGAAAGGAGGGCTGAAATAAAATTGGCCCATTTGTTAATTCCTGCTCCCACATATTTGCAGAGTTATCAACTCAAATCTCTGTTTATGCTTTCAATTGCACAAAAATATAACTGGAATCTCTCCTTTCTTGTGCCTTGATATTGTTGATTACAATTTTTCAGAAAACACAAAGTTGTATTAAACAAAAATAATTTCACTTAACATACTTTCTGCAGAAAATATCAATACTTTGTGTATTTTTTAATGAAAAACTAAAAGTTTTCATTTTTTTGCAAAATCTTGCTGTTTTCTTGAGAAAGATGCACTTCCCAGATAAAGTTCCTTTCTCTAAAATCAGCTACGTTGTAGTTATTGTTAAAGAGGAGAAAAGTTATGTGAGGTATACATGTGTTGGTGTACAGTGTAGATGGCAGAGTTCTCAGAGCTACCAGCACCTGCTGAATGAATTCAGTCCTCTATTCACTGTGAGAAGCAGCAGTAGGTGGCTCCTAGAACTGAGTCACACCTGAGCACCAGAAACAAATATCTGCCTTTTGAGAGTTACCTAATTAACAGAAACACTGCAATGAAGTGAGAAAGGATACCCAGCACCAAGGTATAAACTGACAAGTGGGGAGGAGACACTTGGCAACAAAAGCAACTGTATGTTCATTCACATACAGAAAAGCCAAATCTTAGTTTCTCAGAAAGGAATAAGGGATTCATCCTTTCCTGAAAGTAAAATTCAGCAGGTGGAAGTAGCAGTTGGAAATAAAAGGAAGAATAAATTCAAAATTGTACCATAGCCACAACTCAGAACAACAAAACTCTTTGTATCAGCCATAAGCTTCCTGTTTGTGACTCTTAACAGGCACCCTGAAGTAGTTTCCTGAGTAGTACAACTATTGGAACCTGGTTTCCCATAGATCATGCCTCCTCTGATTGCTTCTTCCACAGCTGAGATATGTGTAATAGTCATTTTCCCATGAAGACTCTAGTGGCTGATATGATTTTGTGGCTCCTCTGTAACTTTTCCCTCACTCAAAGCCATTTGTACATCTCTTTTATGGAGCAGAAAACTCTTTTTATGAAATATGTGTAAGAATTTTATTCCTCTGTCATTTTTGGGAGAAACTGGTTGGCAGATTGAAAAGTTATTCAGTAGATATAGAACTAATGTGTAAGCTTTACTTCTTTGGGCATCACTAAAAATATTTACTCTGACATAGTGACAGTTTCTCAAGAAACCATAAACTCACAGAACTCTAAAAGTACTCTTCATGATTATTTTGATGCCTTCCAGAGCTAAAAAAGATATAGTGACAAAAAGAAAATTTCTTAAAACCCTGAAAATATTTCAGTAACAACCAGCCCTGAGTATTTTTTATGGACTATTTATAGTATTTTTTACTTAAAGTAATTAAGCATTTTTTAATGAATATTTAAAGTAATAAATCTACTCAGGTTTCCAGGTCCAGTTTTAGCAGAAAAGATTGCATAAGTGTTTAGAGTTTCAAAAGGTTTGTTTGTTTCATTTTTAACTCAGAATGATGAGGAAACAAATGGAGATTTTAAAAACTACCAGATTTTAAAACTATTTGTATAAAATCACAAGCAAATTTGCTAATTTTTAAGTAGCAAGAGACAACAAAATAGGAAGAATTAAGGTTCCCAGAAAAGTAAAACAAAAGGTCAGTGAAATACTGTTGTGTTCACAGCCCATTCATCTACTAGAATAAGTGCATCATTTCATTTATCCACCTCGGTTCATGTTCCTGGGTTTTAGCAAAAGAAAACCAACATAGCAGTGCAAAATGTGAACTACATATCCTGCAGCAAGTATGACCTCCCAGCCAAAAGCTGTTCTTCAGAGTCACACCTTAAAACTTTTATTTACTAATATGGCAAATACAGGTTAAGAGGAGCTTAGAACCCATTTATGAAAGAGAATTGTCTTAACTTGAATTAAGTACTTCTCAATACCTGAAATTGCAGCTATCATAAACGAGTTTCTCAGGTACTTACTCTGATGATGAGCATAGAAGACTGACTCAAATGACTCCTGTATCTCCTT
Source organism: Erpornis zantholeuca (assembly GCA_013400515.1). Classification (NCBI taxonomy): domain Eukaryota; kingdom Metazoa; phylum Chordata; class Aves; order Passeriformes; family Timaliidae; genus Erpornis; species Erpornis zantholeuca. Next base: position 3,394 of record VZTN01014160.1, on the reverse strand, counting down.
TAATTAATATTTAATAACTGAAAGATATTTCAACATTCTCACAAGGTCACTATCATTATTTTGCTTAAAGGATGATAATATTTCGCTCTTTAAATATTCTTTCTTTCTCCCTTTTTTTTGCCATATCAGATAAATTATTTCAGAAGCAGATGCCCTCTTCTCTAGGATGGGCGTAGACCAAGAGAGGGCAGCTTATGGAAATATAACATTTATTTTTTCCTGCATTTTGCTCATGCAGCCCCATTAATTTGACATGTTGAAATGATTCCCACAGTGCAGGGCAGAAATTAATAATTTGTCTTACACTGACTCATTCACAAAGAAAAAAATTAAAAGAAATCAGAAATTTACAATGCCAAAAAAAGTCTTCTTTTCTTTTTTTATTTGTTCTGTTTGTCTCCTTACTGTAATAAAATAAGGGCAGTAATGCTATTTATTGTACAATCCATTAATTCAATATTGTTTTCCTGCAATACTTGATAACATTTTGGGAAAGATTCATTTTATCATGCTTCTTCATTTTTGTGTTAAATACTAGGAAAGTACTAATTCATCAGAAGCTAAAAGAAGAAAGAAATAATGTTTGTGAAAGTATACAGAAATTGAAAAGGACCTGTACAAAGTTTGAGATATAGAGATTTAGGTAAGATTAAAAAGACTTGCATGATACAAGATTCAAGACACTACTAAGCCATTACCTTAAAGACTGTGTGCCACTCTAATCCCCTTTCATACAGGGAAGAGAAGAGAAAAAAGTATATCAACTAACCTGTTGTCTGCAAACCCTTTAGGGGATAAAAATATGAAGGAGGGAGCTAAACTAGAGGTGAGGGATGAAGTTGGCACAGGAACATGAGGGTGTGGATCACTCATTAGAAAACTCATGGTGAAATAAGAAGGTACCAAAATTATCAAATTTGCTGAAGAACAAATTTGCCGAAAGAGAAATTTGATTCTTAATAGGCAAAAATTATAAGCTTTTTGAAAATGAACAGAATTATGGAATAAAGTTGCACGTGACAGCCAATTCCTTTCCCCGTTTCTTGTGATCTTATGTACAGATAATACACAACTTCAGTTTAATGATATCCACACACAAAAGCAACATTGTATGTCTCTTCTCCATACTTTATTTCCAAATGGATTCAGTTTATTAACTTGGATTTATAAATATTTATAAGACATATAACATGACTGGCTTGACAAGAACAGAACAGATGGAGCATATCAAGTTGTAAATATAGTGAGACAGTGAAAACGTTAAACCCAACAGCACGTTGCTGTTGAATTCAGGCTGAAGCAAGGACAAGGATCAGACTTCAAAGCATGGCAGCAGTAGAAGAGCTGCATATGAATTTATAATAGTTATCAACCATTTTAAAAGCCCTATCAAGTGCAGACAAACAACAGTATTGCACTGCTTTCAGAGGTCTGAGGGTCTGCTGGCAATTGGCCAGATGCTGTCATGGAGACAGAACTACACTAAATGTCACCTTCTCAGTCTGATACACAGTGTTTCCTGCCTGGAAGTCTCTCCATGTCTAGTTTATTGCCAAGATTTTGGCGATAAACTGAGAGGAGTCACTGCCATCTTTTAGTCTGGATAGGTACGCTGCCTCAGCAATGAAGTTAGCTTTCTCCGTAGCAACGCTGTGGTGCTGTGATACAGGTGTGGAATATGCACTGGTGACTCAACTGTTGTTGAGCAGTGCTGGCACAGCCTAGAGTTTTTCTCTTTTTCTCATTCTACCTCTGCTCCCCACAAGTGAGCTGGGGTTGGGGAAGAACCTGGGGGTGGATACAGTGGAGAGAGCTGAGCTGAATGGAACAGAGGCATGACATCATGCTCTGCCATAAAAGCTAGGGAAAGAAAAGGAAAGGGGAACATTTATGGTGATGGCATTTGTCTTTCTTAGTTATCATTATGCATGGTGAGGCCCTACTTCCCAGGAAGCATCTGGATACTTGCTTGCCCATGGAAAGTAGTGAATAAATTCCTTAGTCTTCTTTGCTTGTGCATGCAGCTTTTGCTTCACTAATTAAACTTTCAAGTAAGTCTTCTTTCCTTCCTCCTAATTTCTCCCCACAGGAGAGGGAGTGAGCGAGTGTCTGTGCAGGTGCTTGACTGGTGGCTAACATCAGCACATCACAGAGGAACAGCATCTGCAAGGCTGCTGAAGCTAGAACAGAAGTAGTTGATATCTGTGTCACAGAATCCTCTGTAAGGTTAAATTGCTCTGCTAAATCATACTTCAAATACTTACGATACAGCAGTAAACCGACTTTTTGTATAATTTTTATGCCAAATAATGTGATTGCTCTCTTCAGCTCTGTGGTCCAGTTCCATACTCAGCTATTTGCTACTATTTTTTAAGTCTGCTGCAGAAAACAGAGAATACTGTTCAAAAAGATTACAAAAAAGGGTGCAAAGTGTAAGTCATACTACGTGTCTGTTCAGGAGAGATGGTGAAGTAACACTCTACACTCTTAATTACCCTTATTCAAATAGGCCTTCCAACACATTTGGTGGGCCACGCATCTGTAATTTTTTCATTTCCTTATTAGATAGGTACCAAGAAAATGGCCACAGGTCATAATAACTGAAGTTGTGAGCCACCTCAGCTTCAATATTCCCCATCCCTGTGCTCAACATTTTCCCCTGATACATACCATAGGTTTCCCATAAGTTTCCTGAGCCATGTGGCTACCAGGTAGGATGGAAATCAACAAATTGCAGAGGTATTAAGATAAAACTGTGTGATGGCTGTGTCATACAGGAGTCTTCTGTCTGGCCTTGAAATCTGTGAGTTTGTGGCTATATGGCAGAAAGTCAGCAAAAGCATCTGTACATGTACTTTACAAAGTAAAGCAAATACTTGTTTAGGAAAAATTTATTAAAATATCCTGTAAGGACCCTATTCACCACAACCTCTACAACCTGTGGATTTTAACATTCATATTGGCTTTTAACATTCATTTTCTGAACTAACCTTACTAAACATATTTTTAAATCCATTAAAAGCCTTAGCCTCAAGTTTTGCATGAAATATCAATACTATTGATTCATGCTTTCTCTCTCCTCAGGGCATGGTTTAATTTCACATCAATTTGTATAGTGAAAAAAATGAGTGAATCTGCCAGAAATGAATGCTAAGAGAAAATGCAAAAAAAATCAATTAAAATACCTTATCAGCTACAAGGGTAGTCATATCCTTTTACTAATGAAGGAAGATATATTGCAACATAGAAAATCAGAGCTAACTTGATACCTGTGTCCACTAGCTGATTTTGTGCTTCAGTTGCTAAAATGGTTTATGCTGATGTATTTGAATTTAATTTGCCCACTATCAGGATTAAATTAATGGAAGATTAAGTAGACAACTCACTTAAGTGG
>VZTN01014155.1:208452-225562 GCA_013400515.1 Erpornis zantholeuca | reverse complement strand
TGAACACAATTTTCTAAAAGTTCTTAAAAGCACCTCCTAATTGTGCAGTTACTGCAGGGGATGCATTCACCAAGAAACAAAACACAAGGATTGTAGAGTGGAAAAAATATAATTTAAATATTTGGGGAGATTTGAGTTGTTTCTGTATCTCAGATTTGTGGAGAATGGACATTGCAGTATTTTGTCTAAACTGATATTGTTCACTTACATTGGAATCCTCAGTTATATGAATCCATGCTGTGAGTTCTTCCGGATTGTATTGTTATTTTACCTCTTGGGTACTGTCTGTGCCAGCAGCAACTTTTACTCATGTAGGGTTCTGCATACAATTTTTCTTTTCTTTAAAGGTCTCAGAATATGGTATAGTATTATCCAGTCTCCTATGTCATCACTGTCTTTTTCTTCTAAGACCTGTACTTGTACATTTTCCTACTGAAGTCCTAAATATGGACAAAATTAGACAGGAAAATGTGTGTATTTGTGAATGTCCTTCATAAATGAATATTTAATTAATTTTTATTCGTATTTTTAAACATCCAGTTTTAGAACTAAGTGGGAGGCTTTTCTGAATTTTGAAAATTTTGAGCTATTAAATATAAATTTAAATATAAAGCCGCTTTACCCCAAAAAAATCTCTGTTCCTCCTAAGCCACAAAATCTGTATCCCTACAAAAAATGCACAAATAGATTTCATGTCTACTTCTTCACTGGGCTGGGCATTGGACCACAGGAGAAGGTATTTATATTCACCAGAATGAACCTGATGCTTGATCCCCTGCATGGAGTAACAACATGAAGAGATCATTGTGTCCATCTGTGGTGATAACAGTCTGCTAGTTATGATTTACCTAAATTAGATCTAGCCCAATAAGAGAAGGTCTACAGAACTTCAGCACTGTGGAAATGATAAGCATAAATAATTAACAAAGAGGTTACACTGTGATTTCTTATGTTCAACTACAATGAGCAGATTTAAGCACATGCTGATAACCATTACAAATATGTTTAAAAGCAGGAGAATTTAGCTTTTTTTCTCCAATATTCTTGTATAATAGAGAGGTCATTGAAGACTGATGCAATTGCAGCCTTTCTGACTGTTTTGAGGAGACACCAAATGATGGTGGTCAAGTGATGCCTGAGAACACAGTGGGAGGACGGGACACGTTTGCAGGACATACCTCGGGCAGGATTAGGCACAGTAGCTGACTTTTATTCATAAGAACAGCCTGTGCAGAGAGGACACTCAGCAATTAATCAGCTGGTTGCATTTTTAAGCATGTTCTACATCTCAGAAGACTGTTTCGTGAACCTCTTGTTTCAAACCATTACAAATTTGCCAAAACCAGCAAATACTTGCCTGAGGCCTTAGGATTAATGCCTGTGGGATTAAGCACAGGCTTTGTAGTCAAGAAGTCCCTAAGCAGTGCCATAAAATGTTACAAAGGATCTGTTGGCAAGGTGCTTGCAACTAGTAAAATATTGTCTTCCTTTTAATGTGAGAGTACACGGAGTACGGCAATCACATCCTGACAGCGATCTTTCCTCATTGCCCTGCCGACTCCTGATTCCCTGCATTACAGTTGATCCTCTTGGGAGACATTCCATGGTGAGTCATCAGCAGCAATGAAAGCAGCTGGGTTTTGTGTTTCAGATGCAAGAGACTTTGCAGTGGTTCTCATCAGGAACATATAGAGAGGCACCTGAAGTATCATTATTTATTGGGACTTAAATTATTTAGTACGGTTTTATGGAAAAAGTTATGTTAGATTTAAAAAAAATTACAGCTTCCTTCATGCTGGCTGGTCAGTCAGATGGAGTGGTGATTTTCTGATGAGTCAATCAGTGAACGAAAATCTCTGAAACTCTTTAATGTAGTTCTAGCTCAAAGGCCAAAGCAAATTCTCGTTCTTTGTGGAACCACTCTGTCAAACATGTCTCTTGTATGTACATATAGAATATTTTACTACTATATCTGGCATGGGTAAACAAAGTGAGCTTCAACTCTCTTGTTTACCTGCTTCCAAAATGAATAGTGTAGTTATATAAACCTCATCTGTAGCATACATTCAAAACCTGTCTGAAAATAACATTTTGTAAAAGGAAAAAGTTGCCTCACTGTAACGCTTCATGTCAAAAAATACTGACAAATATTCCTTACAAAGCAGCCAAAGGCAGAGAAACAATTTTTTTTAAAAGTTTGCATATTACTCGTACAATTTTGAAAAGGCTATGTAAGCATGGGCCATTTAAAATTGTATTTAAACATAGGAGTTTGTAAGAATGACAAATCTAATCATAATCTTTCTACAGAACAATAGTATATGTAATAACTAAAAAAAAAAAGCTCTCCAGAAAAATGTGGAGGGAGAAGTCAGAAGTAGAAAAGATGAATTAAGGAAATGGAGAGAAACCAAAACAATTCACCCATTTCTGTTCATTTGGCCACCATGGTGGCTGAGCAAGACTATCTATTTATGCTTTTTTTGGTGGTAGCTGAAGTTTTATCTCCTGATAATGTCTAAGGTGAATTCTGTGTACCTATGGATATTCAGGCAGCCTATCCATGACATCCATGTCCCAAATTGAAGGAGGCCTCAATTTAAAGCTGCGTACAAATAGGGCTGCAGGACATTGTGGTTTTGCCTGACTAATTTTGTACATTTCTAAACAAATTTTGTAAAACCAAAGCACAATTTTTTATCCAAGCAAGAGAAGTTATCTGGAGCCAACGTGTTACAGGCATCAGCCAAAGTGAGGACAATTTTCCTTCTCTGCAATTGCAGTAGAAGATAAAGTGCTCTCAAGCCAGCTGCAGTGTACTAGGCCAGAGACTTTGGATTAAAAAATGTGTGCTGTGACCCGGGCAGAGTCATCATGCAGCTGATACAGAATAACAAGTCATTCCTAGGAACAGCTGCTACACCAAGCCAGGGTTCTAACCCTGAGCCTTGCTAGGTCCAATTTAAAGAGACCTTATTATCACAAAAACTGCAGTACTTCTTTTTACAGTACTTCTTTTTACTTCTTTTTACAGTTTACAGTGCAGACCACTTCACAGTTACCAGAGCTTTGGTGAGCAGCAAAGCTCTTGTCTCCAAAACTGTCCTCTCAGACCCACTCCCAGCAGAGTGATCAGTTTAGTCCCACCATTTTTGTGTGTGTGTATAAATGGCCAATTAAAACTGTGTTTCACATTTCTTTGCTAGTGGTAGCATAACGTTTGCCAAGATGAGCAGTCAGCTCTCCAGGAGTTTCCAATACATGTCCCCAGTACATGCCAAGATAAATGAGGCCCTGGTAATGACACAAAGTGCTGGGCAGCAGGGGCAGTCAGGCAAGCATGGCTGGTACAAGGCAGAGCTCTTCCCAGACACAGAAGTTGTAGTTTCATAGGGTCCTTTGTTGACTGCAGATGCAGCCAGTTCCTTTTATCTGCCCAGTCACATGCCAGTTATTAAATCATTGCCATCTGCTAGAGGGAAACTCTCTTTAGAAGCACAAAAGAGCCAACTGCAGAGATATCTGGCTTAAAAGAATTCTACTTTACCTTGAAAAGTGATTTGTTTCTCATAACATATCAGTCATGTATCACAAAGTAAATGGCACAGCAATAGCAGTGGGAATTATTCAGAAATATGTTAATTTTCAAACTTCTTAATCAAATTGATTACTTAATTCCAGTTTTCTCCAAAAGAGTTCCATGACTGCTGCAAAGCATTCAAGGATGTTTTTTGTTGGTTTGTTCTTTGGTTTGGTTTGGGGTTTTTGTGGTGTGTTGTGTGTGTTTGTGAAAATACAGGAAAAAAGGAAAATTAAGTTCATGTCTTACGCAATATGATCTTCAGGAGGTTGGTAAGCAGCAGCTCCTGTAAATAAGGTAATTTATTCATGTCAGCTTCGGCAACTGAAATGATCAGGTACTTCGGAATAGCTTGGCCAAACAGCATTGACTTGTGTTTGCTGTTAAACCTGACAAGAAAAATCTTGTAGTATATTCTATGGGCTTTTTATTAATTATTTTTTAAATTCAAATAATACAGGTTTTCGATCAACTGTTCAGCTGTATGCAATTACTGACAGTGCTCCCTCAGTGGTTTGCTGCTCTATCAAAAGAGAGCAGCATTGCATCCATACCCATCTGTGACTCTCCCTGTATACTGGGAAGGTAGCTGCAGGGATTTACCTTGAACAAACCTCTGCTGAGGATGGCACATCCTGTCTCTGCACATGAGTGACCACATTTTCAGGACAAACCAAACTGACATACTGTAGGAATAAGTGATTTCTCTACCTCTCATCAAGAAAATTCTGAAGTGCTTCAAACTTTCCTTCCCTTGCAATGTTCTGCATAGTGTTAGTTGAACAGTTAACATCAGTAACTGTTATTTATAATTTTTAGTAAACATTTGTTATGAAAACCTAGCATGTTAGAGTATGTTTCTAGCCTTTTATGTAGGTGATGTATGCGATACAGTATAAATTGCCATAATATTTTTTTTCCATTTTCTACTTGTTTATTGTGATTTTTTGAAAAAAAAATATTTTATTAACTATGGAGATGCTTCAGCTTTGAGATGTGACTGGAATCTGATGATCCATAGATGATGAGCCATTTTTCACTTCCTATGTGCGAGGGTAAGAAACTTTTCCCATTAATACAGTATTTAGTATTTTTTACTGAGTAAATGTCTTCTAACTTTAACTTGGTCACTTTATAGTTAATTTTTAATTCCTTTTCCTCTCCTGCACATTTTCATCCAAAGCCTTTCTTCCTGTGACTGTCATCAAGTGTGACCTCATCAAGGCATTGGAATTTTAAAATTTGTCCATTCCCTTTTCCTAATGAATTCTCCCCCAGCCTCCCCCAAAAAGTTCTCAGTAAGATGGGGTCCCTTTTAACTTTCTTTGACCCAATTCTGTTTTGACTCATTTCTGAATTTCCTGAATGATCTCCATGTCTTTTGAAACCTGGGCAAATATTATTTAGAAGAGCTAAATGAAGGCGCTTTGAAATAACTGTTATTAAAACAGTGAGGTTTGTTGCAGAAAACATACAAAGCTGGAGATGCAATTAAGCACTTCTTCCCTCCCACTCCCCCCACTCCACCCCCCCATTCATGTACTGTTCAATGGAAACACATTCTGGCAAAGACAAAAAGCTGTGGCTAAACAGCTTTTACATTAGTGCGTGAGTCACTCAGAGAGAACTGGAAAGAAAGGAAAAGAAGCCCACAAGCCTCTGCTGGCTTGATAAGAACAAAACTAGGTCCAGATGGTGTCTGTAAATCTTTCTATACTGTCCTGAAGAAGAGAGCACAGAAACATCAAGGACCATGCTTACGTTTTCAGTAGTTCGCATTTTCTTGGTGCAACAGGGACTTTCAAGCACACAGGAACCCTCTTCATCAGGCTTTGCACAGATTAAGATCCATCAGGCCATGCTGAGCACCACAATGCTTGCAGAGGTGTTGATAAAAGTTTAATAAGAATTATAAGAAAAATTATTTGGAATAGCAGCTCAATGACTAATAGGAACAACTGAAAATGCAGGAGTGAAAGAACTTCAGTGCCACAACTTTGCAGAGTCCAGTGCAATCCACACTCCAGTTGCAGAGGATCTCTATTGAATCCCTGGCCAGATTGAAGGAGAGATGGAGTCTCTGGAATAATGACAATGAGGCAAATCCTAATAAGCATGTGCAGGCTTAGTGTTTGAAATGTTTCTGTGTTCAGCAGGCTTTGGTGGGTTTTCACAAGTTAAATATGTTAGGCCATGTCCTGTCAAATTTACACTTTGTTCCTTAGCTTGGAGACGTGAAAGGCTTTCAAAGAATAAGTATTATTCCACTTTTTTGCTTCATTTTCAGAAGTGAAAATGTTCACTTCTGAAAATGAAGTGTTTTGTCCAAGATTGTTCCTTATTATGCTTCCATACTAGTGTGAGAGAGTTTGGTCTTGGATGATTTAACTTAAGGAGCTAGAACTGTACAAACTTCCAAAAATGGAACTGTGTGGTGACACCCTTGGTGCAAATGTGATCAAGGTGATGTTACCAGCATGGTCTGAGGTGTGTGTATGTGTGTGAGCCTGTGTTCAGGGCAATACCTGTGCCTCTGCATCAGCATCGTAAATGCATTATGCTTTCCACTGCTACATCAACAGGAAAATAACCTTGAAATAAGAAGTTAAGATTGTCCAAGAAACTGTGCAGTGCTATATGTATAATTCTAATTTATGTAGATTAAAGCTGCTGAGAATGTTGGGTAATGATTAAATCTCTGTCAAACAAGACCCTTCAAGTTTAACTTACAGTTCTGCACAGCCACTGGCTGCTGCTGTGGTTAGGCATCACTCGCCACCTATTAATCAGTCAGTTGAAATTCAGTGCAAAGGCGATGCAGGCTGGAATATATTTTCAAAGAACAATCGTGTTAGGAAGCACAACTTTTTTGCAGAAGCCATTGTGTAAAAACAAGTGTAAATCACCTTTGAAGTAGCTTAAACCAACAGGTTTGGGCCTGAAGTTCTTGGCTGAAACATTTGTTGCAGACTGGTATGAAAAAGTGATTAGGTGTGGGCCAGTATGAAGTAAAACTGCTGGCAGCTGCTCTTTGAATTATCCTACTTTGATTGCAAGCTGAAAACTGATATCGTAAGTGATTCTTATAGCTCATCAGGAAAAAAATCAAAACAAGCCCTACTAACAAAGGGAAGTGGGATGTGAGCACAGCTGCCTAACCTTTGCCAAGGAAGCTTCATAAAACCTCTGTGCATTCATATCACATTGTGGAGAGTTCCAGGCACTAACCTTTGGCCACTGCTTTCTCCTCACCACTCCCCATGGGAGCTGCCCCCTCTTCAGCTCTGCAAGGGAAGCAGGCAGAGAGCTGTGGCCTGGGTGACGTGGGATGAGGGTTTGCATTGAGCCCCTTGCTCATTCCTGAATTTCGTCCTGGCACAGGTGGGAGTGCAGTTACTTCCCCAGAGCAAAGATCAGCCTGCAAATGTTCTCCAGTGGTCAGCACAGCTGGCTTCGGTTTGGCAAAGGGCAGCACAGTAATGCTGTTGTTATAAACAACCCAGATCCATTATGGAAATGAGTTACTAAAATTTATTGAGTGTTATGAATGGGTTTTAGGCCAGAACATTGTTAATTACGTTAATCATATCAGTTGTGTTAATTATGTTAGTCTTAATTGTAGTAGTAGTGTCAAGTGGCCATTAGCGTCTATTGTCGTGGGTGTGATAACTGAGCTGCAGCAGGAGATGGCGCAGGAGAGCGCATAGATTGTTCTAGTAAGCCTTCATCAGAGAGGTCAACGATAACATCCAATCACTCGACGCCCATGGGAAATGACTGGATCCAGAATGCCCCTCTGAAACAAGCCAACAGCATCTGAGAAAACAGACCACTAGCATGGCGGATCCAAAACTGACCAACCCTGGCTATGGATTAGCTCATAAAAGCCTGCTCCTGCTCCCGGGACCCACGTGCACTGGGTCCTTTCTTCCTTGTCCACTGGAGGGGAGAGCACCTGCTGCGTGCATGGTGCTGTTTTGCTTCTATCTTACTGTCAGAAATAAAAGCCTGACTCCTTTAAAATTTAACTAAATTATTAATGGGGGTGTAGGTCGAGGTGCCTGGGCGCAAGGCAGAAGGATCAGAAAGAGAAAAGAAAAGAACAGCACCCTGAGGAGCACTGGGTGCTCCTTACAATCCACCAGCTCGGTCTCCGAAGGAGGACCCGACCCAGTCCTGGCAGTCTCCTTTTATGGGTTTTGTCTGGACCGAAATCATGCATTTCTGATTGGCTCGCTGTCCTGATTGACTCATTGTCCGTTCAGTCCAGGTACAGCAGCTTGGGGTGATGTAATTCTGCTTCATTTATGGAGATGTTCCAGCACTTTCTGTCCCTCATCAGTGCCACCCGATGTCCGATTACACAAACCACACCCATACAACCCAGAATATTTTTTCACAAACACCAAACAACAACACTCTTGTTAACCCCCTCCCTCACAATCAACAAAACATCCCAGGTTCAATTACCTATCTGACTTCCACAACCCAATTGAACACCAAAATCCAATTGAACCTCAAAACCAAGCGTAACATGAACTCCAAACAAGTACCCATCAATTCTAATTAACCCCATTAACTTCATTAAGAGGAACAACTTAACCTGCTCAGTGGACTGAATCGTGCAACTTAATTTTACTTATGACATTACCATGAGGTTACTTGAGCTTTCCTCAGTACAGCCGTCCTTGGTTGCTTGTTAATAAATTGTTTTTATTTTCTGAGGCTGCAAGTCCGAGTGGCCCATCATGGACCCTCAGCCCGTCCCTCACATTGAGAACTCAATAAAAGACAGCAAAGCAAAAGGGGACAGCACTGGGGGTGTGCCTGGGTGCCGGAGGCTCGCCCCAAGATGGCAGTCAGGCCTTTTATACCCTTGTGGTTGCATCACCCTAATGCATATTTATTTATGGTTTTGCCTAGCCATGCCCCCTTGTCAATCTCCTGGGAGCCCAGGCTTTTCTGTCGCTGAGGTGTTTGGGGTCCTCACTGCTTGGAGTCCCATTCCTTCTGTGGTGGTGCCTTCAAAGTCTGGCTGGCAACAGCCCGTCCCCTTGCAAACCCCACAGAACTGACAAGACAACATACAGATCACCCAACCCCCACAAAACCAACCCTTACAACCAAAGCACCCCAACAACCTTTTAATGAAACCTTTTAATATATACCAGTCTCTTGATATTTTCATGTGATAATATCATAATATCCAACATTATAACCCATAATACAACTCAAAACATAATTCAAAATCCATACAACATACGGTGAAAGCCAACCTTCAGTGTGCTGGAACAGTTCTGACAGATCTTTCTTTGGCTTTAGTCAGATCATTTTTCAAAATGTAAAGCAAATCCCACACAGGCATAGTCTGAAACAGGAGAAAAATAGCTCCACTCAGCCCTTAGAAACTAAAGCATCAGTGTGAGGAGCACCACAGAGGGAAATGTGTTTTGAATTGGCCTTTAAACCTGACTTTAGCTGGACATGGGGAGGGTTTTTGTTGTTTCGTTTTAACTTGATAAAAGAGAAAATCTTAGATTCAAAAGAGGCTTTTGTTTTTAAAAATACTGCTTGTTCTGTGAGAAGATTGGGAGGGGAAAAGAATTTGAAAGACTGTCAAGAAAATGAAATACACATGTCTGATGTTCATCGAGTTCATTTTGCGTATTTATAGTGTTGATATTTGTAGATTTGGAGATGCTTTACAAAGTTGGTATTTATGCACAAAGGGTTTTTTACAACAAAAGTGACCCTCTACTGTAACACGGCTGCATGGAAGAAAAATTTATTTCATTCAAATTAGCTTCATTTCCAGAATGGATGAGTTTGGTTTTTGCTTGTTTGGAAAAATTCTACTGTGCTTTCTTGATTGCTTCCTTGGAGTTGTCACAGCATTACTATGCTTCTTGGTGTGCGGTTTGTCAAAAGGATGACAAGAGGAGAAATAGGCTCATCTTTAAACTCCACACAGTCAGCCAAACTCCAGAATTTGTAAATCCTTTCCTGGTGGCACAAAGGATAAAATAGGTGCTGTGGAAGTGTTCTGAGCATCCATAATCAATGATCTGATCTCAGGATGAAACAAAAACTTGTGATTGTTGTAGCTTTTTAAAGTACTGGTTTGGGCTCTTTTTGTAATGGTGGTGATGCCAGAATGATGTTTTGCTTTTTCTTTTATACCCCTCTTACATACTCTTTTATGTATTCTTAGTGCTTTTCACCTACATACTTGTAACTTTCCAAGTCTGATAACTCAGCTCAGACCCACTGTGACATTAAACCAAGAGACCAAACAGTCTGGAAGCCCCAGACACCAAGGTCCTCTCCAAAACATATTTCTGTAAACTATGATAAGCCCATCCAAGGGGAAGGTTCCTCAGAAGAGGAGGTTCATTCAAGCCTCTCATTAAAGAATCTTTGATAAATATGCTAATTCTACAAGGCCTATAAGTGTGTATATTTCGGTGTGATGATGTGCATGCATTTTCGGGGCATTCCACTGGGACAAAGGGCTGTACCCAAGGATCCTGAAATAAATACAGAGGTAAAAACCCCTTTTGCCTATAAACCGTGTTTTGGTTTTAATTTTAAGACCAGGGAAAGGCAACAGTGGAATAACCATCAGAAATTGATGGAAGGATTGTCATTCAAGATATTTAAAGAATGAAAGAAAAAAAAAACTGGTTCAAGTACTGCTGAGAATAATCCAGCCCTGAATTTGGCTTCCTACAGTAGTCCATCAAAAAAATTAATTGGTCAAGAGAGAGTGTCTTTAGCATCCACCAGCTGCCTGTAATAGCTTACAACAAGGAAGCATAAGATGCAGAAATTCATTCTTTACATAACTCAAACACTGCTAAGAAACAACACAATGTCATTAAAGTTAGTGGAGATTGCAAAATACTGCAAGCAGCAAAATCTTCTCTTGCTTACAATTCTTTCTACAGAGTTCTGTTACAACACATTTTAAATGGTTAGGAGCACTATTTATGGATGCAGAACATATTAGGTTACAAATAAAAAATTGAAAACTATGAGTGACTTCAACTGAGTAGTTTTGATTTTATACAGAGCTAGACAGGAAGGACCCACGAGATCCACGTTGTGGATTGATGCTGCTTTACTTCCAGCTGACAGTCGGCACAGGGCTGACCTCACACAGCCTCTTCACATGCAAAATGCAAGTCTGACTCTTGGCTGCTGTGCTTCTACTCTCATCCCAATTTCCAAGAAATCCCTCCTCTGAGATTTCTCATGACCTAGTTGCATGTTGAACTGAGTCAAGAAAGACTCACACCTTGTCAGCAAGGATCTGGAGAGCTGAGAGGCAGCAGGACCATGCAACCATGATCAGGACAGCCATTCAGATGGATACAGGTGCCTGCAGATTTGTCTTCTCTATGCGTCTGTGTCACTCAGTGTAGCTCTTTGATCCTACATCAGAATTCATCAGTTGTGATTAAAATGAACAAAAATTCTAAATTTTCCTAAAGAACCTTAAAATGAGCTAATGTCATTGCCTTCTCTTTTAGACTTTGGCAGGCCTCACAGCCTTTCTGCAAGTGTGGAATACAGACAGTGCTGAGGAGTGACAGAGTGAAGGGAAAGCAGATGTAAAAATAAGTAAATAATACTAGAATGACAATGTTTAGACTAAATGTGAAAATTAATAAATACACATCTGTAGAAATATCTTGTGAAAGTTCATCAAATGATAATGGTCTAATGGGTCAGGTTTTCAAAATTTATCACTATCTAAGTTTGTAAAAAATGGTCAAATAAGTTGCAGCAACATGAGTTTTCTAAAGGATGATCAAACTGGGATAGCTTGAACAAAAATGAAAATTATGATATGTTGATCTGAGAGAAAGTCTAATGGGAGTTTGGGAGAAAATAATTATTTCACAGCAAACATACACAGGTTTTCTAAAAAAAGATTTGTAAATGACAGCTGAGGAAAGTATTGTATAAAATTAGTCCAAATTTCCATTTATTTGGCATGCAAAGAAAGGAAAAATAATGCAAATGTGACACATCTGTGATGTCTGTGGAAAGTCCCAGACCTTAAGTGAAAACCTCTTAAAAGAGTTTTAAGAGGTGGGGGGGTGGGCTGGAAGCAGGTAGCAACTCATTTAATCCAACTAAGAATAAAGATTGGTGTTGGTGATGATTAGTCATCTTTTCAGAACTATCTTAACCAAGCCATGCTCTGGCCATTTCACCCTAAGCTAAAAGCAGCTGAAGTATTTTTGTGGTGATCTCATTTCAGATAATGGACCGTTAGGAATGTTGCATTTTTCCAGAGGGCTGGTCTCACAAACATATATGCATTAGCATGGTTCGTATAAGCATTACACATAAGTGCTGTGCAGGCATGAACCAAGGGAAAACGAGACATCTAAAACCTCTGTTCCCACTTTATTTGTTGTGGTACTTGTCTTTGGAACTCAGGGCTGCCTCCCCTCAGACAGTCCTATCTTATTTTTTGCAGATATGCGGATATGCAGAAATCTTCTCCTACTCACAGTTACAAACTGCTAGCAAAAAAAAAAATTGCATAACTAGTAAAATAAAGTTATAGTAATAATCACAGAGCATTAAATTTTTCATCAGGAAACTACAAAATAATATTTTAGAGACTAACAGGTCTATAACAGCCTTGAATGGAAAGAGGGGGGCAAAACAGCCATACGTGTGCAAAGAAAGAAATCTGAGTACTTTGGGAAAACCCGAGACCAGTCCCGGTCTCTCTAATCACAAAAGCTTATGAGAATGCAGCCAGTGATGCTTAGAAATTAAGTGAAGGGAAAGAAAAATTAAATCCCAGCTGTCTACTGGGCAGCTACTGCTCAATCACTTAAATATCTATAAGTACAAGAAGCAACCCCAAGATGATCTATAAGTTGATAATATGATATACATGAGTAGATACGTGGAGTGAAGAGATCTAATGGGTGGTTGGTTGTTTCTGTCCTACCTGGTGTGATTTCCACGGCTCTGTGTAACCCTCTGTAAGATGGTACATTGATATGCTTCTCCAGCACAGCCAGTTGGAACTTGGAAAAGAAAAACCAACTGTAGAGATGCTGGCATGCCAGAGTTACACTTTTAAATACAAACTATCCAGCCTTTTTTATTCTTGTTTTATTCTGGGTTGCTCTATTCCTCTCTTTTATAGTAAACAAGCAGTGTTTATTTTTAAACAGCTATAAAAATAGATAAGTCCTAAAATAGGCAGAGCAAAACAAGGCTAAATGGGAATTCTTGTTTAATACAGTCAAACATTCTAATTCTTTTCCACTAGGGGCTCTTCCACAAATGAGTCAGGGGACATAATTGTTCCTATTAATTCTTGTTAATTGTAAAATCTACTTCACTTGAAAGGTTCTTCTGTAAAATATTAATGCTTACAACCAACGGCAGTATTTTGCAAATGTAAAATCAGAAATATTTGGAATTATATTATTTTGAGGGTGTAGTTATATGGAATAATTATGCTTAAATTCTGTCAGTTTTGGATGACTTAGCATAATCTTAAAATGGGAAATTTACCTACAGTTTCTAATAGAGAAAACCAAGCAGGAGGGGACATGGAGGGGGATAAAAATACCACAAACTGAAGCATCAATTTAACAATATCTCAACCTGATAAGGAAATACTACTCTACCAGACATACATCTCTTCTACAATATAAACATTTATCTTTCCATAGGGACTCCGTTTTTCTTTTACATCTAGTCTACTGCTTCAGTAGGGTCATAATTTATTAATAGAAATGTCACCAAGAAGCACTCACATGTAAAGGAGAATATCTGCCGTTTCAGAAGAGGAAGTTATCACTTCTGTCCATTAATTTTATTCTGAAATCTAATTAATCTTTTCATAGGCTAAATTATTTTTTCCTGAAAAGCCAATTTTTAGAGCATATCATGCTCCCCTTAGGTCAATGGAATTGACCTATTGGTCAGCATGGGTTATTGATTCCATTTTCATGCTTCAGTTTAACTTTCAGGCATTTTATGTAACCATAGGATAAAATTTGTTTCAAAAATTCTATCAGGGTCTCCAGGTGTTGTTAGGTAAATTTGGAGACTATCAAGAATGCTTAATAAAATTAATAAAAAGAAATAAAAATACAGGAATTTTTGTTTAATCATTAAAATAATATCTTAGAATTATGAGAAAAACAATTTCTGTGTCACATGGCAATGTAGAAATACTGTTCAGAATTCATCTGCTCTCCTTTTAGAGATGAAAGTTCTCATGATCTACTGTGGCAGCAATCACAGCTTACAGCAAATTATGTAGATAAATAGGTATTCTTTGGATTCTAAGGAGAACAAGTTCACTAAAGAAAAAAGGAAGGAATCACCAAACTATTATGAGTGTTTTTTCCTTTTTCATAGTGCATCCAAACCTCCTTCACTTAGAACTCTCCTGGCAGGCCACCTAAGTTCTGTTCACACTTGTGGAAAAGAGATGTTTTAGTCTGAAGTACAGGGCAACAAGGTCAAAAACACAATATGCAGATGAAAGCTTCAGCATAAATTTTAAATGAGGAGTGCACAATAGTTTTATCTGGAATAAAAGTGTTTTGAGAGACTGAGAAGAGGGTATGAATGTTAAACCTCAGGAAAAAAGAGAAGGGACATCTCAAATGTAGTACCTCTAAGAATCACTAGGGGACGAAAAGCAATGGAACTTGCTCCTCTCCAGTCTCTACTGTTGCATACTCTTGGTTTCTGTGGGTACCGTGACTCAAGTGGGACTCTGTTTCTTGTGGGTTCTTTTGTGTATTCCTTGCTTTTCGAAACTCTTTCCTTAAAACCTCATTTTAACCTAAATAACACAGCAAAAAAAGAAAAGAAGTGTTGGGATAAGTGGAGACCCTGTTAGAAGATCATGAGATTGTTTAAAGCATTTTATTATTAATGAGGAAAAAAAGTGGAATTTGATGGAAAATAAATTAATAAAAGAAAAAAAATTAAATGAACCAACCTAAGAAAAAAGAGGCCTTAGCATGAGAATGGAGAAAAGAAGTCATCCAGTGGAAAAAGGTTTCTAGAGAGAGAAACTGATTTCACAAGAGTAAATCTAAGCATGTTTTATTTTATCCCATCTGTTTATGTTGAAAGAAAAACTAAGTAGCACTCAGATTTCTATCACTAGGATCTTCTGAGCTCCAAAATGACAGTTGCTAACCATTATGCCATTGCAGTGAGTCACCCTCTTCACTTCATACCTAACTACTTCAGATTATTCAGATTTCTTTCTGAATGAAGGAAAACCTATCAGAAATTTAATTAGCTTATACCTTAAAATACTAAGGGTTAGCAATACAGTGCGCAAAAATGTCAAGCTCTCAGTGTGCAGTGTCTCTTTAATGTGCCTGTCCATATGTTTTTACAGCTTCTAACAATTTTCAAACCCAAGATGAGTATCAGGAGCTCAAGGTGGTTTCCCCTTGAGGTTTGCAGTCTGGGAGAGGATACTCTGCAGGGAATATTTCATCTTCTCCTTTCTCTCAGGTATCAATATATCTGTCTGCTGTGTGGCCCAAATGTTTCTCTGACAAACTTAATGGTACAACTTTTAGGTGAGGAGTCTGTTTGAAAGATGCAGCTGTGTTATTCTGATAGCTTTAATCAATTCCTTTGGATGATACTCCAAAAAAGCACACTAGCTCAATCAGTGTGTGCTGCACTTTTACAGACAAATGTAGACATACACTGTTGTACTCTGCAACCAGTTAACTTATATTTTTTTTTCATCCCTTCATTTGGTACATAAATTTCATGCTGTATTTAATGCAGGGGAATTGGAAAGAATTGAATTTTCTTTCATCAAATTTCATGGTATTTGGCATGCTTGTATACCAAATTTACTCACTCTTCTTCACAAAGTCAATGTAGAAGAGTTTTGCAACTGCAAAATTTAGACTTTTTACATATAACTGGGTTAACAAAGGACATCACGGAGCCCAACATCTTTAGCACAAGTGGAAGGGCAGAGCCCTCCTTAGAGTGCCCACTAAAGCAGTGGAATTATAACTCGGGTGGATAGATAGAGTGAGTTAAAACCAACATGTTTGCTCTCCTTGTTGTAATGGAAGAGAAGTAGTTGAGAGAAGGATACCTGGGACTTTTAATGTTAATGTTTAATGTTTAATGTTATGTTATTACAGAGAATCATCTGATATATTCACTAAAATAAAAATATTCATATTTTTCCCCTTTCTAGTGTTAAACTGTTAATGCTCTAAACATTCTAGAAACCTATGTAAAGAAGGATTACATAAAAAGTACTAAAAGTAGACTCTTAATGAATTAATTACTGTGCTGAATGTAGTAAAAGGCAGTGTTTGAAATGGAATTTGAGTACCCCCTTCCATTTTGTTCAGCTATATATGCATAGCATGCAGCAAGTGCTACGAATGAAATTTTGCCATGGATGGTTTTCAATATGCTGAATTTAAATTTTTTATTTGGTTTCCAAAATATTCTACTCAAAATTTCAGTAAAAAACATACTGAAGGATGATAAACTTTTCACAGACTTTAATGGATAGTCTTGGAAGTGAATTACAACTATCAAAACATTTACAATACAGCACAACAAGAAATAAGGTTTGGAAGGAATTATATACAGTTGTATATAAATAAAGCTTTGGCAATGTCAAATCAAGAGGAGAGATTATTTTGATGGTTTGTTATGCTGTAGCTGCTCTGCAAGAATGTTTTATGCTTTTCTTGGAAGCAAGTGACACCAGGTAGTATGGAAGATGGAAGTCAGAATAGCTGGAGTTCTGATCTGATACAGAAGTTTTCTTGTATGATGCAAATCTCTTCTTCCCTGGGATTTTTAGTAGTGTTTAGCTGTGACCCACTGGCCAAATGTATAATTTCTGCAAGAGTACAACAGGAGGGAGCTATGTCTTCATAAATGAAATGTAAAGGCAGACTCACACAAGAAAGCAGATGGCTACCACTTAACCCCTCTTAGTTCAGTGAGTGAAAATTAAGACATCTTAAGCTTGTTTAATTTTCCTGATTTAAAAAATCCCAGAGACATTCCTGGACATGCAGATGTGTGGAGTGACAGAGGATCCCCTACAGTTTATGACTAATCCATAGACTGATTAGTTGCAGCAGGAGAAGTAAACACAGTGTAGGTTTGGAACTTGTGCCATCACTTTTTCATGCTTATAGAATCTGTCTGAGGAAAGATAAACAGTCCTGGAGGAAAATAAAATTCTTTCTACTAGGCCCTATAAGTTAAACCTCAAAAGGTAACAACATACCTAAGTTTGCTTGCCAATCCATAAGGCTGGATTATAGGCTTATATTATAAAATATCTGCCAGGGAAGGCTGAAGAGTAATGTTACATCAAATCTTTCCTCTGAAAATAACCTTGAGTGTTGAGAGGTTACACCTTAGTCTGCAAAACTGTAACTCTTAAGTTTTCATTTCTAATGATTTCAAAGATAGCACATTTTAAGCAAAGACTGAGGACTGATTTAGGCAGGTCTT
>VZTN01014155.1:39905-199135 GCA_013400515.1 Erpornis zantholeuca | reverse complement strand
AAGTCATCTTTTTCTCCCTATGTTCAGAATACTGTTCTGAAAGCTTTTTCTCTCGTAAATCTACGATGGTTTGGACTAACTTTTTAGGGACCAGGAGAAACAAAAGATTGCCTTAAATTTGGTTTGTTTCATTTGTATTCATTGAGTTCCATGGACAACGTCCTAAGTAGTTTTATGGTTTTTAATGTAGTTTGCTATGAACAAAGCACGTGATTCAGAGGGAGCTGTAGTGTCTATGCCTATTGTTTTGCCTGACATTTTGGTTAGCACAAATATTCCATTTAAAAACTGGTCCTTCCATTCTTCCACCTCTAACACAGATGTTTGGAGGAATTATCAGTGTATATGCTTTGAGATACTACAGTGAAGTCAGACTGAAAGTCCATGTAAGATCACGATGGCAGTTCCAGCCTTCCCACTTTGGCCTCTAACAAAACAGAAGGTTAGTGATGCTGCCAAGTTTCCAATTCGGTATTAAAGACCTCATTTGAGTTCATTATTTTAGCTATCATCTGGACCGCATCATACTCAGGTAAGAAGCATCCCACAGAAAATGAGGATAATATCTCAGTATTTCTTGGACCAGTGTTGTGGCTAGAGCTGCCCAAATCACAGCCTTGCAGTTCTGCATGAATGAGGCTATCGGGGCTCTTAGCCTCTCCAGTAGGTATTTCCCTGCTTTATTCATTTTAAGAAATACTGACTCCTCTGATTTTTAGCTATTACTTTTCTCTGGCACAGCTGAATTATTTTATAAGACACAAACCTTCCCACACTTCAGCTCACGTCTCTGGCAAGTCAGCAACCTGTGTTCCTAGAATGTAGGAAGCCAGAATGTATGGAAGGCAGCCATGCAGCTGACATAGTTTGATTTAAACGACTGTAGTGGGAGAGAGCAAAGTAATGAG
Organism: Erpornis zantholeuca; assembly: GCA_013400515.1. NCBI lineage: Eukaryota > Metazoa > Chordata > Aves > Passeriformes > Timaliidae > Erpornis > Erpornis zantholeuca. Next base: position 198,227 of record VZTN01014155.1, on the reverse strand, counting down.
TCCTCCAAAACAGGAGGCTCTCGGAAGAAACTCTTGCTGCTGCACATGACTGACCTTTCTGTTCCTTCCTTCTGGGCTCTGCTAATAGCATTTTGGCCTTCACAAAGCATATTTCCCAAAAACCTTGGACTGGATGGAAAGGAAAAACATTTTGTCTACTGTAGGCAAGCTTTTCTCTTCAGGTGTTCATTTACCATTCAGAAATCCATAGGATTTAACTTCCTATTTGCCACTATTTTTTTTTTTTTTTCAGGTACTTTAATCAGAGTGGAGCACTAAGGGAAGTCCTCGAGACTCTTAGACCATGTTATTTGGTGTGCATATTTATAAATTTCAATAGGGACAGGTGTGAATTTATGAATCACAATATGGATTGATTCTTGGGAGTGTCCTGTGCAGGAACAGAGTTGGACTTCAATGATCCTTGTGGATCTCTTCCAACTTGGGATATTCCATGATTCTGTGATAGTTATTGCAGCCCTTTACCTTAGCCTCCTTCTAAGTCTCATTCAACACAATGAATAATAACATCTTTTACTGGTTAAATTATATGTTTGTATTTTGCTGCTGATCGTGTCATACACAGAGAACAATGTCTGCAGGAGCTCAAAGGGATATTGTCTTGATACTCTGTGTTGTAGTCCAGCATTGCTGCCTATTAAGTGCTCTCTGCACACAAAAAGCAGAGTATTCCTGTAGACTGATGTAATTCGTCTTGCAGGTTTTATCACTGATACATCTAACAGAATATTTAGTGAAACCACATCATGATATGAATATTTGAGTCCCATTCTTTCAGTGCACATTTTTTCTTTGCATAGAGATGTTCATATCCTAATAAACATTCAATTTAGAGTATTTAATTTAGAATATTACTTTTAATCTAATAGGTTATGTTTAGCTTAAACACATTACATGAAAATCCAGAAGGTACAGTTTTGGACCATATGTATCACATCTATGAAATATTGTCCTGACTTAACTGGGATTATTCAGGTATTTAATATTAAGTGCAAAAGCTTTGCTGAGCTAGGACTTTGTGTAAACATAATATCTTTCTTGCTTTTGCAGAATTAGGGGGAAATATGGGAAAGCTAAACAAGACAAACTCAAACAAGATATGTGCAGCTTCCCTGGTACGTTAATCTGCAGACAAAGAGAAAGAAAATCAGAGACCTGAGAAATTGAATTTGAGGTCAATGTGAGTAAAACTTATTCTCTTAAAAGATTACATGAAAATTTTTTGAATATAATTAAGACAGACTTTTTATTTCTTGTCGACATTACATCCCAGTAGCTCATATAGGATAAAGATACAGTGAATTTTTTTTAATGACTTTGGCATTACAATTAAGGCTGTCACTTTATCCTGTGGATATGGGCTCTTAATTTTCATATAATAGGTGGTAATTTTGAAGTTTTCCTTTTGCAAAGAAACTCCCTGTTTAAGACACATGACCCTAGGAGGTTGCTGTTATGATGCCTTGCCTGATTTCAGTATATTTTCTTTCCTGCAACATTTTTGTAGTAATATAATTGTTTAGTTCCAATTTCAGAAGGCAAGGATCACATCCTCTGTAATCCATTAGATTCCCATAGCATCTTTTCCTAATTTCAGCCATAAAAAAATGCCTATCTAATTTTCCAGTTTTGAGGAAAATAAATATTTACTGTAGGCAATCTCAATAAAAAATGCAGAAGCATTGGCTCGTGTAAACAAATTAGTACTTTTGACAACCTTGTAAGAACAAGCACTTCTAAAGCTACACTTACACACTTAGTGTGTAAGTTGCAATTAAGCAAATCTGAGCCTCATTATTCATTTTTGTTCTTTCTGTATATACTAATTTCTAATTGGCTAAATGTAGAAAAATTGAGGTAAGGTGGTGATGGATGATGGATGATTTATCACTTGTTTGTGATAAATCATCTTTTACAGCCTGGGATGATTCTCTGCTTACTTAAATTTGTCCAATTTTTTGCCATTAAGTATCATTTTGGTGTTGAAACCTCTCAGAAAACAGCCACCTTATGCAGCAGAGCCTGAAATGGAGAACTGAGTTGAAGCAGATAAGGTTTGGATCTGAAATGTCCATAGCCATTTATGAACATAGTTTTTTAAAGGATGTAGTACAGGTGAGGGGATGGCAAGACCAAAGGGATGATATGCTGGCTTTGTCCAGTATGAAGGAAGTTTGCTGAAGCTTTAGCTCATGACTTCACTGAAGTTTAACTCTTGAGCAAGAAATGAAAAGTGAGGAAGTACTTTGAAAGAACAGAGTGAAAGAACTGGTTATATGATGTTGGAATACACAGGCTGCAATAGCTTTGTTTCTTGTTAGGTTTTCTTCTCAGGAAATTACTGCTTGTGTTTTAGAATCTTCTGCTGAATAGGTCAGCTGATCCTTTTTCAGCCAAATTACTCCCAAAAACGAAGTTTTGCAGTATGTTTTGCAAAATAATATATTCTGGACATTCTAGTGATATTGTCCAAACTCATTCTGTTTATGCAACATAAAGGTTTCAAGCAGTCATGTGATCTTTAGAGTCATACAATCTTGTATTATAATTTTTCAAGATTAAAAAAAAAAATCAAAACAGAAAAAAAAAAAACAAGTGACAAAGAACAAGTGAAGAAAATTTTATGATTCTGAAAAGAACAAGTTCAGGTACTTTGCATGAAGTATTCTGGTACTTCTCTGCCTATTTCTTGCCCAGCCCTTGCTGTTTCTTTCAGTAAGTTCTAACTTTATCTTAAAAGGCAGAGGATGAGTCATGTTCCTGGCACAATGATCCACAAAACTGTGACCATACATGTGACAAGCTGAACTCTTTTGGGGGTAAGATGGGAAGGGACACATTCTGTTTCTCTTCCTGTCCATGAGTCTGAGCTCAGAGAAAATTTCCACCTGTGTCTCTCAGTTGGCAAAGGAGATTTTGAGATCAGAGTTTGGTTAGAGAATGACAATTTGACCAATTCTCCCCCAGCCTGTAAGGCAATTGCTGGAGAAAGAGTTTGAGTAGTTCATGAAATAATGAGAAGAATGAAAGAGATAAATGGTTCTGTGCTGCCTTGAGCTAGAGGGCATTGAATGAAACTAGCAAGTGCCAATAGCAAACTACACAAAGGGATTATTTCTTCACACAACACAATGAAATTCAAATTCCCAAGGCCATGGCCTTGCCATGGGATGCTCTGAATGCTCTTTGTATAGGTTCAGAATTTTCCCAGAGATCTCACAAGGAAAATAAACCAAAAAAAAAAGCAAAATCACATTTGGAAGATATTAAAACAGAAACACTGCTTGTTGCTTAGGAAATCCCTTAGCTGTAAACTGCTAGAAGCAGTCTTACTCTGGGAGAGAATCAGTTTGTGTTTGCTGGTCTAACACTCCTCCTGAGAAATCTGCTTTTGGTTACTGGTCAAACTAGAATTTGAGTCTAGGAGGGCCTTCTTTCTGATCCAGAATAGGGAAAATAATGTTCCTGTTCTAAGTGATGAACACTGTATTTTGCAGCAAAATCCCTGATGTTCAGTGGTTCATTAGTAAATGGACAGTGTTAAGGGAAGTAAAATATGTTTCTGACCATGTAACACCTTCAATGAAGGTTAAAGAGTAGTGGATGCAGCAGACAAACTAATTAATACAGTGGTAAATTGCACCTGCTGGATACTTCTGTAGAAACATCTCTTAACATAAAGCAATTATGAGCTGGACATGGCCCACCACATGTTTACAAAGATGTTTTGCATAGGACAGGGTAATTTTCCTTATCTGCGACATAGATTCCTTGTTATGTTTGTTTCTTCACAGAATAAGGCTGCACTGAGAATGCTGGTCCATGTGTTAGTCCTAAATAGCAAGAAATATTTATGAATCAGGGGTTTTCTCTTGTAAATATCCAGGCATCTAGTATTGATGTCTCATTTAAATTTATAAGTGTTAATAATCTCACTGGGCAACTATAGGATTACATGAAAATATAAATAAATAATGAATAGTTATTATAACATAAAGCAGTCAAGATTCTGGATGCCTGTCTGAAGCACAGTGAAATGGTCCCTCTCATTATTGAGTTCCTACAGCTCAAATCGAAGTCTCACGACAGCAGATTATTTCAGGGAATACTGGGAGGGAAATATGGAGGGAATAAAGGAAATTATTTATATGCCATATAGCATATGTGAGTATAAAATGTAGTCAGCATGTATCTCTGACTGCAGAAAGGAAACATGCACTGAGTTCATAGGTTTTGTAGGGCTCTATGCCCATCATGTTAATGGTGACAAGGACAAGGCCAGAGTATTTAAAATGTTGCTGTTACCTGCGCACTTAGGAATAGCACACAGTGTGGCTTTTTCACAATTATAGGAGTTTGCAGAAATCAGAATATGTAAAAAACAGAATAAAATTGAACTGCTTTCTCTTAGAGGAGAGTAATTTTTAATGATGAATTAGTCTTCAGTGCAGAGCACGAAGTAGTTTTCCTGCAGAGAAGCCAACAGCAGATGAAATCTGTAATGGAAACAGAGAGAACGAGACACAGACCACATAAATTTGCACAGTATGTTATTTTTATTCATTCCAAAGTCTGTAATGCAGAAAAGATTTTCATCCCGTTCTTTTAATTTACCAGATAGACCCATTTTATACCTTTTTCTTTCTGTACAAGACTAAAGAGCTAATTATGGTTTGCCTTATTTGCTTTCTTTGTTTCTAACAAAGTATTTGGTTAAATGGTGTGCAGTTGTGAATATGAAAACTTGCAATTTTCGCAACAGAGTAACCCTGCTCCAAAAAGTAGTTGAGCTGGTAGTCAGCTGCTCATAGATCTTGTACTCTTTGTTTTCTGAGTTAGTTAAGAATCCTGTTCTATATTTTTACTAATTAACTGATTTTGTAATTAGCTACACTTCATTTTAAAACTTATTTCTAATCTGCCTGAGGAGAAAACGCCCTACTGGCTATTTTTTGTTGTTTAAATCACATCTGCATTTTAATATCAGGTCTGTTTCTTTTGATCTTTAGATAAACCTTATGGCTATTTAATATCAAGTTGGGACAACAGCTGTTTTTAACTGAATGGGTTTTGCAAATTTTGATGTTCCCTTTGTATTGTATGTTCTTTTCTCCTGTTGTCAAGTTGCCTTTTCAACGTCACCTCTGGTTTGGTGTTGCTTAATATCCCTGTGTACTGTAATCCTGCATGCAGTCAAGCATCAGAAGTGAGATAAAGTATCTTCTTTTCTTTTCTGTCACTTCTGATACTCTAACGTTTTACAATATCACCCATTGGATTAGTTAATGTCTTTTTACCCCATTATGGAGACTTGAAAAAAGAAGTGCTCATGTAATAATTTGTAGCAATGTGTATTTACTTTTAATTGCTGATTCCTGGACTATGAAGTGTGAGTATCTGTGTGGTTTTATAAACAACTTTTATATCCTAAGTGGTCATAAATAAATGCTGAGATTGTTTCTGGTGTAAAACATACATTTAATAAAATATAAATTTCCAAAGTACTACTAAAATTCCTTGACAATCCTTGTGAAGAATTATTTCAAGAAATTAACACAAAATTCAAGGAGCTACCTAGAAAAGTTGAGTTCTATTTTTTTTTTTCCCTGGCTTCTACAACACAGAGCTTTACAAAAGGTTCAGTATAAAATCTAATGCTACCCACGCTGTCAGGAAATAAGTTTTCCCTTAGGTAGCATCCCACATCCCCTAAGAAAACATGTGGTCTAGAACCTACAATCCTTTAAGACCACATCATATTGCCTTAAATTCATCAAGAGCAGCCTTAATTTAACTGTTTTTATTTATAGGCTACATGAGTCTGTAACGTAGTCCTATTATTATGAAACTTTGAATCTTGATTTCTCAATTAACATCTTCTAGAAATCTTTCAAGTTATTCTGTTTCTTGCCAAAGCAAGCAGCAGCAGCTGTTTCCTTCGTGGCATTCTGCCGTGGCAGGCAGCGGCGGTAAGTGCCGCGGCCTTGCCCAGAGGAAGTGTCCTCAGAAGGACACACGCTCTAGGCCGCACAGGCACCGCGGCCTTGCTGCTGCTCTTCTACATTTCTTCTACATTTCAGCTCTTCTACATTTCTCCAAGCCTTCGGGCCAACACAGAAGAGAGGGATGGAGTATTTCTATGAGGGTTCCAGAGAGGCCTTTATTGAGCCCTGCCATGAAGGGTCTCAGGGAGCAGACTCAGGGAAGTCCGCGGGTGCGTGGGTTTATACAGGAGAAGTTGGGGGCGGAGAAAGGGTGGGGAAAAGGGGAAGGACCAATAGGGTACAAAAAATTTGCATTGTTGCTCAGCATGCTGGGAAAATGTTCCATCTGCTCACCCTGAGCTAGAGTATCTGCCCACTGAAGGGCTCTCCTTTGGTGGGGAGGTTCAGACCTTGCTTTCCTGGGTCTCGTCCTTTCATAGGGATGCAGATGTCTCCTGCGTTGTGGGGCCACCGCCCTCCACAGTATTCGGTGTGGAAGGGCCACCCTCAGTCTGTACAGAGAGCACCTGCACACAGTGCACTGACATCCTCTGACATCCTCTGTAGCAGCTCAAGCTGCACAACAGCCCCGTCTGACAACACTGGCTTTACAGAGGCATCTTCTGATCCAGCATCTGTTCCACATGGCCCAGTGATGACAAAGAAGTTAAAAATTAAAACAAAATACAGGCAGTTGTGTGTTAGAATCTGAAACAAAAAAAAGAAAAGGAAGCCACTAATTATCTCTGGTGAAGGTTGCTGTCCTTGCCAGCAGCATATGGTGTTGTGATTGACGGTCATTAAGGTTGCATGTGAGACATGCTACTAGACTCCTGCTTTTCAATATTGAGGGGAAAAAAGTAGCATCTAGGCACTGTAAATGGTAATGCCTAGTAATATATTCACTCCCTTTTAGTGAAGTTATGTACAGAATGAACTCTAGCATATCCTAGTAGTGGCAGGTCTTTTCTTGCCCAGTCTCTGTGATGCCTTAAATTGGCTACTTAGAAACAGAGACTAGACAGGAATAAAGGAAAAAAGGTGGTATTTATTTGAAAGGCCTTCAAGTGCACACTTTGGGCTCCAGAGGTCCTGCATTAGTGGATCTCAAAATGGACGTCTTGGTCACGAGTGCTTCACACTTTTAGCAACATAAATTCACCAACCAGAACCCAGCCAATGATGTGACTTCCTCAGCTTGCCCCCCTCTCCCCAAGATGATGATTTACAGTTCTTGTTTTTGGATGTCTTTGAAGAGCAAGTTAGAGGTTTGGTTGTGTCTGTCTTTGCACAGAGAACAACGTAAGAGAACAGCATTTAACAAGCTCCAGAAAACTTCAGAGTTACACTAGCATTACAGGATTTGAAAAATATGAAAGTTAAAACCTAAGGCATGATCTGAGGACTGATCAGACTTCTGTGTGTTGTACCTTGGAGTACCATTACCTTCAGGTCATATTTCAAGTACTACACAAGCAGTAGAAAGTGGAAGTATTATCAGTGGAACAGACTGGACACAAGCAGATTTTAAGAATCTCATTTTAGCATATGGGGGGAAATATTTATTAGGTTTGCTAAAAGCTGTAGTCAAAACAGCCCTCTGGTCTGGCCTAATTGTAGAGAAGCTGCCTAGTGCCCTGGATGCTGTCAAATGCTGCGTCAACAGCTCACAAGCCTGCATGGAGAATTATTCCTCTCTTTTACAAAAATTGTTCATTTTCCAAACAAGACCATCTTCAGTTGACATTTTAAGAAAAAACTACTCTCTTGAGGATGCTCACAAAGTCTTGGAGACTAGAAGTGGAAAGGACTTTTTAGGTCATCCTGTTAACCGTTGTCCAGTGCATGATTTTGCACTGAAATGAATATTTAATTCCTTGTCTATTGCCATTTTGTGCCATGTACAAAGTGAAGCAGGATTTACCAGTTCAGTCAAAAAATTCTGTGGAGAAAGGCTCTGTTGGCAGATTCTGCATATCTTGTTCACCTCAGCTAACATAAAGGTTGGAATATTTTGCATAGTCTCCTTCCAGACTGAGACCACAACCAGTAATTTTGGCTTAAAATTACATTGGAACTGAAAAAAAAGCAACTTCTGAAGCTTATTCTTCAATTGTTTATAAGATTCATTTGCATCAGAACTTGCATAGTTCTCAGTGTGGGAACAGAGTAGAGGGTAAAATTGACAATTTAAACTGCTCAGGAGCACAATCTTTGGTCTTTTTTTTTTTCTTTTATTTTCTTTTTTTAGCAGAGCTCTGCCTTTATTGACCTGGTCCCCAGACTAAAAATTTTCTTGTCTTCCAGAAATCAAGCATTGTTAAGATGAGGCTCTGTGGGCCATTTCCCACACTATCTCACTCCTGATTCAACTCTTTCCCTGCACAACACCTGATGTTTCTCAGATTTTGACTGATTTACAATTATTTTGTTCCTGTCAGTGGAATCTTCATGAGCTTCACTCCTCGAAAGTAGGTTCCAAAAAACCTTTCATCGATGTAGCAAAGTACAAGGTCATTAAGGATCCTCAGAAAATCTATCAGAGCCACCATAAAAGTAATAGTTTGCTACTTAAAATCCCTCTGGGCTTAAGGTTTCTGGATAACCAAAGATAAATGTCTCTTCATGGTTGGATGTACATAGCAGGTCCGAAGTTTCTGCTGCTGTGCTCACAAAATTGTAGAGGGAACACAAATGCTTTGGTATATCGACAGCTGCATAGATCTCCAGGGACTGTTCTTTAATTTTTCCTTCTTTAAAGGCACTTGCAAAAAAACTGCCACTGTTCTGTTCCAAAATGTAGAAAATGCTGTTAGTTCTCTAAATAACTGTTCAGTCCCTCTTTGGGGATTCTGAGCAACTTCTCGTTTCAAGACTGAGGATATAAGATCTCAGTAACAGCACTTCTCTAAGTTTTGCTGTTTATCCACCATATCTAGCTCCTAACACATGGCCACGTATTGTGTCCTAATGACATTAAATCTTTTGTTTCAGGTCTCTTTATGCAAATGCCTTGAAGAAAAAAAAAAAAAACAAGCCAGCATAAATGAAAAATTGTACAAAGTACAGTTACTGAAGTGAACACAGTTTCTACACATGGTTAGAAAACACATTAAATGTCTTAAGATATTTATGCTAAATTATACCTTATACAAGGAAGTAACTGTTTATAACATACGTAAACAAAGCATTTCCACAAACTTTGTTACATTTTTGCTTATAACCTCTCCTAACATTAAGTTCCAGCTTGCCTTGATTGCTGGGTCTTCATGAGGGCAAGTGAAATGGATTTGACAACAGGAAGCAAGAGGTATTAATTTCAAAATACCTTGTTTACCTTGAAATATGTTTACCCAGACATCAGGAGACTTGGTTCCAATCACTCCACTAAATCTAATATATTGGTTATAATGATAAAAATGTCTTACTTTTATATTTGAGAAAGGACATACATTTAGAACATCAAATTGCAAATTCTAGTCCTTTTTTAAATTGGCTCGGGGGAAAGGGCCAAGAACTCTTTTGGATATGATTGCCTTAAAAAGAATACCTTATAATTGAAAAAACACTCAAACCCAACCACAAAAAACCCCAAAGTGATTCACTCTGAGGCTGAAACACATGAAGCTTACTTTATAACATATATTTATTGGTCATTATGATATCAAAAGTTACTGACAGTTTATGTGTTTTCTGGAACTAAGAAGTCAACTGTTCATTTTTTCCCAGGCTTTTACACATCTCGTTGCTATCTAATCTAATGTCCACAAACCCACTGTAAACACAGACTGATGGAAAGTAAACACTGAAGCCTCAGTATCAGATAAACAGAACATTGAAGATTCAAATTTTTCTCTACATAAGTCTTCCCAACCTAATTTACAGCAAACTTTCCATATGTATCAATTTTCATGGGACTTTATAAACTTTACATAAACTGTAGATGAAGTCTACAGTTTTCCTGACCATACAGAGACTTTGATCAGACTTTCAGTAGATGGGAATTTGAAAAGTAAAGGAGATTCTGTGTATAATTACAAAACATTTATTACTTAGTACAGAGGTCAGGAAGAAAATATTTTTCACTTTTCCCAGAAAAAGGAATAAAAATGCCTTAACACCAATGTCTTAACTTTTGTGAGAGCTTTTGTATTTTTGTAAAATTTTCATGCTTCTCTGACAGTAAGACTTCCACAAAAGAGAGGAGTGTTAGCAGGAACTTCTGTAGACATGCAGAAAAAGTTGTGTCTCAACATTGCTCAGTTTTATAGGAGCTAGGGGACAAAAAAGCCCGTAAAGTGGTTTTTAATGAGCTATGTGAAGGTACTAAAAGGGCATTTGAGAAATAACACTGTAGAGGAAGACAGTGAAATGTTTTGTAAGAAAAGAGATGCTTGGCCAGTCGAAGATTATGGTATTAGCAAAGACCAAAGTGATGAAGTGTGAAACCAAAAACTGAGAAGTTATTACTAACTTTATACCCAGATACTACTATGGTTGTTTTAGGAAAAACAAAAAATTTAAGCATAGTAAACAAAATAATAATTTCATATATGCCAGCATAGGCAGAAGCTAATTTTGCAGATGCAATCTGTGGATCTAGTGACCTTCATTTTTTAGTTCACTCAGAAAGTTCAGCCAGCAATTGTCTGAAATTTTCTAATTAGAAAATACCAGGGATGTTTTTATTGAAAGGGCTACAGGAAATGGTGCATTAGTTATGTTTTTTTTTTTAAATCAGTTATATTTCTCCTTGAGATATCTGAATAAAAAATACAAAATAGGGCTGCTGAAGATGGAAATAAAAGTGCAAGACAATGAACAGACCAGAGATGTAAAACTCAGTCCAAAATAGAAAAGGCAGATGTGGCCAGGACAAAGGAAATGCAGTCGAAACATCCCAGAGAAATATGTAACATCTTTTGCAAACACTCCCCAACATAATTAGTGTTTAGTTTTGTGTTCTGATCATCAAAGGATTTTCAAAACTATTCCAAAAAATAGTCAAAAATATTTCAACGTGGTGCAAATTCCTAACCTGCTTTCACCCAGATTTTAGTAAGGTGCTCAGTGACTAATCAATGAACGTATTAATTTCAGGTTTTCAAAGAAACTGGTGTCCATTTTTTGTATAACATAAAGGTTTTCCCATGTTACTGCATATGCCTATGTCTGCAGCACCAAAAATACCACTTTATCCAGGTGGGTTAGAATAACCCCTGAGTTTACACACATTACTTCTGCTCTTGATAAATTTATGAATAAACATTGAAAAAAACTGCACCCTAGAAAAGAAATCTCTGGGCAGTATTTTAGTCAATTTATTGGCCATAAATTAAAAAAAAAAAATCAAATCAGCTTTTAAATAAACATGTGTCCTTCAGGAAGATCCTATGGTAGACATGCCAGAAATTGGCTGACAAGGCTGGGTTGGTGACAGGTTGATACCTCTCTGCTTCTGCTGCAGCAACGTTTAAAAGAAGTGGTTGCTCATTTTGTGGGTGGTTCTTTTGCTTTTCAAATTCTCAGCTGGATAGCTGTGACTCTGTCCAGGCCCTGTCCTTCCCAAAGTACACGGAGATTGGGGAAAGGATAACTAGCAACTGTGAAAACAACTTGGACATCCAAATATGCTTTCCAAGGCAGTCATCTCATGAAACAGGCCAAACCTTGGGAAAGCAAGGACAGTTTGTAATAAAATATATTTTATAAAACCATATTTATTTCAAGTGTATTAAGTAGAAAAAGATTTTTAAAAGCAGAAAGGAGAGGTACACCTTAAAGAAGTTGCACTTTAAAAAAAAAGATGGTTTGTGTCATTAGGATAAACAGAGTGAGGTTTTATGTTCTCAGCAAAGGAATTATAGGTTCAGGTAGATCCAGGTTAAAATCAAAGTTAAAAAAAAACAAACAAACTGTTCCAAGAGAATATGCAAAACCCATAAAATTATATAAATAGGTTCATACGATCTGCAGAAAAGTATAACTGTTATTGCCCTGTGAATTAAGAAAATAAGTTATTTGTCTGAAACTCAAATATGTCATTTTATCATTCTAAAAATCAATGTAATTAAAAACTACTCATGATTTGGAAGGTCCTTTTATGAAGATAATTTTTTAAAATTTGCAAATCCCAAAGCTTCTGTATGCACCAAGTGGCAAATAGTAAAGGGGAAGGGGATGAAGAGTTTTTGTTGTTGGGTGATCTCGTTCCACAGTGCATTCTGGAGCACAGATGGATCAGTCCTTATATTATTTCAGACAGAATACGTTCTATTTATTAACTTGCCAAATGTCTTGACTCCAGTTCATTTCAATGGGTGGAGGTCGTCATGTGTAAAGAAAATATGCTGTTCTGTTGTTGCTGGCTTTGCCTCATGAGTTTGGAGGCAGCAGACAGGAGCAGAGCTCCTCCAGCACGCTCCCACAGAGGCACTGATGGAGCAGGAAGCTCCAGGAGGGCTGGCAGTGTTGAGGTGTCAGCCTTTCTGCATTTCTGCTTTGTCCTCGTGTGATCTGATGTTCCAGTTTTCTCCATTCACAGAGTCTGTGGCTCAAATGTCAACCTCTTGCCTGCAAAACTGCTTGATGTGGTTCCTACCAAAAACCAAGTCTCTCAGAATGCCAGTATCCCTTTTCCCAGTCCCTCCAGCAATGCCCATATACACACCTTGAGAGTTCCCTCTTTGAACAGCTGACTCTGTAAGCTTTTAGGTACCTGTCTGGACAGGTAATTGTTTTGGTGGTTTGACATTAGCTCTGTTTGAAGGGAGAGGAAAAAGGCAGAACTGCCCAGTTAACTCAGCAGAGGTTAGATGGTGACCCATGGCAGGCAAACATGCTTTCACGGAAATAGAGCTGGCTAAAGATAAAGATCACTAGTGAAAATATTCAAAATACTTGTATAATGTGCAAAGGAACAATTTACAATACTTATTTTACAATCTCACATGTGTGAAGACCATTTTACAGTAAATCTGGCTTTAAAATTGAGGGCTCTGTAAAAACACAAACATTCTTACTTCTGAAATTAATGCTAAAAGCATGAAACTTGAGTAGTTAATTTGATTTTGATGTAATTGTCAAAGCAAAACACAATGAAGAAATACTGTGAACTCTTTGGGGCAAACCTTTCTGTTTGTGCTACAAACGTACTTGCAGTGAAATAGCAGCACACAAGAAGCACCGATTTAGCTGTCCTTAAACTTTTTTTGTGCTAAGTAATTTTAAAAAATCATTAGTGTGATGACTGTGAAACTCTGAAATGTTAATGGAGCTAGCAGCTTGCAGCTCTTGCCTCCCTGAAGATAGCTGAGGGCCTGCAGGGTCAGCCAAGTAGTGACTTGTGGAAGCAGTGTCCTGCTTGTGCCTTGCTGGTTGGCTCTGGGGCTGTTTTATAGCTCTCTGGGGACAGGGATGAGAGCTTTGGAGAGCAGGCTCTTCAGCTGCCACAGGTCTGAATAACTCCTCTCAAGTCTCATTTGCTGGGGTTTTTCCTTTTGTCCAACTTGGCTCCAGATGTTCACAGTGCTCTTAGTTAACCAAACGATGTGTAATTGGAATGAGAACTAGATCAGAAGCTCTAAATAAAGTGAAAATGTCAGGTATATACACCATTCAGGAGCCTTGAGTTCTGCAGGTGTCCACAGATTCTTCCTCTTGGAAATAAGAAAATATGTATTGGGGTTCTGTTTTTACCTCATAGTAGGTGCTCTCTCCTGACAAATTGATAGTAATTTTTTTTAAATCTTTTCTTTATGCTCATCAAGGCACAGTTCAGATGCATTTAAGCCTAGATTCCCAAGGAGATCAAACCAGCCTAGATATGGTTAGTGTAACTCTTGGGAAATCAAAAGTCCTTCAGTGATAAGGAGTGTGGGAAGGTCTTTGTATTGGCATGATGAAGTTGTGATGTTTATACAGAGTTTAACATATTCAAGTGTCTGACTTACATGTTAATCAATTTCTTCCCATGCCCATTGCTGTAGTGGTAGAAATAATTCTACAGTGCAAGTATTTTTTCCTGTGCCATTTTTGCCTAACACTTTCACAGAAACAGAAAATAGAGAAAAATTCTTGCTTGTTTATGCTTTCTTTCTACTACTCAGTTCATTAAAAATACCTTGGTTTGTCTACAAATATGTTTCCTAGCTATTTTATCACCTGCATAATGATCATCTCTGTGGTTTGGAATTCGGATTTATTTTAAACTGAATCTTCAAAGTTTCCTTTCAGCTTGAAACATATCAGAATGTCATACTTCAATATCAGTTCCAGAAAGAGCCAGATGCAGAAACTTCTGGAAAGGATTAATATCTTTTTTTCTCTTTGGAGAGGTCATTAGCTCTGCATGAATAGATTAAAGATTCCTTGCTCATTGTATTCCAAAATAGCAAAGCACTGGGGCCAAAGAAAAAGTAGTGCACATTGTTAGATTGATAATATTATAAGTTATTCAAGGTCAAATTCTTTGAATTCTTATGGTTTGAATTATTTTTTACTCTTTGCTTAGCAGAAATTGCAGTCTTCCCTACTAGTGTACTTTCACAAATGTCACATTAAAAGCATCTTATGAATATTTAAGTATTGCTGCTGAAAGCTTTGTAGCTTTTCAAAGACACTGATTTTTCCTAATGGTCATTTGTTTGAAAACAATGTTTCAATCATGGCTTAAAGATGAGCTCTGAAAAGACACCTCATTGCAACTTTGAAAAGGTTTTTTAAAAAGTTAATAGAAAAGACCCCATTTTCCCCCTCCTCCTTTATCTTTCCTATATGCAACCGAGCTTGCATATAGGAAATGTTTGATTTAAATATATCTTGTTTTTTCACCTACGACATTTTATTCTCAGGTTAACGAAAAATAATATGACCAAAATCCATTGTTGAAATTTTGCATGCTGTATGTTCATCTTTATTAGGAATCTCCTTTAAGGTAGAATTCACAAATACACTAAAATGATGATGCCAGAAATTTGCCCTGAACACGCACACATCTTGTACTAGCATTTTCTTTGTATCACAATATCATCTGCACTGAGGGGTGGGGATACTCAGGCTTTCCTGTGACATAATTTGTGAGATTTTATTTTAAGTGGAGATCCCAACACTCAAAACCTTTTTGGTGGTAACAGCACACAGCACCAGTTTTTAGTCCATACAGCATAAGTGTTACAAATTCTTACCAAATATAATGTACATCTTTCATTCTCTTGATGGTTTTTGAGGATGTGTGCCCTTGCCCTTGGTTCTGTTAAAGAGCATGATGCCTCTGGCAGCCAAATGTGGCAGGAGGGGGTATCTGCTTCAGCAGCAGCTGCTCACATTGAAAGCAGCTCTGACTTTGAGGATAGTGAGGATTTATCCCACTAGAAGTTCATAAACCTTTCCGTGATCTTCCCTTGTCCTTAATTTTAACGGTGGCATGCACTGGTGGCATACCACACACAGGCTTTTCACCTCTTTACAACAGGAGGTGACTATAAAATATTAAGACTGTATCATGTGATGACCTGTTGCAACATGTGGCAAATTTGCTGCTTCCTTTCCCGCTGAAGTGTTAAGGTGCTGCTTTGCATTCTTGCACTGACACAGCAGCTCCCAGAGCCAGGCACCGCTTGGCTCTGCGTGCAAAGGGTGTGTAAAGAGAAAGCTGCAAGGCTGTTCAAAAGGAAAGGATCTTTTATTCTCTTTTGCAATGTGGAACCAAGTAAATACTCTTGTCAGTATGTTTTTCATACTTAATAACCTGCAGGGCCCCTGGTTTGTAGCACACCCAGGCAAAGGTGTATGCAGGCACCTGCAGAAGGCTACTGTAAGGCTTTATCCTGAGGTCACCTGTACTAGTTTGAAATCAAACCAGTGGGAGATCACAAGTCAGAATTATAATTTAATGGAAGAAAATTAAAAGAAAGAAATAAATAAATGCAGTAATACAAGGATATTGACAAAAGTCAGAAATACAACCTGACACTCTATGGTGGAGGCAGTTCAAGCTAAGCAGTTCTGTTGCCATAGTGATCCTGTAGAAAGAAAGGTCTGGAAGTCCGGCAGTAGCTCTTTTCCTCTGGGAGTCCAGTAGGCAAGTGCTGCTGTGGTGTTCAGGATTTCAGCTTATATCCATGATGGAATAGTTGGTTCCTCCCTCTGGGCGGAGCATCTCACAATGGGATGGTGAGTCATGAGATAAGGCACTGATGGGCCATTAACAGGAGGTAGTCCAGGGGGGAGTTATCTCTGAGTCATGGGACCAGGCATTGATGGCCCATTAACAGCAGACAGTCCACGGGGAGTAGGCAAGGAAAACACCACGTGGTTCCAACAGCTCATGAAGATGGTAACAGAATATACTTCAGCCCAGGACATCACCCCAGGCTAAAACGCATTGGAACACACACTGATAGAAAGCAACCTGCAAGTTCTGTCTTTTTTTGTTGTTTCCCAACAGCAATCATCTCAATTCATGAAAATGGAAGGAATCACACTTACTGAGAAGAACAAGCATGGGGTGGAAAGTCATTTATCATTTGTATTGAATTTTTTTGAATCAGTTAGTAAAATTGCTAAGTTCATTGTTATATTTTGCACTGCAATGCCCACTTTACCTTGGTACATGAACCTCAACAGCAACGCAGCTCTCTGTAGCTTGTGCACATGCAAAATTTTAGAAATATTAACCATTATAAGAATATTAATTATACACATCCCCAGAAATTTTTTCTACCCTGCACCTGTATTTTAAAAATGGTGCTTTTTTTCCTTCAGAAGTTCAGCCAAAAGCATAGAAGATCTGAATTTGGGGATCTGCACTATCAGATTGGCAGAGGACTAACCAATTTGCAGTGTAATACAGCAGAATGTTTTACTGTTTCATTCCCTGGTGGCAAAATTCTGTTTCCAAATGTACCAAGAACTTGGTAGGAATGCCAGTTATATTCTGAGGAATAATGGTGAGTGTCATCTGGCTGGTGAGGATTAAGTTTGAAGTACCTGATAATCTCCATAAACTGTATTTCACTAAATATGGCACTGGAATAGGACCGTTATTCTGCTTATATATTTATTTTTTATTTTTAGGCAATATTCTCTCAGCTTTATGTTGTAGTTTCCCATTTGATTAACATAAGGATGGCACTTGATAAAGTTCTCAGAGCTCTATAGATGGTAAATGTGTGAAGTAAATAATTATTTTGAAATTTCATTGCTCTTCCAAAGGAAACTTTTCCTTTACATTCTGAGTAGTTAAAATGGTCATGGGTGATACCTTGGGAGCTGGAAAGTTCATGGTATGCAGTGGTTTAGTTCAAAATGGCAAAACATAAAGAGGCACAGGAAGGCAGCTTATGGGAAACATAGTACAATAACAACCCTGACCTCATGGCCTCTAGAAATTAGGAAGAGCAATTTCTAAATCAAAACCAGCACCAGAAGTTCTGGGAATGGAAACAGGCGCAATTCTCTGTAGTGCAAAGAACCCAAAACTTCCCAGTAGGTCAGACTTTCAGTCCTGTGTGCGTGTCCACTTGTTTCGTGCGTTCCCAAGAGCTGTGTGTTGGGAACAAGCAGAAGCCACTGGGGAAATGCAGGGTGGGTGGCAGGGGACTGGCACTCTTTCCATGCTAGTGGGATGCAAATTGCCCTGCAGAGTGGGGATTTGTATAGTCCTCTCTTCCCACCAGGGGATCTCTTGGCAATCAAGACTCTGCTTCTCTCCTGTAATGCCAATGGAACTGGCTGAATGCTGCCACTGCTGTAAACATCAGGAAAGTCTCCCACACCAGATCTCTTATCTTGGAATAAATGCTAATCCAGCATAGTGGCATTCACCAAGAGATTCTTTCCACCACTACTTTTAATTTTCTTCATGCAATATTTCTTCAGCAGTGTGGGTCCTGGAGCTTGACTGATCTCTAGCAAGAATTTGGTGGAATATTCCTTTATGGGAATTCAGCTGGGCTGGGAAGGTGGGATGCCATGTGTCTTCATTTAAGGCATGCTCTCAATTCTTTGTTGTCAAAATCATGATTATGGTATTCTTCTGTAATCACAGTGCTGGCCTAATAGTGTTGTTTTTCAGTGTAATCATATTCACTGTCCTTCCATTTGAAAAAAAAAAAGGCTGTTTAATACCATTCAATAAGGATTTAATTAATTGGAGGAGGCATTTTTCTAAATTTTCCATGTGTGTAGATGATGTGCTAAGACTACTTTCTTATATTAAGGAGTAAGAAGATTTCACACCTCAAAGCAGTTTATAGGAAAAAAAATATATTGTTCCAATTAAAAAGCGTATTTCTCCTATTATATTTATTTCTATTTTCCATGAGACACAATTGTTAGGAAAGGAGATAGAATGCATCCCTTGTCTTTAGGAAATAAAGAGCAAGTGGATCTTTAATGAGGCATAACCATTTTCTGACTCACAGAATAGTTTGAATCCAATTTGCCTAAGAGTTTCAAGTAAAAATTTAAAATAATTATGTTATTACCATTATTACCACTCTTCATGCCACAGAGTCTGCAGGGATGAAAATGAATGAATGCGTGGTATTTTCATTTGGTTTTCTAGATGATTCTTCCTAACTATTTAACTCGGTCACCAGAGCCTACCACAACTTGGTTGTTACTACTTTGGGGGGGTGAATGTGGAGTTGTGTTATCTTTTTATTCAGTGTATCTAAGAAAACTTTCCCACACTAGCCTGTCACAGCCCAGACAGTTCTTACTGACATGTAGTTGACCTGTTTGAACTAGGGTTTTCTGTTCTATAATATTAAAATAAAACCTGCAAGCCCATATATAGCTTAGCCGTAAAATCTGTTCAGGTCAGTAGCATAGCTACATACCTATTTATATTTCTTTAATATCATCTTTATATGCCATTATGTTTGATGGTCTTGGTACAGACTTTGAGACTCTCGAATTCAAGGTGGTGATGTCGTGTTCTCAAACAGGATTCATCTTGAAAGAAAGGATGCTTTTAAATTGCCTTTGAAAAGCAGAACAGATCAACCCATATATCTAAATCAGGGTCCCAAGTTGTTGTTCCGTGCATGACATGAATTCCTGAGTGGAACCACATATACCTACCACACAGCAGAGGTATAATGGGCTCTATGGCAGGATACTGGAGTTAACAGCAGCAAAAAGAATGTGACGAGGTCACAGATCAGAAAAAATCCCATAAAATAGCTGCTGAGAGAATCCTTGCAGTCAGCCCTCTGGGCTGTCCACCCACCAGTGTGAGCAGCATCAGGGCTGGCCCCACTGTGGTAAACTTCCCATCTTTCCAGAAAAGCAGCTGGATGCCGTTTCTCCTTTCTAGGAAATCAGTGTGCTCTTTGGGACACAAGGAGCTCTTACAGTCCAGAAGAGAACGTCATACCTGTCTCATACCATCAAAACTGGGCTGACTCTATTCCTGAAGACTGCTTTTTTATATTTTTCCAAACTGGGATTTCATTGTTAATGGAAGAGTCTTGTATTGCAATGTTCTCTGACCTTCTTGCACATCTCCAGTGGCCTTCATTTAGAATAAGTTGTGGTTTTTACAAAATTTCAATTTTTTTGCTATGGTAATTTCTTTTGCTTCCCAGCCTGTTAATATCAAACAGATAAAGAGTTAAAACTTTTAATCCTGTGCTCTTCTGTTTTCTGTTTTTTCTAATGGATGAGTCATGAGTATGGATGTCCTTTTGTTATTCTTTAGTAAACTCAAACAAGAATATTTATTCTCTCATTAGAAAAACAATAAATCAGCAAATAGAAAAATGTGATATGATGATTTTTTTAAAAGATATTGGCCATATCTTAAAGTTATTGTTCTTTTTTTTTTAATTTGAAAGAGATGACTGAAAAAAAAAAAAAAGTGCTCCTAAAATCTACTGGATTGCTATTGCTGAAGCCTAAAGCCTGGAACCTTTTGATGATGAGGTCCCATAGGGACCACCAGCTAAAGTACAATAAACCTGGGCTCTTCTGGGAACCACATGTGCTATCTGGAGCAATGGTGATTTGAGCAGAGTCAACAAGAGGAAGTGATTTGCATGATGTAACTCCACTTTCTACACCAGCCCCGAGATTGAAAGGATATCCTGTTTTTAGATAATTCATTCTCAGACTGTTCTTCTGATGAATTTTACACATTTTTGTTACTTAGAGATATATCAAAATACAATTTCTTTTGTGATTGTATAAAATTAGGCATAGATGCAAATTCAGAACCAAGGTTTTTTTAAATTTATAAGTACTTTCTTCCATCTTGTATTATTTTGATGTTCAACAAGCACAAGTTTCAGAGCACAAAAGTCTTTACGAGACACTGTCCTGCCAGAAAGTCTTCTGGCTGTTCTGTTAATTACTTCCTTAGGTGGATAGGACTGTGCTATTTCTTTAAAAAGTGAAGATCTGGGGTTTTTTTCAGTTGTACAGTGGAAATCTGGATTGGAGACAAGAAGAAAGGATTGCTTTCAAAATAATTTTGACGCCTCAGTGAAAAGGAGGAGCATCCTCACAAAGGCATGTAGCCAGTGCTCTAAATTAGCGGATTCTGTCCCTGGCGACAGGAGTAGGTGCGTGTTCAGTACAGAGAAACCCCACCCTGGCCATAGATGTCAAATTCCCCAGCATTCAGTACACCCAGAGGTCATTAAAATGCTTTGGCTTCTGTCTCTCCTGCTGTGAAGAGAAAATGCTGTGGGTGCTGTCTCTGCTTCACCCATATGCAATCATAATGTTGGCTCTGCCTTTAGAGCCCACACAGCTGTGCTGTAACACAGTTCCCAACATGACTCAGATGAAGGATTTTATTTAATCTGCACAGGACTTTGGAAAAAAAGAGAATTTTTGTTTGTGGAAACCTTGAGAATGTGCAAAGCTGAAAAAAGAGCACATGTGAACGAGAGGCTGGGTCTCAAAACCTGATTTCCCATTGTCTTAGGGTAAAATTTCAGTGAAAATGGAAAGATGGGAGAAGAATGAAAGCATTTAATTGCCTTGGCTGCCTTCATTCTTGTAATTGTCCATTAGGGCATCAGTCATAATTTGCATTGCTTCTAGCTCCCAAACAGGAATGGTTAAGAATTATGTGGCTGTGTTTGGGGCTTTTTTTTTTGTTTACTGGCTCTAGATTCATCTTTTCTTGTAGGTTCTTTCCCCCACTGTGCTTTCTGCCAGTATTTGCACTATTCACAGGGCTCCATTTCTGTGAAACTGTACAGTCCTTCTAAAATTTGGAGTCTTTGCTATCATTAAAATCCACGAAACCCAAAGAAGTAACTACCTTGTTGCCGGCATGGGAGTAACTGCAATGGCAAAATTTGAAGATTCTTAGTTCAGATTAAGCTCTTAGAAACAGGGAATAGTTGCCAGCTGATTCTATGGTCCAGAACTTTGGCAACATTTAAAGCAACACTTATATAATTTACTTAAGGACTGACCTTTTGGGGTGGTGGACCAGAGGTCACCTGATAAGTATGTAAGAGCAAGTCTCTCATTTGTCTTTCTGAGGCAGAATGTCACTAACCACGAGACTTAAACAGGCACAGGGAATCCCAGATTGCATGAATATTCCAGCATCTGGCATAGAGGTAGTCAACAGTTTTGATCTACACATCTTTTATGGTATCTACAGTAGAGCACAAGTACATTCAGTAACTTTTACAAGAAATGGTCTCACGTTCCTCCATCAAAAATGCACCAATTTTGATATGAGTACCTTCTCCAGTCTAGGAGATGCCAAGACATTGCATCCCTAGGAAGCTGAGTATTCACCAAGAGCTACTTGCTAAGTAATCAAAAATTGCCTGCAAGAGTCAAGGACCTGTTCTTTAGGGGCGCTGCTTCTGCACAGAGGATGTGAAAAGGAAGACTTGGAACACAAAGTGTGCAGAGGATGTTCAAGGAAATTTTCTGTGCCACAGCCTCCTCAGGCCATGCATGTAAAATGGTGAATGCCACTCCAAAGGAATTGACTTGTGACAGTAAATGGCAATTGCCAGAGGATTTTACACTAGAACTATAAAATCAATTCTACAACCACTATTATGTGAAGGTAGCACTGATGAGGAATTTTAGTGCAGCTGACTATTGCTGTGCTTGAACCACAGCAAGTACACTGCAACATGCAAAGAAAGGTTATTGTGGGATGTAATCATCAAGACATATGGTTTAAGCTTCTGTACAGAAACCTCAGGCTTCATTTCTGGACAAATTCACACACACATGTTGATACTCTGATGCCTATGGCAGATCGGAGGTGTCATGGATAAATTTGGGTTCTAATTATAGAGTAGCATAATATATAAGGTGGACAATCCAGAAGAGTTAGAATTTAAATTTTACTCAGAAAAAATGTCGTAGTGTAAAAACTGAAGGCAAGCATTATTGAAAATAAGGGAGTCACCGAGAGTGTTCTTTTTTATCAATGTAAAAGTGTTTTTAAGTCAAAGACCATGAATGATTTTATTTTCCCTCAAATTTGAACACTTCACTTACCAAGTAACAATTGTTAGGCTTTATGAAAATTAAAAAATTACAGTGACAAACATGTAAACATTGTTACAGAAAATTGACTTGCCTGTGATTTTGCTAAACAGTTAATTCAGTTTAATTCTCTTTCCATGGCTGAGAATGTTTTGTATCCAGAGTTTGATCTGTTCATACATTTCTATTGAAGAGAGACAAACAAGTAAATCCAGGTTCCTGTATTTATTTCTTGTTCTTTCTTATGTTCTCAGCATAACTCCAGAAGAGAAGAAAACCTTACAGGCCCTTGCATAGCAGTTTGAAGCCTGTTGTCTTCTGTTCTAGGACGGCTCCTCAGGAGCTGGTTATCTGTTTGTTGTTTGTAGCTACTTGAATGCTGTAAACCAAATAACCTAACCTGTTAAGTGATATGATACTGGATATGAAAACCCAAACCTGCAGCAAATAGTTCTGCAAATGCAACAGAGACAGCATGGAATATTGGGAGATTCAGGAAAAAAAGTGATGTGTAATTCCTTTGGAATGTATCAAGTCATTCATATCTTATAAACATTTAAAATGCAGAAAAAACATTCATGATATGTTAAAAGTGACATCAAATTATTTAAGACTACTTCATGCTTGCTTCAACCTCTTCCACCTCAGGTGACCCCAGCAGAAGAGGGTGTTTCAGTTTAAGTGCAAATGTGTTTCAGATAAAGTGGTTTTGAGATGAGATCCAATACCTACCATATTAAACCTCAGGCTGTTGTTATTTTGTGATGCATACAGAGACATGGGCCCCTTTTTTAGATGACAGTTCATGGCACTCACACAGTATTGATAGGAGGGCTGGTTCCCTGGGTCACTGTAATCTCAGCAGCACATGAGAACAAATGAATGAGCACTTCTGCAGGACATGACCTGGATCAGATTGATTGACTGAGAGCAGCAATTGGTTTGGTCATTGTTTTGGCAGAGATGCCCACTGTGACAGCTTTCTGCATTCATTTTGGGGTCTCCCAAAGCTGGGCTTAAGGCTACATTACCAGCAAAACTACATTCATAACAAAACCAGCTCACACCATCTGATTTGGAAAACAAGTTTGTGTGTTCTGATCTTATTCTCAGTAAAGTTTTGTGTGAAATAAAGAAATAACTACGTATGAAAGAGATTAGTAATCTCAAGATTTCTATTTTTTTTGTCCTCTCTACCTTCTTGTTTGAGGAGCAAACAGACAAGAAAAATGTTCTGCATTCCTTTCAAATGTTGTAATGACAGCATCAAACTAATTTACTTGAAAAGACTTAGTTTGAGAGATTGATGCTTGTAATTTGCAATCTTGTTCTCTTCATAATTTTTTTTTTAATGTTTGCTTTCTCCCCAGGTAACACGAAATTGTGTTGTGAGGTGGAAATGGTGAGAGCAGCACGGGAACAGGATTGTGATTTTTCATTCCTTCCTTTCATTAACTCTGATTGCTCATCAGCAGAAATACCCAGGTTTGCTCCTTCACTCATGGGATTCTTTCAGTCTGTGCAGCTACATCGGTACTTACCTTTCATCTTTGTGAGGGAGCACTAAGAATTAAAAATCTTCTTTGGGTTGTACCGCTTGACACCTAATTAACAAGAAAAAATGCTTTACCCCGGGGGCTTTGGCACGGGACTTTTTTTTCACGTGCATATATGTCACATAGAGTGCACAGAAACTGTTCATGTACAGTGTCAGTGTGCATTTTGTACGCACACAAAAGTTCCAGATGTGCTGTGTATCTTGTTTAGTTGACTTTAGTCTTCTGTAAAGCCAAGAGAAATATTAATCATTCATTTACTGTTAGGGGATGGGTCTTCTTCTCATGTTTCAGTAAAGGGGGTGGAAAAGAAAAGTAAGCCAATTTTTTTCCTATTTAAGGCCAAAGCAGGGGAATGCTTGTGGCTGAGTTCTGTACATGGCCCGGTGCTGGAAGGGCAGGGAACAACCGATGTTGCTATTTTGAATAGATTTTTTCTTCCCCCCCCATTTTTATTTTTGCCCAGAGAGTCTCATGTCTAATATTTAGACATGATGAGCTCTGTGCAAAAAGTAACTTTGCTCATTCTTGCCGTGTTTCAACCCTCAGTTATTTTGGCACAACAAGTCGGTGAGTAATTCAAGCTTCTTATGATTTCATGTTTTTATTTTATTTTTATTTTTACCAATAATTTTAGTAGCTTGTAAGAAATGTGTATGCACGAATCTCACCAGAACACTTTTCCTTCACTAATTCAGCAGTCAGGTATTTAATGGTGAAGCTGAAAGCTGCAGGGGCTTGCAGTACCATCCCAAAGGTTTCTCTTTGCTTTGCTTTCTTTACAGTTAGAAGGACTATACAGTGCTGTGTGCCTTGGCTGCATTTGTTCTTGTTCTTACTTGTTTTCCTGCTGCAGACACCAGAGAGATTCTAAGCTATTTCTTTTAACTCTTGGAATACACTTTAACTGTTAGCTGCGTGCTGCCTGGGAGCTCTTTGTCACAAGCTAATAAGTCTTAGCTTCCAGCTATTTTATTTGGAGTTCTCCTTTGTACTTGTTTGTCTTACACCGGCAGCCTGGGGATTTCTTTAAACAGTTTGTGCGCAGAAAAAAAGCCTTAAAATTCTAACCACTTTTGTTAAAGGAGTTTTTAAAAGTGATATATGAAAATATGTCAGCTTGCAGAATTTTTACTTTGTCACAGAACAGGAGGGTAAATTAATTTCCTCAGCTGCAATAGTTTGAATCAGGAATCTGCAGGCTGTTTCAGCCCCTCACAAGACTGATTAGCAGTTGGTGGTATGTGGAAGTCCATGCAAGTATGTGTGTGCATGTTTACAGAGGGCAAGAACACCAAAAACCAAGTGAACATGAAATTCAGCGGGGAGAGAAGTACTTTGTATACAATAGTTCAACCTAGAGTGAAGATAAGTGTGGTATGAGTATTTAAGTTAAACAGATGACATTCCACAAGTCCAGCTGACCTTTTTTGGATGTGCTCAGTTCCTGCTTGCCAGATACTGTAAACCAGACCTTCTTTAAGATAAAGAACACTTTTCTTTCCTGGAAATATGAAAGATCGGCAATTTATTTATTCCTACACAGAGGCAAGGAATAACCTTAGAATTAACTCGATAAGCAGCAGCCAAAGAAACTGTAAAGGAAAGCCAAATGCCTTTAATACCACACCCTACACTACTGTGCATGACACACATCATGAAAACAATTACTTGAGCCATTTCATGGCAAACCCATCTGCCTCACCATACCTGGACAGGGACCTCTGCCGAGGGGTGAGTATGAGTCCACCAGGAGCAGCCTGTTGGCACTGGAGCACTTGGAGCTCAGGAGCATCTGTGCATGAGCAAATCAGCCTCTGCAGCAGCAGCATGCCCAAACAGCAGCCTCCCTCACCAAGCACAGACACAGGCTAAGCATAAGTTTCTATTAAAAAAAAAAAAAACACCCAATGCATACAAAGATATTCTGTAGACAGTAAACAGAATTTACTGTGAACTGATCCTTTTCTGTTTCTGCTTTGCCATGTACAAACTCTCTCTCCAATAATCTTGAGTAAAGATTATAAAATGCAGTGATCATAAAATTTGAGCAAATGTGTGCTGTGAGTTTTCTCTGCTTACAGCAGCAAACAATATATCTATTGTTTATGTTTAACATGCAGTAAGTGTACTTTTATATACCTGTGTCTATGGTCAGAGGGATAAGGACTAAGAGACCATGCAACATAAAGAGAAGGAGCATCAATTTTATTTCTCCCCATAAACAAATTCCTCCTGAGTGCCAGGTCTCCTTCCCTTACTCTAGTCATATCCCTGGACATTGCTGAGATGCAACTTATATTTGACTCAATAAATGGTAAATTTTGGGTAGCAGAACAATACACAAATGAAGTGTGAATGAGTATTCTCATTTCTCTGCCACATTGCTCTTTCATGGTGTTGTAACATTTCCTTACTGGGCTGACTTCCATACTATTTACAGGGATGAGGTTACACAGAGAGACTGATAAATCACTAGTTATCCCTTGAAAAATTGGATTCTCTCCTCACATCAGAATGTTTCTTCCATACATTTGAATATGCTTTTCTCACAGAAAATAATAATTGAAAGCCTTGATTATTAGTATCACTCATTCATGTGCAGGGCAAGGAATGGACTGGGAAACCAAATTTTCCACAACTGTTAAGAGAATTTCCAGACATGCCGAAATGCTCTCTCTTGTCAAGAAAAATGTTTATATGGTTAGTATCAAATGTAAGTCAATATAAAATTTTCCTTGGGAAAGCCTGCCAGGAGACAAGACTTGGCAATATATTAAGGAAACTGCTCAGTATACACTGAGTTTAGGGTAGTCAGATGTATTCCTGGGCTATGTGTTTCTTTGTCTTGCTGTAATAGCTTGGAATGGAGATTTGAGTACAGCCTCAGGCTAAACCTCTTCAAGAGCTTGGGATGCAGATACTGTTCAACAACGAATATCCTGTGACTTCCATGACCAAAAGCTGTATGTCCTTGTGACCCAGGAGGATGTTTTTAGCCTGGAGGTGAAATCACCCTGACACAATCCAGGTTTTCTGATGTGTGTCAGGCTCTCAAGCCCTGCCCATGTTCAAGATAAGATGCCTCCTGATGGCTGACAGGACACGAAGCCAGTGCTTTGGACACGACAGACAATTCAGAGTCCAGCAATGTGTATTCGGTTCTGCCCTTTGAAGGCCCTTTTACCTCCTGCATATTAAACTTCTCAAAGTGTAAGGTCTTAGGACGCTTCTTTGGGAAAGAAATCCATTGTCCACCCAGCGAGCACAACTTGTGAAAGCATTTGCTAAGCCTTGCAGCCTGCATTCATCCCTTTTATCTTGAGTTTGTAGAGGCAATCACAACAGCTACTTCCTGAAGACAGCATAAATTTTAGCTAGGCAGACTGGAGGTATTTGGCATTTTCCACTGCCTACAAAGGAAGCACATCCACAATGCCCTCACATCAGTGCCAAAAGGGAAGTCAGATGGATCTGGGCCTGTCTCAGCTGCATCTGTGATGCTCAAATGACACCTCAGGCAGCCAGAGTGGGACACTTCTCATAGGTACACCCATAGCATAGTCCTTGAGGAGCTTCACTGAGGTCATTAGGAAAATTCTACTGCTCTGAAAGCAATGTGAGAGCAATGCCAGAAACTCTTTCGTATTATTCCAAGTAATTTTTTGCTCTGATGTAGTTTAGTGTTTTCCTTGTAATGCAAGTATTATCTTGGATGTTTGGTCAGGAAACTCATTTCTGAGGTAATGGCTGAATGCTAAAATCTCTCTGACAAGACTTATTGACCTTTCATATTACTTTCAGATGCAAATTGCAGTTTTAAAATGATATATAACAATTACATGTAGGTTTCAGGAGGCAGCATGCAAATGACCTTTCCTGCCGAGCACCCACTTCTGATCCTTGAGAAAAGAATGAAAATTTAGGAAAACTTGTAAACAGCTGATTTGGCTATTTTACTTTTTTTTTTATTTTTAACTGGGAAGGATTAGCAAGCATGTGAAGTAGATGGGTACTGTACAGATGTAGTTTACTTGTGAGCCTGCCAGACTGTCATGTTTAGCACTTAGCTGAATGGAACGCTGCACACATGTGTTCTTAGTTGATAAATTTCCAGTTTAAGGGTAATGCTAACAACAGTCAGAGCTATCTCTCCTCAAAGGTTTCAGTAACACAGTAAGGTTCCCCTCCAGAGTTTTGACAGTAAAACCAGATGATGCATGTCTGCGTGCCAAGAGATAATTAACCCTCATAAGTAACCTGGACTATGTGAAGTAATGAAATATCAGGGGTCTACTCCTCTTCTTCCATTTTTCCTAAGTAGTTTTTACCAAGCCCATGGCAGACAAGATTATGCTTAGGAAAATTGAAACATTCCTTTCTGGTCTGGAAAAGTCATGCTAAATGAAAGCCTGGGGAATCCACCCCCTCTAAACATTATATATATGTTCTTGGAAATATGACAAATTTCATAAACACATTTTATATCACACATCCCTGGAACACATTAGCCTTAGGAAAATGAGACTATTATATAACCCTTTCATTATTTTCCAGATTTGTTTTTGACTTGAGACCAAATCACCAAATCTACACAGACTGATTTTTCTAAGAGAGGAGGTGGAGTTGGAAACATCCACTGCTTTATTGCAGTGGGGAGAGGCAGAGGTAGAAGGGTGTTGATGCTGGCACAAACCTCACTGTTGATGCCTCAGTCAGACTCATTATGTTTGCTCTCCTCTTAGTGCTGCAGATTACAAGCAGATCCTATTTCCTCTTCCAGCTTCTGCCAAAGTGATGAGGTTTGAAATAGGCAGTCAGGTGTCACTTGCAAACTCTGCTGATGCCAGCTGTACACAACAGCTGGGGGAGAGCTGCACTCAAGAAAAAGAAAGGAGGGAATTGCTGTCACTTTTTTGTTCTGAGAAACCAGACTGACACTGTTCCATTAGTCGTTGTCCCAGTTATGTGCTAATGTTGTCCACACCTTGTTTTAATCAGAAATCTGCACAAAATGGGCCATACCTGCCCTCATAATTGGGACAGCATGCTGAGGGTCAATAACGGAGATGTGCAGAGTGGCATTGAGCATTTGGGGTTAAAAGCAGCCTCTTCAGAGTTGAAAGGCTCAGCCTACCAGGAGGGGCAAACAATAACAAAGTGCACTTTCCCAGGCTAGCGGGCACTGGAGCACTGTATTGCTCTGGATGTTTCTGTGCAGTGTTCCTAGTCTGCAGAAGAGCACAAGCCACAGCTGCTGTAAGAGTTGCAAGATTTAATTTGTTGGTTTGAAGTAATAACTTGTCAAAACCCACAGAATTAGAAATTAGTGCAATGGTCATACCATTAATACTCCAGATTATGCTGTCCTTTAGTCATGCTTGTTTAAGAAACTGGGCAAAAGATCTCCGTTAAGAAAATGGAAATTGTTGGCAATGATAAAGATATGTTGTTAACAAATAGGGTTTTTATGGTCTTAAAATCCTGCATTAGAGTCCTACAGCATTGCAGTTCAAGGTGATGGAGCACAGTTCAATTTATTATTGGCAGCACCCAAAAAAATAAAACAGACTTGCAAAAGGTGTAATAAAATGTGTTCTGATTCAACATTGCTACTGTTAGCTCATTCTCCATGTAGTAACTTGGTAAATTGCAGATTATGTGACTTTAGCAAGGTTTGGAGTTCAGTATCTACAACCAGTTGTCCATGATTTTGAGACATTCTGATTTCATTTTTTGGCAGATGATAAATAACCTTCATCCCTAAATGGAACAAAAATTTTAGTGTCATCATTTTACCTGCTGCAATATTTTACCAGCCTATCCCTCCTTCCACATATCCATGATAATACACCTTGTACGGAAGGAGAACTGGGCATGGATGTGATTCCTGCTCCAGGAGACATGCAAGAAGTGCTATTTTACTGTAGCTTCAGGTGAGGCTGTTGAGGGCATCACGGCTGGGTGCAGAGAGCCCCTGCCCTCCGCGTGCTGCCCATCCCAGCTGAGGGATCCATGGATTCCTCCTGGAGGGAAGGCTTTGTGGGCTGTGTTTGTCACAGTGCTGAGGTCCCTGCGGCAGAGGTGCTGTGTGGGAGCTCACTGCTGCTGGCTTCCAACAGCCATGCTGCTTCTAGACACGGGAGCCAGTCCTCCACCTCGGTTACTGCTGCAGGGCAGCGACTTCCTAGGGATTCGCTTTCTCCCACTGAACATTTTGATGCACAGGGTTTGTGAAGCTTTGCTTTTCGTCCTCTCTATGGCTTCCCTGAAAAGAAACGTCACTAGAAAAATCTGTAAGGAATTCCCACAGAATTTCCTGATTTTTCTCCATTCCATGCAGTCAGACACTTCGTTTCAGGGAAATAAGATTTATGTATTTATATGTGGTGACCATGGTATTAATATTTTTCACATGGCTTTGAGACTGTATAAAAAAAATTCAAATGTTAACTCTTGCATTGCTTCTGACTATGGCTAATCAAGTGATAACCTCCATAGGCAGTAAAAAATTACAAATTACAGGAATCAAAAAGTCTCCTCTGTAAGTACAGCAGAGAGAGGGAGAGGTCTGCTAACCTGATCAGGTTAATGCTGGAAGGGTGCAAGAAGGAATGAGATCCATCACTGGCTGTAGAGTAGCACATCTTTCACACAGAGGAATAGTAAATTATATTTTTCATTTATATTTTTGAGCAGTCAATATTTTTTTCTCATCTTGTCTTTCATAGGAAAGGTTCTTTGAATTTTGCTTTGAGAAAACCTAACCTACTTCCAACCACTGCTTTTGTTTATATATTTTCACTTCAGAGGCAATCTTTGTCTCTGGGTTTGCAAAGTGGAAGCCTCTGCCTGTTTCATGTCAACATGACAATGGAAAACATGATATAACCCCCTCCAACAACAACCATTTGTTGGCTTTAGTTTGGATAAACTTCAGCTCTGGGACTTCTGGCTTTGTTTAGTTTAGCAGAGGAGATTCCTTTCAGATTAGCTCAGAGACTACTTCCATTTTCCCCCATTTACGTCAAACCCTTCATTTAAATACATGAACTATCAGAATGAGAATGGTATCTCCTTTAAAAATGTCAGCACATTTTTGTCTTGCTTTTATTCACACAAGTACTCTGTGAAGTACTGAGTAGAAAGGGAGTAAAAAGCATGCACAGGACTTTGAACAGGAAGACTATGAGGATGACGAAAATATATATATTTCAAGACTGAATGTGGGTTTATGGTTTTTAAAGCCTAGGCTTTCTCCTACAGCTAAAGGAGCACCCAAACGACTGTCAAGAAATGAGGAATGTGACTTGTAGATTTAAGACTTTAGTAGAGTTTGGCCTTCAGCAAAATGCAAAGCTATCCACAGCCACGGGAGGCACATCCCTTTCTGCTGCTGCATTTCTCTTTCAAGTCGCTGTGCATCCCACCCTGGAGGGTGGCACAGGCACCTCTGCCCTCCTGTCAGGTCAAACCTTTCCTTCCATGTGCAACCCTTCTGTGGGCTGCTAGGGCAGCTTCAGGCACTGCTTTATTCCCAACTCCAGCACTGCAAAGGGCAGCAGAATCACAGGAACATCCCAGGCACGTTTTGCAGCAGTAGATATGAAAGGATGGTCTGTGTCTGGAAACTACTTCCCACAGCAATTCAGCTCTGGCAGTTCTTGGAAAACTTCTGGACATAATTAGTTCCCACTGAAACTCCCTGCAGTTCACGCCCAGTGGCCAATTGGTGCGTTAGAAGGCTGTCTGTGGCAAACATCTTTTTTTCTCTCTTCTTTCCCTTTGTGCTGCTTCTTCTCTTTTCCTTCTTTCCATTTTCTTTTGGGAAAATAAGCAAGAACAAAATTGCATCTTTTTTTTCAAGCAGACAGGACAGAAACAATTGCTCATCTGAACAGAGTAATGGGAAATTTGGGAAGCATCGCTCATTGTTCCTTTGATGTTCACTGTAATAGCCATGCTGAGCATCAAAGGAGAATAAACTACAACCCCTATGCTTTCCTTCAGCTACAAGCAGCAAAAATAGGATTCATATTTTCTTGGAAAGCACTTTTATGTTCATGAGAGCCTCTTAAAAAAAAATTGCATCTTCTCTGGTTTTGTCTTTAAATATACTGTATGGTGTTTGCTTGTTTCCCTACAGAGCAGTAGTCATTCCATGCCAGCTGTTTAAGAGAAGAATGTCCTAGTGAAAGCAAACAATGGGCTGTGTAGTGGGAATTGCAAATCTTTGCAAAGGGTAATTGAAATCTGCTCAGACATTTTGAAGATTCTTTGCACAATATTCTAAGGCTGTTGGTGGCTTAGCTGTTGGCAGGGTGGTCCTCTTTGTAGATCCCTCTTTTTTGTATGAATAGAATAGCATTAATATGGAGGAGTGGGGGGAAGAAAGAAGAGAGGTTTGCAAGTCCAACTGATTATTTCAGAGCAGCTGAAGAGAGAAAGATTGCTGTAAATATCTCTCAGTGAAGAATCAAAAAAAACCCCAAACTGAATCGTGCAGAGCCTTTTCATTTATCAGGTGTTCTCTGGCTCTGTCTCTTCCACTCATACCTTTTAAGGGCTGCAGCAGATAAACTGTGCTGGATCGGGTTGTGTCTACTGCAGGTGTTCCAGGCCTTCTGGGCTATGTGGTGCTGTTTATTCTCACCCTGTGCCAGCTGGGGTTGTTGCTGTACAGAGCAGGGAGAGCTAAATGTGTGCCAGGCCTCAGGCAGCCACTTTAGTAGCAAGGCTTCTGACCTCTGATATTAATAAAAAGCCAACTCTCTTCTTGCAGCCTCTTCATTGCACCAAAAGTGTGAATTTTCACCTCGCAAGGGAATTAGTTAGGAAGATCCATAGGTCTTTGTGCTTGAAAAATGGCCAGGCATAGAATTTGATATTTAAAAGTGGCTCCAAATTTAGGTTGTCTTTAGTACCCTGAGAAAACCCTCACAATACTTACTTT
This sequence comes from Erpornis zantholeuca, assembly GCA_013400515.1. Classification (NCBI taxonomy): domain Eukaryota; kingdom Metazoa; phylum Chordata; class Aves; order Passeriformes; family Timaliidae; genus Erpornis; species Erpornis zantholeuca. Next base: position 165,231 of record VZTN01014155.1, on the reverse strand, counting down.
AATAGCCCTAGGAGGTTGACAATAAGAGCATTGTATCCAGTGTACAAATGGCCATTTAATATCCTCTATGAGGCAGATTAAGAAGAATTTCAAATGCTGCCATCCATATCCAACAAACTGTCCAAAATAGATGTGGGGTGAATTAGTGCAAGCTGGAATAAGGAATGAATGAATACAAACTGTTTTGCAGATGAAACTAGGTTAATGATGCTCTATGCCTTCAGAATCCCACCACAACCTTCTGAATTACAAATACCCTGACTTTATTGGTAGCCAAAAATATTTTTCTTTTCCTTGGACAGTATGCCAGAGCACTTTAATCCTTCACAGGAATATGAAATGCAAGAACCAAACCCTTCATTTACTTCCAACTTCTGAAATTACAGGGAAACCAATAAAATTGTGCAGGGACTTAGGCTAGCGTAGAATTTGCCCCCCTACTGCTTTACTCATCTCAGATGTAAATCCACTATGGCTGTGGAGTTGTATTGGGGCTGACTTTGTCCAAGGTATCTGAAAATACAAATGATATTACCACATGTACTATACTGCCATTGTAACATTTCCCATCTGCTTCAGCCTCAGGAGAGAAGCACTGAATCAGGCTGATCTCTTCCAAGGCCAAACCACAGAAACAGCATTGCATAAATCTGTTAGCCCTCTCACAGAGCTGGGGGGAAAGAGAGGATTGTGTGCCTCTTGAAATTTGAATTACCTGCCAAAAATTGTTTTAACTACAAATTTAGACGATGCAGAACAAAAGTCATACATTTTTCCCCACACAGTGTTTAGGTTTTGTCATGCCAGAAGCTTCAAGCATCATTAATTAAGTAGTTATAGTTCAGTGTTTTACATCAGGTGCTATGTAGACCAAGCTTTAACAATTATCAATTTCCTTTCCTTCCCTTTCTCTTATCGGATCAAAAGCTGAATCTCTCTTTCATGATGCTTTGGATCTGTCAGAGCAGCTGTAAAGTCTGGGAAATCTGTGTACAAAGACTTTTCCAGTTCTTCTTTTTTTTTTTTTTTCCCAGGACAGACCTACCACAATAAATGTTTCAAAGAACCCTTCAATGTTTTAAACTCTTCCTGGTCCTAGCTAAAATCAGGAATGCAGAAGAATGTCTTTGGGCCACACCTTGGGAGTGATTTTCTTTTTCTTAAAGTTTGGCAAAATCTTGTGCTATATTTTGCTAAATTTTTCCCCTTAATTGATCCTAATAATGTGGAGCTTGAACTGTCACTTTTCTTTAGAAATATGTTAGGCCAGCTTCTTATGGAATATAATTGGAAGTTGTCAAGTGTTCAAAACTAACATTGCCTTGACACTTGGATTCTGACTGTAGAAGTCAGAATTGACTGCCCAGGGAATGAGCAGGATGCATGTTTAAAGAAACTAATAAATCCATTAAATCATCAGAAATCATATTAGAACTTGAATTTATGTCCATTTTTTCTTAGTTTGAGACACAAGCCTTTATGCCAAGAATTTTATGTCATTCACCCTGAAGACAAAAAGCACATTAAAATCATACTACTGTAGAGTAGTATTAGAATTTATGCCATCACTACAACTAAATAGCCACAAGTGAAGTTCTTGCAGCCTGTTGCTTATTTTTAGCATGACACCAAATGGCACACAAGGTGTTGTGCAAAAAAATATTGTAATTTAAGAGGAGGGGGAATGGAAAAATCTCATAGGCATTTTACCAATAATTGAAGAGTAGCTGAAGTATGATGCAATGGTCCCTCTAAAAGGCATTGAGTGCACTGAATTATGATGAAATGTCTTCTTACTTTGCGTCCTGCACTAAAGTAAATGTTACCCTTAGTAAAAGATTTGATCTGTCAAGCACTGAAGAGCTACAGTTACCACCAGAATAATCAGAAGTTGACATTTTTTAGGTCTGATTCAAAGCCCAGTAAAATCAAGGGAGGTTCTGATCAGGGAGTGCTTACCCTTCATCAGGGAGGAATTACCTGAGTTCTACAGCTTATGGCAAAAAGAGGTCAATCTCTACTAAAAAGACAGAAGCATAAATAGAATTGCGCCACGGAGTCAGCCTGTTGAGAGGGGACAGTGGAGAGGAAATCCCAGAACAACCTCTCAGTACAGTGGTCATTCAGGATTATCTTCTTCCCATGCAAGAAGCACTTTGGCCCATGATGTTGTCAAGGAATAGCTAAGAACAAAAAGAGTATAACTGTCTCTTGAATCCATCAGAATTTTTTCCTCAAGATGACTTTCATTACTTTAGGAACAGAGAGCAATTCTCTGGGCGGCCCCAAGAAAGAAGCAAGGTCATAGATAGATATAGAGCAGTGTGCTCTATCCTGCCCCTTGTATGACTCAGCTTGACATGACAATTCTGCCAAAAAACAACCCTGACCCACAAAAATAGCAAAGAAACCGCCTTGCACTTTGTTTGCTTATGACCAGTTTTGAAACAAGGGAGTTCTTTTGCCATGGTTTCTCATGCCAGACACCGGCTGAAGCAGCGAGGCTGTTGTGTAACATCTCTGATGGGGTTTCTGCGGTCACTGTTTCCTTGCAGCACTGCTGTGGCAGGGTGACCTTTTGGAAGTTGTATGAAGAACATCATTCCAGGGTGTCAGCATGTGTGCCTAAACAGAGCAATTTGTGAAACAAAAATGTTGGGACTGAACAGTGTGACAGAATCATCTGCTTTGGACCACATTACCTTTTGAGAAGAACAACATCCTTCTGAAGATAAAGCAGAAAATTTAGAGTTTTTAAATCACACTTTGAAAGATTAGAAGAAAGCCAATAATCTGCAGGGAAAATAGATGCATTTTGTGTTTTACTTGGTAACAAATATGCTTAGGATATGTTCTAATCCTGATATTTCTAAAACTTTTTAAAGGCTGCAGAAAGGTTGTGGTATTTGCAGCATATAAAGACAAATGAAGGGAACAAGGAATGAGTTGTTTAAAATGCAAGCACTTGCTTGTACCAGTGCAGGCCTGTTTATTTCTTATTTATTTTGTAATCTGACATACAGACTGAGTGGGTCTCAAAGCAAGGACAGCTTGGCTATGTGACACTAGGATCCTTTGCCTTAGGATCCAGACTCTTCTGTACATTGCCGGCAAAAGAACACGTGACTCCATCCTGCAACACCTCTGACAGACAAGTACAGTACTATGCTTCACCAGCATTCTTTTAAGCAGCTTTCTCTTTCTTACTCTGCATCTGAGAAAAGGGGAAAACTGGGACTGGCGCAGTGGCAGAACTGTTCAAATGCCAGCTTTCTTGGCAGACAATCATCCCTAGAAGTAAGAAAGCTTCAGTTTCATTCTGAAAGCACAGGATGTAGCTGTCCTTTTTTGGTGTGAAACTTGGGAAATCTGTGAACTATTCATTCATACTCCTTTCCCATTCCACCTGATAGTAGTTCTTCCTTCTACGGCTCACAGAGCACAAAAGAACTTTTAAGATTGACCCACTCTGGTTTTTCACAGTCTGCATTTAAGTGTTGTATAAATGGAGGTTTCATGGCCACCAATCACATGGACAAGCCTTATAAAGTATTACATCAGTATTATTAAACCTGGAAATATCCTAATAGGTGTTGATACCGAAACTGGCCCTTGTGTCCTCGTGCACTGTGTGAAATGGATTCAATTAATTAGCTGTTTAACACAATTCCGGCTGAGAAAATGTCTGAAGGCCTTGCAGTTGAAAAAATCCCAACTTGTTAATCCATTTCTTTTCCTTTATTTCCACCTCTTTTCCTGGCTCCTGTGACCCAGACAGGATTTGAGCCCTTTCGAGTACTCAGCAGTGACCTGACCTGCCAACAAACCAGGCCATCCTGGCTCCTCCAGCCAATTCATTCATTATGAGACTGCTTGTTTCCATTACTAATGATGGGATGGAACAAGTGTGTTTGGATTTCTTATAAACATCATCATAATACCAGACAGGGAGCCCAAACCATTTGCCTCGAGGTAGACATTGTGGCATTCTTTTCTGCTCAGGAAATGGAAAGCAGCATTGCTGCACATGCTGGGGTGGATTCCTTCACCTACTCCAGGAGAGGAGAATGATAGCATTTCCATGGAAAATAGACAGCATATCTCCTTTCTGCTTTGTCCTTTGGTCAAACAATGTATCAAACAGTGCTGGGGTGTGCAATTAACAGATGTGTTTACTACAGAAGAAATGTAAAACAATTTTTGAAGTACTCATCCTGTAAAGAAAATGACCAAAATTTGGTCAGGGTGAGGAAGCATAGGCTTTGTACAGTTAAAAAGTAACAGAAATGCCCTTTGTAGCTTCATCAGGCTTTGGATTCTGTCAAAGTCAGAGGCAAGGTCTTCTTCATCTTGGTGCTTTAGCTTTTGCCAGATTCTCTTTAAATACAGCAGAAATTGTTTGTTTGATTCATGATGTTTGTGACCAGATTCTCACAGACCAAAGTTCCTTGGTTTTGCTTCCCAGGCCATCATCAGACAGCTGCTGGAGGACTGTGAGTCACCCCTGTGTGGACTATGGCCCTCTCTGAGGCAGAACCAGACATGTTCAAGATGTTTCTTAATTTCTAACCCTTTAGTCACATCTCTGAAAATGGGATGTATGAGTCTACTGCTACTAATGCAATAGCTGGACATTGCCTTTGTCCAAAGTGGAAAAGCCTGTGGTTTTTGATGATACTGTTAGGAAATTTTTTCCTTTTGCCATGTAATTGTGGTAAAGTCACGATCATGGTGCTTGCACAAATGCATAGCCAAAACCAACTACAAAACAGGTCAGATTCTCAGGTCACAGTATGTGATAACAAATTCCCCTTCAACTCACTGGGATTGGGATTATGTCCCATATGACATCTGTCATATTTCAGGCCATATGACAATGGCCATCTTTGTTTTCCCTTGTACGCATTTGGGCTCTTCTATGTACCACACTTATAGGTCTTTTGGAACTAAATGTTGTGATTTTTCTTTCAGCTTTCACTATTGGTCTTCTTATGGACAGCTGCCAGTATTCTTAGGGTGGGAAATAATTCAAAACCAGCATATGACAATTATTGTGTTCCCTTTTTTTTATTTTATTCACTGTTTAGGCTGGCCCAGAGAAGTGCTACTCACAGCAAAACCTGTAACAACATGAGTGCTTAGTACACAGCAATAATTTCAAATTAATTCAGGCTTCCAAATATTAAACTTTTTAAGAGTGCACTAGAGATTGACAGGGTTTCCAACAAAGCGTTGCAGTAAGTGCCACAGAAGCAAAGTGCTGTATAGCCATCATATTTAGGGCTTTGGGAGGGAGAGTAAGATTGTGCCTTGCTATAGACAAATACTGTTGAGTTCTAATATTTTTTAAATCTTAGGCTAATGTGTATGTTTAGGAATCAATAAGAAAAGCTGGCTAAGGCAAGTGCGTGACTGTTATACCACAAGTCTAGAAGTAGACAAGTCAGCTCTTTTATAACCTCATTATTCCTGTATGTTACTCGCCAGTGCTTTAGCACAAATCAGCTTTCCAAAGGATTTTGGAGCTAATGGTTAATCTTTATGAGCAACACAAAATGCATTATGTCATAACATGCTGACACACAGATCTACATCTGAGCACAGAGGGGGTGTCTTTAACTTGCTAAGTCTTCCCAGATGTAAGTTTCCTTTGGAAATCTATTTAATACTTTCATTCTGCCAAAGGCCACAGCAGTTTTCATTGCAGTTCTCCTAGCTTATTTCTTAATTCATTTAACAATGTCCAGAAAGTTAGGAGCAAATATGAATGTCATTATATCCATAGGTCTTAAAATTTTTGTGGTCTTCCTGTTAAATAATGCCATCTACTGTAGCATAACTGAATGACAAGCTCGTAAAAATGAAGAAAAATCTCCTTTATTTCCTTATTAATGTAAAGTTATCAGTTGTTTTGACAGATTTAAAATTTCCATGGTTTTTATTGATATTTTTGAATAATATATGGGAGGTGAGTATTCTCAGTGTGTGAAATTGGTCACTGAGAAAAAACTCTGCTTCTGTCTTGAAAACAGAATCTTTTCTAACCAGCAGTGCAAAAATAGGGGAAAGATGGCCTTTCTGCTCCTCCTTGGAGCTGTCCTCTTCACTGTAAGGTTGCAGGATCACATCTCTGAAAATAAAAAAAACAAGAAAACAAATCAATGAAAAATAAGTAAGAATGATAAAAAAATTGGCATATTCAAATCCTGGGATATTTCCTAGTGAGTAACGACCTTGTTGTCTCAAACACATAGTTTAAAAAAATGTGGTGTTGAAAGGCTAAGAAAGTAATACTGGGAGCTGAAAATCAGAATATTACAAGTAATCAAACGCATATTTTGGGTACAGAAAAGTGTGTATTTGTTGCATCTCTTTATATGTGTATGCAATTCATATAACTGTACATTACAAGTCCAAATAGTAACAATATTAAGTTCTTTTAGGTCCATATAATGGCATTCTTATTTAACAATGATGACTTGCCCTAGAGAAAAGTAATTTCTCCCCTTCCTTATTATGTTTGTAAAAGAAAAGAGCATTTTAACCTGTGGAGCTGGGAGGTGCTTAAGCAGAGTGACAGCTGAGTAGGACATTGCTCTGGGTGACATGGACCTGTGCCCATCCATGCTCTCCAGGGTGCATCCAACCACTCCTTCGAGATGGATTACAAACTCTAACCTCCCCAGCAGCTCTGCTGACGTTCTGCCTCCCACAACACACAGCTTTCGAGGGCTTCATGTGTGCAACAAGCCACTCTATGATTTGGTTTTTCTCTTGAGTCACTACAGAGGCTATAAAGATTTCCTTCATAATCCTTCTCTTCTACCTTTCAGCCTTCTTGTTTGTCAGGAAACATTTGTCATTAGTCTTGTCAAGACTGGGCAGTTTGTTTTTTGCCTAAGTGCCCACAGTGAGATCCTGGTTTGTGAAAAGGAGGAAAATGTTTCTTGCAGAAGCAGCATCTAATTAAGCAGAGAATCAGCTTATTTACCTGGGATCCACAGATATGGTCCTGTGGGGTGAGAACTGGGAAGACAAGCAACTATTTTAGAAACTAGATCTATCTTGGCAGACTGAGGAAGGATGCCTAGATCCTCTTCAAAGGTTCTCGTTAGGCAGTGTCCTTTGAAGCAGCATCCTCTGATGCTGTAACCCTGTGACATGAGGGTGTGGGGAGGAGGCTGTCCTGGAAATGACCAGCTCTTCTCCATTTCTCTTGTGCAGAATATGAAGTTGCTAGTGAGGCCCAAAAGGGGTGGAAAAGGAAAAAGTGAGTTTCTAAGTGATAGAGAACATCTGAGGGGAGTGAGTTTTCATATGCCATTGGAGGGTTTTTCATGTTAGGATTTTTTTGTGTTGTCAAAGGAAGGTGTAGTACTGGAGCTCAGCTTGATATCAGGCAAAGAAAAAAACATTGGCTTCAAAATGTATGGAAAGTGTTTTTGAAGCTTTGTTGTTCTGGTAGTTCTAATGAAGATAGTGGTCAAAATCAGCTCTTAACCATAAGGAGTGCCAGCCTTAGCAAGTCAACATTTTCCTGTTTGCTGCTTTTATAATTAAATTGCAAAAATAACATAAGAGGGTGTGCACAGACATGGACAGCATTTAGTGGGGTTGAAACTGGGAAAAGAAACCCTCCTGTCCCATGGAGTGCTCTGGCCCAAGGTCTGCACTCTGGCTGTCCCCTCGGGGAGCCATGACTGTGTTCCCCATTGCCCTTCCACAGCTAGTAGGAGGCAGTGAATTTCACAGGGGAAATAGAGGAAAGTGTCAGGTTAGTAGGACCAAGGAAAAACAGCTGAGTGAGAAAGTGGGAAGGGAGCAGGGGGAAACTAAGCTCAGTTGAGCACATGGCAATGAAGAAGGAGAACTGCTCAGGTACAAAATAAAAGAGGGTTTATGGAAGATGAAAAGGGAAGTTACATGTTATGGGTAAGGTGAAATGCAGAGGAAGCATGAGAAGAGAGAAAACACATCTAAGTGTGCACATCGCCCAAGAACACTGGTGTGGAAGGGGAGCACACAACTACAAATACAAAGAGGAAGAAAAAGGGGAAAAAAAGAGACTAGGGTGCTAATGCAGTGGTAGAAAAGAGAAAAAAGAGCAATAAAAGATGCAGGGAGAAAAAAAAAAGGGAACTACATTACCCATAGGAAAGAATTGCACTATAAATTTGGGCTCAGTCTCATACTAGATAATTGTGGCCATTACAATTTGATGGTATTCAGAAATTTCTGCCCGGAGCCAGTGGCAATTTTAATGACAGAGGTTTGAATTACATCCTTTGTCATTTTGTTTTTCTTTTTGAAGGGCAGTGCATAGTAGGTAAATTATCCTGGTATTAAAGTTTTAAGAATTACGAAGGCACAAAAATAGCTCTTCCTCCAGAATGTTGTTTTTATAAATTGAATTATTTTTAATTATCCATGAAAAAAATCTTGTTATGTTATTCATGACATTCACTGATACTTATGATTGCAATCAAAGCCTTCTAATTATGTCTACAAAACTTAAAATGAGCTTGTAAAACTCAAATTAGATGCTCTTAGTGTTTTTTTATATTGGTTCCTAAATTACCTGTCTTTCTGGATCATGTTTTTCTAAGAAAACGCCTACCCAAAATTTAATGTTTGAAGGCATTTTTTGTCAGTCTTTTCACAGTCATAGTCTATAACAAGTTTGATCAGCTGTTGGAAGGAATTCAGAAAGCCATGAATATTACAGATGAACAATGTTTTTTCTTAAAATAAGACACTTGTAACATTTGAGCAGGCCAGCTGATACAATAATTGCAAACCGTTTGGGCAATTAATGTGAACATTCTTTCAAATCTGTCACATACGCTGGCTTTCAAAAAACTCTTTGAAACCCCTTGGTGGCAGCTATTAATGCGAGATGCTGGTGACAGGAACTGGTGCTGGACAGATGGCTTATTCCATGTGCAAGTACTCACTGGCACATGGGGCCAGTGATACTCTTGTTGGAGAGCTTTGGCACATTTACTCTTTAGCTGCAGCAGAGAATTCAGTTGCTAATTAGACAGTAACTCAGTCTGACACAAAAATTACTCAAGACGGAAGATTATCAGAGATTTAATTGGGCTCTGGCTCAGCTCCAGGAGGTTTCCATTGATGTCTGTTTATAGACTCAGAGCAGACTCTGCAATTAATGTAACAGATCCTCCCAGTGCCTGAAGAGGAGCATTTAGCCTTTTACTTCACATACATGAACCAGAAAACTGAGCAAACTATGCAACAGTTTTCATGTTACTCATTTGTAATTTGGAAAACACATTTGAAACAATATCCAACTCTATTTTGTCTCTCTTTCCAGTCACGGGATGTACCCATCTTGGGCAGGCTTATGCTGACAGGGATGTTTGGAAACCAGAGCCATGCCAAATCTGCGTGTGCGACTCGGGATCTGTTCTCTGCGATGACATCATGTGTGATGACCAGGAGCTGGACTGCCCCAACCCAGAGATTCCTTTTGGAGAGTGCTGCCCAGTTTGTCCACAAACAACAACACCACCTCCAAGAGTAAGTTTATTCTCAGTGTTGTTTCTCTGGTGTTGCTTCCTTCTTGATGCATGTCAACCTCAATTTATTTTGGCTTAGATGCTCTTAAACAATTTTCTTTCCAATGCCACTTTCTGAATTTAGGCAAATATTTGTATGGACAATGCAGCTGAAAAATAGTAAGCCTTTCAGCTCAGTTTTATGTAGACAATGGGCCCCAAAAATAATAGAATGGATCAGGGGGCAGCAATTAGCCATTATATTTTTCATTTTATGGAAAAGCATAGGAATAATGCAAATATCTTATTTTTGGCTGCATACTCAATCTATATCCACGAAAATAAGGCCAACAGAGAATCAAAGAAAATTAGAGAATTTTTATAGCATATTGTGAGTCTGCATTTCTTATCAACTCAATTCTACATCATCACAGAATGAATTTCCTTTTGCAGGCTTATTGCTGACTTAATGCCCTGTCAAGGAAAGGTGATTATACCGTATATACCTAATTTATCACCAGCTTTTTATAGACACCAACATTATGTGAACCAGTTGCAGCAACTTAATCTCAGGAAAATCAAGAATGTTTGTGCATGCCAGGTCGCCTGTCTAAGTGCTTCAGGGAGTGAGCCAGCTGTACTGAGCTGTCAGATTATCTGAACATTTCAACAGTGTTTAAGATCTGTGAGACTCTGTTAAAGTACATAGGTTTTCCCAGACACATTGAAGACCCTTATCTAGAAAATAGGAGAGTGAAAGATGTGTGGAAGAGAGAGAAGATGCATTTCTGCAGCTCTGTGGCACATCTGTTTAAACATGGAATGTCACACACAAATACGTCACACGCAGATATGTCCCCTGGTCTTATTTGCACCACACTCGTGCAATGCCACTGCTTCTGGGATCACCTGAGCTACTTCACTGAACATTTTGAGAGGTGAAAATGAGTGGTATAGACAAGCATGATGGAGATTTAAGTACACCTCCCTCTCTTGTGCAGAGACTTGTAAGTTCTGGAGTTCCTGATAATGAAGAACATGTGGACTGTTCCCCCAGCCACTCTTTTTGATATAAGAATTGGTCAGCCTGCTGGGAGCTGTTCTGATGACCTTGGGTGGTGTATAGAAAAATGCCAGCTTGAAAGATCCAAGAGAGTTTCAGCTGAATATTCTTTGCTACTGCTAGCAGCTGAACACAAAAATTGAAAATCCAGGTAGCTACATGTAACTGAATTATTAATTGAGAAAAATAAACAAATTGCAGCAGTAAATCTGAGAATTTAAAATTAGCTGATCACACTCCACATGCTGGACTGAGAAGGACACAAGAAAACTGTCACACCATTCCACAGTGGACTTCCATCCCCATGGCAATCCCATCAATGGCAAAGCTGTACTGACGTTATTAGTGCCATGTTTTTGCCTGCAGGGGCGGTGTAATTCTATGGATGATCCAAGCAAATGGAGATAGACTGACCATTTAAAAGCCCTACTGCTTTTAAATATACTGGATAAGAATCAATGGCATTCATGTGAAAAAACTACATTCAAATGTTTAATTGTTTTGCTCTTCTTTCTGTGTGCAATTTTTCATTTTATTTTGATTCACTTTTTTAATTTAATTACCTTTGCTTTCTTTTTCTAGACTCCTGGAGTAGTCAGCCGAGGCCCCAAAGGAGACCCTGTAAGTGCAACTTTTTTTTTTTCCTTCCCCGAGGAAAAAACAAAATCAAGACCCCATTCTTCTAGTGCTGTATATCCCATTCAAGCTGCCAAGGTATCCTGCTGTCATTGATGTCTGCACTGCGTGAAGCAGGACTGTACCATATCGTTATTTTGAAGTAGAACTTTAACTTCAACAACACTCTCAAAAATTTAAACTGAAAGAGCACAGAGTTTACAATCTGTATCACATTTGTTAGGTTTTGTCATATTTCTTTCCAGAAGGAGTAAAAAAATCTGTTGGACTCTGCTAGCAGTAAAAATTTTAGATTCAGGATCTGAACTGCTATATATGTCTAATGTGTTTGATTATATATCAGTTGTAATAAGGCTCCAAGTGTTTCCATGTGGGAATTTTTTCTGTCTTCCCTGATGGTTTGGTTGTGGCCTTGTTTAGGAGAGGTTTCCCACTACAGTTACAAAGACCTTGTTAGGACTGGAAAGGTGTGTCCTGCAATGTCCTTGCACTTGGAGGCAAGTGGCAACATCTGTTCTGTTTGTGTCTTTGCAGGGCTCTCCTGGAGTTCCAGGCAGAAATGGTCCCCCCGGCCCACCAGGACAGCCAGGGAGCCCTGGAGCTCCTGGACCCCCTGGAGTCTGCCAGTCATGTCCCAGTATAAGTGGAGGTGTAAGTCATTGTTACGTTCAGCTTCTACCTTGGTGTTCATAACCCTGCAAAGCAATGCTGTAGTCTCCTGTCCCCTGCACCTTCCCTGGTGCTTTGCTTTGGGTGGCATCCATCTAATTTTTTCCTTTGGAAAACAGAGCTGGGTGGGAGGGGGGGTTTTGCTGTTTTTTGGGGGTTTGTCCATAAAATTTCTCTGGAGTGCAATTTAATATCTGCCTTAACTTATTTTTTAAAAATTTCGGGGCCAGTTCTGTTGGAAGGACTTATGTAACTCAGAAATAATCTGATCAGAAAGAGTGTGATGGAGGATTTCCCCATAAGCTTAATGGTTAGGGAACTCTCCTACTTTCCTATATTTCATCAATTCATGTCTAATAATGGAACATTCCAATGAGACTAGACTGAAGCGCTGGTCCTCTGCTTGCAGGGAAGTTCCATGCAAGTACTATTTCTCATGATCCCTCTTTATTTCTGGCTCACTGAATGTCAAATTCATTTATGAAGAGCTGGGCACACTCAGCAAGAGAGCTGATTGTAACTAAAGTTTATTAGCACTGAGCCCCAGGCAGTGCTTTGTTAAGAGGTGACATTGTCATCCATGCAGGCCACCAGGCTGAGATTTACAAGATGGGACTTCTTTAGCACAAAGCTGATAAAAATTGCATGTTAAAACAATTGCTACTTTTAAATATAGGCCACTGAATATAACTTCCATGTACACTTCCCACTCCCAGGTAAGCCAGGAACTGAGGAAAGATGTCTCATTTTTCTCATTTTTTATTTAATTCTGAAAGGGATTGCCTCTGCAGGACTGAGCTCTGGATCAGTTAACCAGTCCCAGTGAGCATCACAGTGATACTGCTTTGGGGCTTGGAGATGCAAACACGGGAGAGGATAACAGGCTGAATTAGTCTCCCATTCCAACACTGTATCAAAGATGTGCTGTTGTATCCTGATAGGAGGGTTGGTATCAGGAGCACAGGAGTCCTGCACCTGGTCAGTGCAGGAGCTGATCCACGGTGGTTGGGGAGAGCAGGCAGAACACTGCATGTGTTACAACCTTCCTGCTCAACCACCTGTGGGCCATTGGTGCATCACCACACTAATGCCACACCATTTGAAAGTCTGCTCAGGGGAAATGAGTCATTCATTAGGCACAGGTACAAGCAATCAGGAAAATAATAATAATAATAAACAGTTCTGTCCTTTAGTGCAACAGAAAATATTTCATCAACTTCCTTGAGTAACAACTAAGTCCAACAGGAAAGAGAAAGTCAGAGAAAATGGGGAAAGAAGCTAAGAAGGAGTCAAACAAGAGTAAAAGGAGAGAGAGAAGTAATTTTGTGGTTCAGCTGAGGCCTAGCTGTCAAGAAGAAAAATGGATGTGCCCAGCCTAGGGAGCGAATGTCACCATGACCTCAGAAGGAAGACATTGCCTGGGCTTCTCTGATGTTAATAGATGGCAGCTATATGTCAACCTAGTACTACTCAGCAGATACAAATGAGTCATTTCCATGCATCTGCCATGCCAATGTAAGAAAATACTTATTTGGTTGGTAGCAATCACATTTTTTTTTCTTTTTTTTTTTTTTCTTTTTTTCTCTATTTCTTTTATAGAGTTTTTCTCCACAGTATGACTCCTATGATGTGAAGGCTGGTGGACCTGGTATTGCGTACCCACAAGCCATTGTAAGATGATAAAGCCTTTATTCTGTCCTTTCTTCTTTTTAGAAAACAAATTTTCTGCTCATAGATTATACCTTGGATGTGTATGTATCCTGATTTTAATCTAACAATATAAGTTTTCATTTAATTATTACCTGCAAGTTGAATGTGATGTAAGGCAGCAGTTTGCCCAGCAATACTATTCTAGAAAGTAGCTATAGATAATATGGATTTTTCACTTTTACACTTTCTTTCTTCATTTTCTTACCTTCCTTTTCCTGATCTCTGTCTTTGATTCACCTTCTTACACTACCTAAACATTTTCCCTTTCTGCCTCATGTACATTCCTCATTTATCTACTTGATATTCTTTCACTAGTTGTTTCCCTTCCTTCCAACAATTTTTACCTCTTCTGCAGCCTTTAACCTTCCTTTACCTACTCAGTATCATTCATCTTTACTCAGTATTACACTCCACACATGCTAACTTTTCCACAAGTCAAATTTGCCTTATAACAATTGAGTAAACCCTTCTTATAAACTTTATTCATTCCAAAGCTCAAAATATTTTCACTTTTTCTTTTTACAATTACCATTTTTTTACCCACAGCTGCTCAGACTGTGTACTAAGGATGCTGTATCTGCTTGCTAGACCTGGTCCAAGCTTTTCAGTTTTTTAAGTGAAAAACATCCTCTAAGAGTTATACCTGAGCTATGCTCACATATAAAATAAATCTGAATGTTGCACCTCATGATTTTCCTTTTAGGCACTGGGATTTAGAGATATCCGACATGAAATATTCTTGATTCAAGCAATCTGCTACATAGAGGATGTGGTGAATTGGTTTTACTAGAAATTTGCTGTGCTTCCTTAATCATTATTTTCATAATATAATCATTATTTTCAGCCCAATTCTGCATGATATGGTTTGGGTATCACATGTTGTAGCATATCAAGGCAATTCCAAACAAATATGTTATTTCTCAGGGTTCCATCAGATCATCTGGTGAAATATGGTTTCGTAATCACAACAGCTGTTTTTCTTGAAATATAGTAATTATTTTAATCTGTTTTAGTTCTACCTTCTTCATTTGCTAATATGATCATCCATGCATTGGTCTTCTTCAACCATCCATTTTTGTCTTTTTTTATTCATTTATTCATATTCACTCCTCACAGTTTTCACTCACATCTACATTCTGCTACATGGTGTCTTAGTAGGGCATGTGTTGAACCAGGCAGGTAACCAAGATACTCCTCTCTAGTTTGGCTTTTTCCCTGGAAGTGATTAGTGATTTCTTGTGCTCTGACTCCTGGACTTGGTTTAAAAAACCCCACCAAACTACTTTATTGGGCACCCTAGAATATCTTCAGGGTTTTCTTTATATTTTCATGTCATAAGGTCTTTTATATTGCACCATGCCATACATGACCATGAAGTACCAGCAGTCACAGGCAGATGTGACTGAAATCACTAGAGCTAAATAATGTTTATAGTTAGCATTACATAGACTAATTTATTATTTTATACATTTATCAATTTTCAACTTGGATACTCTTAATGAATAAATATCCAAACTGAAATAATTTGTGAAATTAACAAAAAAAAAAAAATACAGCACCAACATTTGTACTTGTGTGGTTACCATGACTGGTGCTTCCTCACTCACACATGTCTCCATTGCTCTCTTTCCATGGCATTATATTGCTTGTAGAATGATTTTGTGCTTTACATCACAGTTTCTCTTCACTTGCCCATGTAACCTCCACATATTGTCCTTGTCTCCTTCCACCAATGCACATTCTCTAACTGAAGGATGCTCATCTCTTCACAGTCTGGAGATGCTGGCAGCAAGCACACCCCTAACTATCAGTTTACCTCCTCTGTGTAACTTAAAAAAAATTATATCTCATTTGTTTATGGCCGTATGTCTAATTGAATGATTGCTCTTGATGAGTTGATGTCTTTAATCCTGGTTGAATCTATAGTTACCTTATACCAAATGAGTTCTAACAATTAACACAGACTG
This sequence comes from Erpornis zantholeuca, assembly GCA_013400515.1. Classification (NCBI taxonomy): domain Eukaryota; kingdom Metazoa; phylum Chordata; class Aves; order Passeriformes; family Timaliidae; genus Erpornis; species Erpornis zantholeuca. Next base: position 149,668 of record VZTN01014155.1, on the reverse strand, counting down.
CTCATTGTATTCACACATCGATGGCAATCACATTTTCCTAACCATAACAGCTCTTCCTCTTACCATACTTCTTGTCCTAGTAAAGAGCAAATACTAAAATGGCTAATTGTTTTTAGACAACAGACAACTGTGAACTGATATTATTTATTTTTGTCATAGAGGAGTGTGCTGTCCTACAAATGCCTACAAGTAGATTACACCAATACTGTTAATCTTGTATTATGAAAGTTAGGTTCATGTAACACCTGTAATACGTGACCTATTCTGACACAATAAGACAATATCCCAAGAAACACACTATATGCAATATTAACTATGGAATATTCTGCCAGTGCTGCAGCACACAGTGATCCTCATGTCATTCATATATGGGATTCTTTTGGCTGTATGAAACATGTGAAGTGTTTAATTTAACAAAAACTTTTTTTAAAGAACCCCCTATAGCTGCAGTACACCACTTTGCTAACTTTTAAATGTTTTCTGTTTTGCAGTATCAAATGCTTTTATGGTTGTTACTACAGGAAGTAGAAATATTGAGGTTTTGGTTAGTCCAGACCTCATTTCTTTCTTATGGCTTAGTACTGTTAAAGTTCAGAAAAGATTTCACTGGTGAAAATGGTTGCCTTACTGACAACAACAAAAGTATGGCCTTAATTCAGTATATCTCTAGGTCATGAGAAATCTCTAGCATTGGGCTAATTAAGCTCAGTTACATGCCATAGAAGCTGATGCTCATTTACTCTGTTTCCCAAATTCAGATTCAGATTCTATTCTTCCCCTTAAAGCAGCTGAAAAGCTGAGCTAAGCATCCCTCTGGGATCTAGAGAAGGGGAATAGTGACTCCAAAAGGAAAAGTTGCAGCTCTGAAAATACCTTGGGAGTATGCTAGCGAAGCCTGCAAGGAGCAACCCAGTGAAGCCTTTTCTAAAGGGACAAGCAGACAATGTACTTCTTTAGCACTGTGTGTATATACTGCTGCTTCCTTTTTACTGCACCAAGTGCAGGTCACCGAGGATTTTTCTCTGTACTAATTATGTAAAAGTTTATTTCACAGTTATTGATGACTTTTGCACCTATATTAAGCTTTATAGCCATATTACATTAATATAACTACTATTTTTTACTCTACGCTATAGAGTGGCTTTCCAGGTCCCCCTGGCCCCAGCGGCCCCCCTGGCCCACCTGGTCATGCAGGTCCCCCTGTAAGTATCATTGATCTTCTCGTAACCATCTTTTCATTCTTTTATATGAGCCCCTCCCTTTCTCTGTCATAAATATTAAGTACCTTTTCAACTGATAAATCTGGATACTATGCTGAAGAATTTTATGCGTAAATGTCATGTTGGGTTGTACTGTCAGCAATATTCAAGAGCTGAGGGTAAAATACTGTGCTGGCTTAAATCCTTGTGTACCCCTTGAGATCTCTTCAAGTCCATGAGATGTCAGGTAACATTGTTTTAAGACATGCCACTGCCTGCCATCCTGTTAACATTCCCAAATGTTTATCCATAAAAAATTTAACTGGAGGTAAAGGAAAGTGGGAGATACACATTAGTGAAGGCAAAATGGATCTGAGTTTTTCAATGTCCACCTCCTTTTAGAGGAGCAGTTTAATTCTGTTTTAATGGAGGCATGTTTTTCTTTGTTCTGGTAATTTCACCTTTGGTCATTTGTTGACTGATGTGACTACAATTTTCCTTATAGTTATGAGATTATAAAATATAACAGCACTATGAAATGATGTATGTAGTTGTTCACACCTTAACTGAGTTTTTGCTGCATTTTAGGGCTCTGCTGGGTACCAAGGATCCCCTGGAGAACCAGGACAACCTGGCCCTCCTGTACGTACCCATTCAGTATCACTGTGCATGTCAAAGCCATGATCTTAAAAGCATGACTGTGTCACCACTGGAGTGGATGGAAATCTTGCAGTTCATCCTGGTTGTTTACTATGATGTATGTCAAATGTACAAATATTTTATGATGCCTAATGCAATTTTAATTTGAAAGAGACTTTATATTTGTTATTATTGTAGTTAATATTGATTACTTTTCTACAGGGACCTCCAGGCCCTGTTGGAATGATCGGCCCAGTTGGTCCACCAGGAAAAGATGTAAGTTCACTATTGGTCATCCAGTTATTAATAAATAGGAAGAAAAAGCATTCATTAAATTGCAAGACAACAGAGCACATTGATATTACTTAATTTGAGAATTTTTAGCATCTCCCTGTTTCTCCATTTGACAACATGACTTTAAGAAAGTAAATTTGGCTTACATTAGGTCTAACAGTCCATTCCATAAAAGGTTCAATTTTAGCAGGCAATTTGATTGACACAAAAAAAAGAAAAAACCAAACCAACATAAACATGAAATATGCTATTTATTTGATGCAAAATAAATTAGCAGTTATAGAGAAAATCAGACAGTAGTAGTAGTTTTCTGCTCCCTTTAAATCTTACTGTGGGACTTACAACCATTAACACTGTTGTCTCTGTCACAACAGGTATAGTACCAGGCAAGCCAAACACCTACAAGCTTGTGTCCATTTTTAGTATTTTACTAAGAAAACTAAGTTTTCTGGGGTCATCCCTCGCTAAAGGTTGTCTTGAAATAACTCACAAATGAACTAGGATCTTGTTAAGAGCTGGGCTCATAAATTCTCGCAGTTATTTTCCAGAAGGCAGTCACAGAGTGAACTGTCACCCTGATAGGATTTCCCCACTGTCTTTGGTGGAAATTCCACCTGCTTCCTCCAACTCATCTTGATCTACCACAACTGGTGCTTTGCCAGTAAGTGAAGCAATAGCAAAACACTAAAATTAAAATTATTTTCTTTCAATAGGGAGAACCAGGAAGACCAGGCAGAAATGGAGATCGTGGAATCCCTGGATTACCGGTACGGAAAAGCGCCCAATAACAAAAGTCTTCTAATCAAAGGTTTTGTTTTCCCATTTCAAGTTAGTCTAGTGAACATGACACACAGTGAATATTGGCTTGTGCCCTTCATACAATAAGTACATGATTTATTAATCTTTCTATATTTATGTGCTTAGGGTCACAAGGGACACCCTGGAATGCCTGGGATGCCTGGGATGAAAGGTCAACGAGTAAGTATTGAGTATATTGAGTATAGCTGGGTCTGTTACTCTCCTTGAATTATAGTGTTGCACAGTTGTGCTCTTTCAGTCATCATTTCCAAGACCGAATCACACAATTAAAGTTAATTTCTGCACAATGCAATCTGAACTTCCATAACAAAGGCTTTTATGTTTTTTCTGGTTACCTCAATTGTAGAGCTCCATCCTAATGCCAAAAAGGGTTCCAACAGCTGGTAGCACTCATTATTGAAAATATGCCCCTTTTGGGGGCTTAATATTTTACCAAGAGGAATCAAGTTTTCCAGAATACAGGAAGAATAAAATTCACAGATATGGTTTTACTTTCCCACAGGGTTTTGATGGAAAAGATGGTGCCAAAGGTGACAGTGGTGCTCCTGGTCCAAAGGTAAAAATCTAGAATGTCATCTTTCTCGTAGATCAAGGTCCCATTATTTGTTGTATAGCTGTGCTTTGCATCTTAAACAATTATAAAAATAGAGTAAGCATTCAATAAACCCATTTAATATCTCCATGAAAGAATAAGAGTTATTCCAAGGGAGTTAGACATTCTGAACCACTTCATGTCCCAATTTTCCAGCCATAATAAACATGAGATACCAAAATGAAAGGACATGTCTCAGTCATCTGTCTTTCTTGCAAAGTATAGTAGAAGCTGAGTCTTTCTGACTTTTATTTGTTTAATTTTTAACTTGGCACTTATTTAGATTTCTCAGAACTCAGTTCATGATTAGGACACCCAGCACCACTAGAAAGGAGCAACAAATTGGGCTTTTTTCTGTATATCTTCCCCCTGAATAAACCAGAAAGTGTTCTCACCAAAGTTCACTTTGTTTTCATTCCATAACAGGGTGAAACTGGTCTTCCTGGAATGAATGGAGCCCCAGGCCAACCGGTAAATATGTGCATCCTGCAGTGTTTAAATGTTAACTGAGTTGTTCCTCATCTTTTAACTTTAATTACTGCACCATACGCAGTGAACAATAGTGAGTTATGCAAATACGAGCAATGTCTCTTTGCTCAGCCTTCAATTTTAGAAGCCATTTAACAGATTAATTTTTATATGTTTTCTAGGGACCAAGAGGTCCAGCTGGAGAAAGAGGAAGACCTGGGAATCCCGGTGGCCCTGTAAGTAATCACAGATGTTGTTCTCATCCAGAGGCAACCTATATTTGGATTCAATATGTTGAGATTTCCCTACTTTCTCAAAGCAGTTGTAATGCAAAGGAGTAAAAAACTATATAGCATCTGTAAAAATCTCACATGGAAACTTTTCAGTCCCCAATAAAGATGTAATGCTTCTAACCCACAACACGGTCACCATCTTACTTCCTTTTTTGCTTTTTAAAATGAATAGATGACACATTGAGGAAGAGTTCAGGGTTTCAGCATAAGCTCAGGTTTGGCCAAGAGGAGCAGGGAAGAGGAGTGGCAGGAGAAGGCAGAGAGAGTGAAAAAATGCAATCTCAGAATTAACTCACAGGAAAAAGATAAAATTCCTCTTTGACTGAGATTAAGGGTTACATCCCTTGCTCTGAAGGAGTTCTTAATTCATAGCATTCAACACAAAAAACAAAGCAGTTTAATGGCCAGCACCTTGTTTGTGCAGACACTGCATAACCTGAGCAGAGGATCTAGTCTAAAATGACTACTAGACAGGCAACAGGGTTTAATTCATCAGTGTTCATCAGGTTTCTGGAGGGAAATTTAGTCTTTTATGTGAATCAGAAGTGACAGTTACTTTGAAATATACATCTATTGCAATCTTTCTTGTTCACACAGACAATGTTTTGTAGTTGTCATTTCCTTAAGAAATGTAATAAGAACATATTTTTTACAACTTCCTGTCTCAGTGCAAGTCATGTAAAATGGTGGATATTCCTTCACAAAATATTTAGTTAATTATTACTTTAGAATTTCTCAGCTGAGGAATTCTAGAGTCTTAGTCAACTAAGTGAGGATATAAAGACACATGAATATGATCTCTGAGTCATGAACATGAAAGGATGTGGGTCTGTGTCTGGGGTAGTGCTTTGTACCCAACACCTCTCCTCTCTCTGTAGGGTGCCCACGGCAAAGATGGATCTCCAGGAGCAGCAGGTCCACCTGTAAGGCAACTTTACTTAAGTATTTGTGCTGCTTTAGTCTAATTTCTTCTAGCTGATGTTCTGCAGTGCCAGCAAACCTGAAATTGGGGTGCACTTGTTCAAGAATGAGCATTTTATTTAATTTTATTTCATAACTGTGTTGGTTAAGATACTTAAAGGACACAGTGCAATAGGAGAGCTTTAACACTGTAAATCAGGAAATGCAAAAATCCAAACCCAGATTATTCCCAGAGAACATATAGATGGATGGAATTGCTGTACCTCATGAAGATCAAATTTTAAATGATTTTTTCAAATATATTGTTTAGCTGTCTGGAGTGGGAAAACATTTTTCTTTCTCATCTGCCTAGAAACCTGAGCATGTCCACTTGTGTGTCTAACAGCTGTATTGGCTTTCTTTTCCCATTCCTTTTTTATAATTAGAACAAATTTTGATGGTTTTTTATAACTTAATCTCCTTAATGACAGATTTCATATTTTTAAATTTAAAACACAGAAATTCAGCTGAACATGTAAAAGGCAGAGTAACTAAGATGTAAGTGTGATATTTTAGGACTAGCCAAATTTCATCTTTTACAGCACGATTTATATTTGCTATTTTGCCAGGTGTTTCCTTACTCAGAGAAAAATCCCATAATCAGACCCTCTTTTTAAACTTAAGATTAATTCCATATGGCTTTTACCTTTTGCATTAATAGTATTTCTTTCACTTTTAAGGGTCCCCCAGGTCCCCCTGGAACCGCAGGATTTCCAGGCTCTCCAGGTTTTAAGGTATTCAACTAAAGATGCATAACTAGGCAGGATTTGGTCCTTTCTCTAGTTACACAGCTCATGTCACTGTATATCATTATTTTCTGAGCCCTCCTTTTCCTGGCTGCCATTACACTGTTTGAAATCCTAGAATAGATGTGCTGCCATGTGCAGCATGGGACAAACCCAATCCTCATCCTCTTCATGAATGCCCCCAACAAAACACCACGAAGTGGTGGATCCCCCCCACACCCCATGCTCTGTGTTGTGCTGTGGGAGGGACTGGAGTGAACCCCACATCTTCAGGAGCTGTGCACCATGTACTGCCTAGAGCACTCTTGTGCCTCAGCTCATCTGGCTCTTGCACCCAGGTGATGATGCTGGAAGCCTTTGTCCCAAATCACACAAAGATGCCACAGTAGAAGAAGAAACTATTAGTTTAATGCTGATTGCCCTGGAGTTTATTAAAATGTCTTCATTTTCTCTTTTTACTTTTTTTTCTCTAGGGTGAAGCTGGTCCTCCTGGTCCTGCTGGTGCTAGTGGTAGTCCTGGAGAGAGAGGAGAACCTGGTCCTCAGGGTAATGCCGGGCCACCTGGGCCTCAGGTACATCAATAACACATGGGACCTGGGAGGTGCTGTGTCACCTGCTCTTCACAGAGCCCTGGGTGTCCTTTGGTCTGGTCCTGGCTTAGCAGCATTGGTTACTCATATATTTATTTTTCCAGGGCCCTCCTGGAAGAGCTGGAAGCCCTGGCAACAAGGGTGAAATGGTGGGTACTTTTCATATCACTGTGTTGGTGAGGGTCACCATTTGGACTGGGTAGAGTCCATCAATGCCATTCTCTCTTCATCTCTTGTCTGTTGTTCTCTCTCTGCAGGGACCTTCTGGTATTCCTGGTGCTCCTGGTCTTCCAGGAGGCCGTGGTCTTCCTGGTCCTCCAGGTGCAAGTGGAAACCCAGGGGCAAAAGGCAGTCCGGTGAGTTAATAATGGCATTTACACTGGTGGTACAAACAAATATGGTGGAAGTATGCCAGATACCATTATCTGATCTTCTGTTCATTTGAAAGGGTCTAATAAATTCTTTTATAATGAAAATAGGCATTTTTTTTATAAATATATAAATATATTTCTTTCACACATGTAGGTATTGCTATATATAGAAATTATACATAAATATAATAATTATACATAAATATAATAATACCTATTTTCTTTCCTAAACTGTCTATCAATTCAGATACAACAAGGATTTAGCTTGTGTAAATTGGCTACATCGGAGAAAAATTGTTGTTTTACAATAGTTGCACCTGTTTAAATTCCCAAAGGCTGAGTCCACAATCCACTATACCCCATGAGTTGTACCTACTCTTATACTGACACTTACCCAGCAGGCCCTTTCCTTACAGCCTAACACCACAGGTAGCTCTTCATCAGAGAAAATATTCAGACTTTAAACAAAAGGCTCAATGATGCCTGAAATAGCTCAGGAACAGACATAAAATTTTGTGTTTTAATGGTGTTTAAGATTGAAACGTATATTTCCTTTACTGGATTTTTAAGGAGTCCCATGACTTCCACTTCCAGGTTCAGACAGTGCACACTAATTCCTTTGCAGAATGTTAAATAATAAAAAGGAGTCAATAATCTGAAATATTATGTCTACTTCCTAGTATTTCAGTACATCTAGTAGTTCTAGAATGATACCCAGTTGCAACCCATAATTTTAATGGGATTTTCTTGTTTTTAGGGAGACCCTGGTAAAGATGGTGCAAAAGGAGATCCAGGCCCAAAAGGCGAGCGTGTGAGTAATTTCAAAATGTGTCCAGAGACTTCTTTCAAGGAAGTCTGAACCCTGAATCATTCCCCATACAAAACCAGTTTGGTTTTTTGGAGACTTCTAGTTAACTGATGGCATTGGTTTCTGTTGTTGCCAGGGTGAAAACGGCACCCCAGGTGCTCCTGGACCTCCTGGTGAGGAAGGGAAAAGAGGTGCAAATGGTGAACCTGGGCAGAATGGAGTACCTGGTACCCCTGGAGAAAGGGTGAGCTGTGGTACACGACCTTTCAAGCCAAGGCAGAGACATTCTGGGAGATATTTGGCTCCATGTCTCTTCTCAGCAGATTGCAGATGTGAAACTGGGTTGCAAAACTGGGGAGAATTCTTATCTGGTTTCTCCTCTGAATTGCAGCTCTTGGATCTATCTCAGTTGGAAATAAATTAATTTCTCTCAGTTTTTGATATAGAAGAAGCAGTGGTCTGATATATCTGGTAGTTTTAACAAAAGATTTTTAACAAGAAGCAATCATAAACTCTGAGAACTACTAGGGGGAATAAATAATAAAAATTTCAAAGTTACTTCTCAGTTAACAAAAATAAACTATCAAATTTCTGCTCTGGAAAGTGAAATTAATGCAAATTCTTCTACATTCAAGATATTTCTTTATGTCAATATCTCTATTGTTAATACATCTTAAATATCAATAACAGCAATATTGTCAGGATGTCTTCTATGTTACAATATCTTTACTGCAAATAAGCTTTTTGGCTAGTATGTTTAATAATTTTCCAAAAATTTAATAATTCTCACGGAGGAATCCGCAAATTGTTTTATTCAACAAAATAAATAGCAACCTCTTTACAAGTTTTAGATTTCTGTTCCCATCAGAAGCAAAGGAAATTGTGCTGATCTATTTATAAACCCTAAATTAATAAATGATTGCAATATTTGCTGAAGCTATGAGGAAACCAAAGATGCACAATGAACTGATTAATCATACTAAACATAGACATGGGGCTGCAAAATGAAATTTGTAATTCAAATTTCTTCTAAGCAATTAAGATAGTAGTAAATATAAACATTAAAAAAATACAATAGAGCTCTTCTCAGCATTGAATTGGAAGAAAATAATTATTTAATACTGAATGTGATGTTTTATGTTTTTATATTACTTTAGTAAACTCATAAATATTGATTCAGGGCCAGCTAAAAATAAAGGAGGACAGGCTATAATTTCAGCAGGAGCATTATAACCAAAGAGAAAATAGTCTGTGGTCCTTCTTACTACAGTGAAATGACACTTCCATATTTTTTATTTCTTGTTAATTTTCATACTGATATGTCTAATGGTAAACTGTTGAGAAGAAGAACCCAGTTGCCATTACCTGTGTTATATTGCCTACAATCCATAGTTTGTTTCTTTATCTGGCAGGGGTCCCCGGGTTTCCGTGGCTTACCCGGCAGCAATGGACTTCCCGGTGAAAAGGTATAAATCTTCCTCCAAAAGTCCTCCAAACTTTTGGAGAATCCATCTGAATTTGGATGGACAATTTGAGACTGAACATGATGCTGATTCCCTTGCTGTGAATGCCCACATCCCTTTCCAGGGTCCTGCAGGTGAACGTGGCAGCCCAGGTCCCCCTGGCCCCAGCGGACCCGCAGGAGAGCGTGGACAGGACGGAGGCCCAGGTCTTCCTGGAATGAGAGTAAGCCAGGACATCTCCAACTCCGTTAGAGATGGCTCATCCAAGCTGAAACGACAGAGCCCAAGTAGAAATCCTTTCTATGAGTTCCTTTAGGCAGTAGTAGCACCCATTCATGGTGGGACAGGTCACTGTGCAGGGACACAAGGCATTCCCAGGACGCTGCCACAACGGAGCAGGGAGGCTTTGGGGAGGCTCCCAGAGCATGCCAGGCACTGCCGTGAGAAATGTTTTTAACAAGAATTAGGATTGGATGATTTTCTGCATCAGCTCTTTACATTTCAGCAAATTCTAACATTAGGTATTTAGGGGTTTTATTTAAATATATTTATATTTCAATTATCATTTAAAAATGTTTAAATTATTAAATCAGACATTAATTTAAGTTTTTCAATATACTTAGGTATTATATTTTTGGCTTATTTTCAATTCAAGCAAATAAGCTGTGGGTCAGTTTTTTACAGTACATATCAGTAAGATTTCAGAGATGGCCTATTGTGTAATACTGACAGAATGTAACAACATCTAAGTGTACATGGAACAACATTCTGGGAGCTGCACTAGGAATTAGCAACTCCTAACAACAAATATATTGACATTCAAAAGCCCAACTGCAGGCCTCTGGGAGCTAAACAAGATTTTATGGGCAATGAAAATGGATTATTTAAAATACAACTAACATAGTATTTAGAAATTTATACAAGTTAATGCAAAAGTGTTAAAACCATTGTGTTGCTTTCAGGTAGAGGTACGTAGTCAGATTTGTTTCATTCCTTGGTTTTTTAATCTAAAATTAGTTTTCTTCCCACATAATGAAAGAACAAAATTTTTGTGCTAGTTGATTAATGTCTGGGGTCTTGTTTGCATACAACTCTCAGAAAAAGCAATAAACCCATAATGACAAAATTTGTTTACTTTCTCCAATTTTCCCCCTTCATGGGATGAGGGAAATGGAAAGACCTTTAATCTTTATTAAAGAGGATGAAATCAAGCAAGTTGTTTTTATGTATTTATATTTATGAATTGAAACTTAATAACATAAATTTTAAACTGAAGTATAACACTCTTTTTTTTTCTTCAATTGCAGGGCTTGCCCGGAATTCCAGGAAGCCCTGGCAGTGATGGGAAACCAGGCCCTCCCGTATGTGCATTGTGCAAATATTTTATCCTAGTCCTCCTACTGACCCAACCCTACCTTCATCCCACAGTATCCACATGACAGGTTGTTATCACAGCCAGATTAATCGTCTCCTCTCTGTTTGCTTAACTACCAGAGCACTTTTTATGCTGTATCATTGTAACAGCAGCCTGCAAACCCTGTCCTTTCACACTGTGTAAATACAGAGGATATGGCACATGAGCTGCAATACAAAACACATAACGAGTTTTGAACAGTGTCTCCCCCCAACTCTGTTTAATGAGCCATGGGTATAGCTTTATTTCACCTCACAGGTGCCATGTCTTCCTTTCTTTCTTTCTTATCCCAGGGCAATCAGGGTGAATCTGGACGCTCTGGCCCCCCTGGCCCTCCAGGCCCACGTGGCCAGCCAGGTGTGATGGGATTCCCTGGTCCTAAAGGCAATGAGGTGAGTGAGGTTTCTCCTCTTCTGTGCTTATCCTTGATGAGTCAAGTGTTAAACTAAATTGCTTCATAGTGGGGCTATCTCATGCTGCTGCTTTAGACTATTGTCCACTGAATAAGACAGGAACAAGAATTTCAAATGGAATCTTTCTTTTTTGTAAGGGTGCACCAGGCAAGAATGGAGAAAGAGGCCCTGGTGGACCACCTGGAACACCTGTAAGTTTTGCTAATGTTTTGTTTAATAATGACACAATATTAAATTGATGAGTCTTACAAAAATGGTATCACTTTCTAACCATGGCTTAATTTTGTCTTTGAATAGGGTCCTGCTGGGAAGAATGGTGATGTTGGCCTTCCGGGTCCTCCAGGACCTACTGTAAGTGTGGTGGGCCCATCTGAGGCAATGATCAGGGGGTCTGACATCTACAGGTAGACACCGGGAATTTAAGGGAAGGAAAATATTTTCAATGATGTGAAGAAAATTCCTTTTATGAAGAAAAATAGAAGAGCTCTTCTTTGCCATTATTTTAATGACCAAATATTCAAAACTTTGGTGGGAGAAACTTGACTCGGATATACCTGGTATAGATTGAAATGAAAAGTCAATTTAGAGCTCTTGGTCTTTTCAAACAGAAGTGTATTGTTGCTCCCTTTAATGTTTTTGTCATTTCAATTTCCTATCAAGTTAAAACATGTCTGCTGAATCACGTCTAAGAGTTGGCGTGAAAAAAGCTCCACAACACCAAAATATATTAGGTTTGGAGACTGTGCAATGTTGTCATCAGGTCATGATAAGGAGGCATAGATTAGGGGTGGTGTGGAGGTGTTTATATGTTGAAATGTTTTCAGGCAAGTTCATGGATTTTCTTCCTCATTTGTTTGCTTCTAGGGTGCTTCTGGGGAGAGAGGAGAACCAGGACCAGCAGGCCCACCTGGCCTCCAGGTGCTGTGTGTTTACTGCTTTCTGATTCTTTCTAACAGACTAACACACACACAAAAATTAAAAAAAAAATAAAAAAAAAATAAAAAAAAAGGCATCTGAACATTTACATTGGAGTGCATGCATGTCATCGTATTTTGAATATAATAGAATATAACAGATTAACCACCAGACAGAATTTACTGCATCATAGATCATTGCAAACCAGGGGGTTAGCTGAGATTGTGTCACCCTTAGCTATCAAACTGACATCTCCTTCTTTCTGAAGGACTGGAATGAGTTGACCACACATCTTTGTATCAAAACCCAAAATATGAAGATGGAAAATGCATAATTTATCTGTGTAACATGGATAATACTGTTCCTTTGTATAGGGGTTGCCTGGTGGACCAGGACCAGCTGGAGAGAATGGAAAGCCTGGAGAACCAGTAAGTAGTAATTCATTTTTTTTAAGTAACAAAAATTTAATAAGAAGTTCTTCCCATATTATCTTTCCAAATTCAGACACCTATCAGCTCTCTTCAGAGCAGCAGTCTGATCTTGGGAATAATAGGGTAGAGAAGCAGAATGTCAACCACCAAAATGCAGATTTACTAAATTAAGTTCATGGATAACATTTATTTTCTCATAACCAGGGGCCAAAAGGTGATATTGGAGGACCCGGATTCCCAGGCCCTAAGGTAAATAATAAAGCAATATTTTTGTAATGACATAAATGAATTAAAAAAGTATGAGCCTGAAAACAAAGAATAACACATTTTTTAACACAGGGTGAAAATGGCATCCCAGGAGAACGTGGTGCACAAGGTCCTCCAGGACCTCCTGGAACAAGAGGTGGACCAGGTCCTGCTGGCACAGAAGGTGCCAAGGTACCCACAGACTTTCTTCCTTTTCTGCTATTCTGCTACCATTTGGGTTAATTTTGTATTTTGTAATTATTTTTTGTTACTCCTTAGGGTCCTCCTGGCCCACCTGGTCCCCCTGGAGGCACAGGACTGCCTGGCTTACAGGGAATGCCAGGAGAAAGAGGAGCTTCTGGAAGCCCTGGACCAAAAGGGGAGAGGGTAACACACACACACTTAGGATTTTATGCTGATTTAATGTTAGCTTCCCACAAAGCACTGGGTTTGTCCACATCCTCACTTAGGCCTGATTCCAGAGGTGCAGATTGTGTAACAGTACCATTGAGTTAGCAATGGGATGTGGGTCCTAGATGTTGATTAATATGGGATTTTTCCCTCAGTTTAATACATGCTAGATATCTTGCTGCACTGGATCTCTTGGGGCATGGGTACATCAAAACAGTTCTATTGAATCTAATGGACAATGAGAATAGCTCATTCCATGGGCAGACAATTTGGCACAGATTTTTTTGTGAATCAATCTGAGGTTTTTTTCCATCAAAGTTTGTACTATCTGATGCTGAATACTGGAGAGAATATCATTCCCAGTTTCAATAAGGAAATCTGGCTATTGAGAGACCCTCAGTATGAAATCATTCCCCCCCATTTAGGCCCATCTCATGCTTCCTATTTGCTTATGCTTTTTATGTTGTAAACTTCCTAGGGAGAACCTGGTGGCAAAGGTGCTGATGGCCTTCCTGGTGCCAGAGGAGAGAGAGTGAGTATTTGAACATCCAACAGTTTATCCATTAGCTTTACACAGCCTGCACTTAGAACATGAGTAACCTCACAGTGGCTAAATACTATCTAGGACAGGTGAAGTAGTAATCTCATTGTGTTTCATTCCACCAGTGCAAAACTGGGTTTGTAAACTAAATTAGACATATACTAGTTTTTGTGATTACCAGTCCCTGGGTAAATATAACAGATTTTTTGCAGAAAGATTGCAGTTGATTGGGACAATATTTTAGAGGGAAAGCAATCATATGAAAGTAGAGAAAATCTACCTGAGTGATGTTATAATGAATCACAAAAAGACATTGATAGTAAATATTCTCATACAGCCTACTCCTATAGGGTTCTACAGATGATATATTTATACATCCATATAGCAAATACACATAAAACAGACACTTGAAATACATACATCTATCAAATCAGTACCTGCAGGCAGTAGATACATCAAAGTAATGAGGATGACAAATATACAAATGGTTGACTTGGAGGAAATATAAAAAAAATTATTTCAGACCATAAGGTATGCATTACATTTTCAAGAAAGAAATACGTCAGGGAGCTAGTCAGGAGATGCCGAATATATGCTGAAGAAATGTGGATCAATTATCTAGCTGAAAAATAGGGCAACAGGTCACTTTTATTGTATACCATTGAAAGACAGTAGTATACTATTAACTTCAGGCAGGTTTGGATTGGGTTTGGATGGTGAGGAAAAAAAAGAATCACTCAGTTGGAGATCTCTCACACTGCAAAATAGTGTGATTTCAGAGCATCACTCCAAAACATGGTGTGCAAGTGCACTTTGGCACAGTAGACTTGCTTCATTTAAATATCTTTGGCAATCTGTTTACATTGAAACATAAATGCTCCTGATCAAAACAGAGGCATTAACATTGTCGTATTTTGATGCAAAATACACCATTTTCTTATTTTCCAATTGTTTAGGGCAATGTAGGTCCCATCGGCCCTCCTGGTCCTGCTGGCCCACCTGGAGATAAGGTAAAGCATCCATAGTGGTGTTTGTACTGAGTGCAGGGGTGGCTGTCTCATGGGAAGCAGACAAACACCCTGTGACTGTCCTTGTTCCTTGCAGGGAGAGACTGGCCCAGCAGGTGCCCCTGGTCCCATGGGCTCCCGTGGAGGTCCTGTAAGTGGCACAACTTTTCTTCCTGTATAACTTTACTATGCCTCCTCTTGCCTATAGACATCAGTGCTGCACCAACCCTATCAGGAAAACATGGCTTGGGTTGTAAATAAACTAAACACATTCAGCTCCTGTTGACTCTTGGGATTTGTAAGTACTAAAGGCTTCAGAAAATCAGGACTTTTAACACTGCAAAGGGGTCAGAGGGCTGCGGTGACAGGGCAGGGCAAGAGTGTGGGCTACAGTCATGTCTTGATTTGTAGTTAAGTAAACTTCCAAAAATACTTTCTTGTATTTATTTTTTTTTTATATTGAACACATTGGGATCTCAGCTGGATCCAGGGAACATCATGGATTGTGCTCAGGGTTTATACAGGTGTAGCTGAGTTAGGTTTATCACATTTTAGATAATTATCAGATAATTCCTGAACAGTTGTGTTTAGCACTTGGGAGGAGCAATTGTTTCAGATCAGATGTCTGGGTTTTTTTCCTCCAAAGGCTGGTAAGACAAAGAAACTTCAGCAGCATCAATAGGAGTATTCTCTAACTTTTAAAGTGAAGTGTATCTTTCTAACATCTTCCATTGCTGACATGTTGTTTTCCACAGGGTGAACGAGGAGAACAAGGTCTTCCTGGGCCTGCTGGCTTCCCTGGAGCCCCAGTAAGTGTCCATACTACTCTTTCTGTACTCAGACACATGTAAGGCACCATGGCTTTGTCCTGCCCCTCCTGCACTGGTGGCCCAGTAGAGTCCAACTGCATTCACATTTAATTTAATATTTAAACTCCTTTCAGAAGAGCACCTGGATAGGGTTTCTCATCAAATCTCCTTTTTTGAGTGGTAATATGACAATACAATTTTTCTATAGGGCCAAAATGGGGAACCTGGTGGGAAAGGAGAAAGAGGCCCCCCTGGTCTAAGAGGAGAGGCTGGACCCCCCGGAGCAGCTGGCCCACAAGGTGGCCCTGGAGCCCCAGTAAGTGCTTGTTTGCTGTTCCTTTTTCCTACAGAAAGGTTTCTCCAGGCCTCCCTCAGCCCCAGGGTGCTGGGCCCAAGTGCAAGGAGATGAACTGCCTGAAACTTATTGACACTTCCTATAATTTTAATCTTCATCAAATCATTTGCTTTATCTGCTTCCTTCCATGTAGGGTCCACCTGGCCCCCAAGGAATAAAAGGAGACCGTGGATCTCCTGGTGGTCCCGTGAGTATCTCTGTGATTTAGTCACAGCTAAATGCCTCTATTTATAACAACAAATGTGATGTAAATGAAAATAAGAAATTCAATGACTTTACTATTGGCAGTTCAAGAATAATTAAAGTGTTCTAGAAGGAGTAATTAAAGTTGAGGTGTTTAGTGATCTGGATTACATTGATTTTAATATAAATAAGGTGCCAAAATAGCTTTTAGGATGAAGCTCTAAAATGGCTTATCTCAACATCTATTATATTTACTTGTCATCTTTGCCAAGTTACTCAGAGCCCATAACCTCAAATTTGAGGAGAATGTGTGACCTCCCATTGCAAAAAAACTCAAAAAAACCCTGTGTCTTTTAGGACACAGGACAGGACATTTAATTCAGATTTCAAACAAAACATGGCTATAATTTAAACTCAGCAGTGTGTAAAAATCAATTTGTTCCTGTGTTTCCAGTCTTCAGAAAACGACAACTAAAACTATTGATCTCCTCTAGGGTGCTGCTGGTTTCCCTGGTGCTCGTGGTCTACCTGGTCCCCCTGGTAACAATGTAAGCTGGTTTTGCCCCCTTTTCTTTTATTCTTACTTTGTGGATACATTTAGACATATATTAATATATTAAAATATATTATGCAAAAACATTTGGATATGATGCTTGCACTTCAGAAAAAAATCTGCAAAAATGAGTTTACCTTCCTCATTGTATGGAATAGGAAGTAGGATTTTAATTAAGGTACCATTAAAGTCAATGAAATTATTTCCATTCACTGGCTCAGCTAAGATTGTAATGAAAGACATTTCATTCTGCACGTGCCCAAGACACCATATTAAAGGCATATGGCAGGAGTGATTCAAGAAAGCAGAAGGACCTGCTTCTATTTCCAATTTCTGTGGTAAAGCCATGTGTAAGGAACATGTACCCTGTGTTGGACGCATTGCAGGCACTGGGCATCCAAAAGGTGTATGTCTAGACAGCAGGGATAAAAAATACCAGTTGTGAAAGTGATACATGAAAGGATTCTCCTTCAACACCAGATTTGGGTGCACAGGGGCTGGACCCTAAATCTGCCTTCAGGCAATGACTCAAGTCTGGCTGGCTTTCATGAGAACAATGCCAGTACATGTGTGCAACTCATGCTTTCCCTTTTAAAACTCTTTTTAGGGTAGTCCAGGTCCCCCTGGTAATGCAGGACCTGCAGGCAAGGATGGGCCTCCAGGACCCCCTGGTAGTTCTGGTGCTCCTGGAGGTCCAGGACCCGCTGGGATCAGAGGTGAGCCCGGTGCACCAGGAGAAAAAGGGCCCCCAGGCGCACGAGGAGAAAGGGTAAGTGCCCCTTCAGCCAGGGACTGTTCCACCAGGAGACATGGATTATGTCTGTGCAGCAAAAGCAGCCACCTCTGGAATGTTAAAGGTGCTCCCACTGACTGAATGACCTTTTCTCGAACAGGGGGCACCGGGTGAGCCAGGTCCTCAAGGCATCGTTGGTGGCCGGGGGAACACAGGTCTGCCAGGCCTGCGTGGCCCCAGCGGCCCCCCCGGGATGGCAGGGACCAAGGTGAGAGCCCTTCACTGCAGCCACAGCCTCAACCCTAACACAACCCTAACCCAGCTGCAAAAACCAGCCTAGAGATGCAAAAAGTGCTAAAAACAGCTTAGAGACGCAAGAAGTAATGAATGTGTTGGGGGTGTTGGAGAGTTTAGTGCCTTTTAGTCCAGAGATGAGAGCATTTACAGTTATTTGTGTTTACATCCATAAGATCAGGCTTTAAAATGTCTGGTATCCAACTGCTGTGGGATGCAAGGTTGTCTTTCAGATTATATTAGATATAGTGTACATTTAGGAGTATATTACCCACTGCCACAGTTTGGAGGGTCATGAGGAGAAGGCTGTAACCTCTCCTGGTATAAGCTCTGAGTCACAGTCTCACCTATGTCTAACCTTTGCTTAATTCTCAGTAAGTTTCTTGCTTAAATATTATGACCCAAACAGAAAAATTCATTCACCTCCCTTCAGAAAAGGTGGGGTGAGGCTTGGTTTGTACTTTATCGCTAATACAGTGATAGACCAGCATTTTTTGATTAACTGCTCTGGCCATTGTTTTTGAGCACATGAAGAGACATACCTGCTTATTATTTCTTAGTTGAAAATCCATGAGGAACATTCAATGGCTTTGCATGACTATAACCAGCAATGAAAAGAAACCAGTTTGGCCATGTTTTTATCTCTTATTTTGTGTATTCACAACCAGCAAAGCCACATTGTCTCATCACTTCATTATGTCTCCTTCAAAATCCCTGCATAGTTAATAAGATGCAAAATAGACTGCTATTTCCTAAGAACATTATCTGCAATGGAATCCTTTCTCTTTTTGTTCAGGGCGAAGATGGTAAACCAGGCACCAACGGCATCCCAGGAGAACGCGGTGCTCCTGGTCCCCAAGGTCCTGTTGGACAAAGAGGCTTACCTGGAGAGCCTGGCAGAGATGTGAGTGGATGGGATTTCCCTGCTAGCTTGTGAGTTACAAGTGGAAAACTGGGAGCAAATATGCTTCAAGGCTCATAAAGCCTCCCTCAAGAGCCTGATACACAGGGGCCTGGGCACACTGTGCCCTCCTGTGAGGAGGTCTAGCCTTCTGTCCCTGCCATCCCCTTCACTGCCCAGGGACCTAATCTGTCCCACTTGGAACTGAACAGGACCTTGCACTGTCTGTATGCCTACAAAATAATGCAGGTGTTACAGGTCTTTTAGGAGCCACTCCACCTCCAGGAACTCTTCCTTCTTGAAAACTCTTTCTTTGATGAGCATTGTTTAAGCTTACGGGGAAACAAGCTGTCTACTGGTCATGCACAAGTTTATGAACAAACTGTACCCCTCTGTTTTGCAGGGTAACCCGGGCTCTGATGGCTTGCCTGGCCGTGATGGATCCCCAGGAGGCAAAGTAAGGAATCACCAATATCCTTAGACTGCCAAATAAATGAGACATGAACTACGTGGCAATAGGTGTAGTTCTAAGGAGTGCTATGTAATTTGTTCCTTGAACCTGCTGTGCTCCACTGAACATACTCCTTATACTGAGTTCTATAAAGCATGACATTGATTATCCCTTCACCTGTTACTATCTTCAGGGTGACCGTGGTGAAAGTGGCTCTCCTGGCCCTCCAGGACCCCCTGGCCACCCTGGACCTGCAGGTAATGCTGGTGCACCTGGAAAATCTGGTGAAAGAGGATTTCAGGTAAGACCATATAGGTTATTGCTTAATTGCATACTCTTCCTATGCAAAGTCCATTTCACGCAGTAATAGAGAAGTTTTGAGGAGTCATACACTTGTTACTGTCAGAGTTGCTTGACATCAAGGACCTCTTCTATAAGAATATCTAGGGGACAGACATCTCAGTTTATGTTCTGACAACTGTATAGAAATTAAGCTCGAAATGCATGTACTCTCTAGGATGCCAAAAAGCACATCATCCCACCAGGCCCTGTCTTAATTTCCATCCCATCTGGTGCTCATGCAGCACAAGCAATGTGTTATTTATTTAAACTAAGGGAGTAACTTTGGAAGCCCTCAAGTTATTTCTCATGAGTGCTGACACCAGCACAGCTGGAGCACTGAGCCCCTCACAGAGGGAAGAAGAGTTGTGCCTGTGAACAGATCAGTGCCTATGGGCAGCTGAGAAAGGCTGGCATTGGTACAAAAATGGCCTGGCCAGAATTCTTGGTGATTATAGGGTGTGTGGAGCTTCCCCTTGTTTCCCAACACCTGCTGGCTGTTAACATACAGCTTATCTGAAAATAAAGAGGTGGGCTCAGCAGCTCCAAGTGATCCATACCTTCTCATTCTTGCCATGTCACAGGGTCCACCTGGCCCTCCTGGCTCTACTGGTCCTGCTGGTGCTCGTGGTCCTGCTGTAAGTAACATTCAAAGTATCTCTGATGTCATCCATTCACTAGTCCATGTTATATGGGCATTATTCTTATCTCCTTGTATCTTCTGTTTATTGCAAATCTACTCTTACAGGGTCCTCAAGGCCCTCGTGGAGATAAAGGTGAACCTGGTGAACGAGGCAGCAATGGCATAAAGGGTCACAGAGGGTTTCCTGGTACCCCCGGTCTCCCTGGTCCTCCTGTGAGTATTTTCCATTGGACTGGCAATTATAGCTGATTTTAGTTCTGTGTTTAGGTCCCAGGTACCTAATTGACCTTAGCTATTTTGATGGGAATCTATGTAAATTTTATTGTCAAATGTTTCAAAATCCAGATTCCCTGAATCAACCTGACATAAGACTTATTAAAGAACTGGAAGGAGCTGCTAGGAAGTAAAGATGGGTTTACTATAACCCTTTCAATAAAAACTTCTTATATATTCATTTATACAGGCTATTCCTGATTTAATTTGCAAAGAGAGAAGTAGGGGTTGAAATGTCTATGTCCATTAGAAATCTATCCTAGACAGACAACTAAAGGTACTCAGAGTCCAAATACCTCTCTTCTGTAATGTATCTTTTGTAGAAAGTAATGCAGGGGCAAAATGGGCAGGAAATTGTAAAGTACTGAATTGTAAACATGCGTTACCATTTGAACATAGCTAGGAGAATTGAAGGGCAAGAGTAGACAGGCATGCCATAGGTATTTATGACTGGAGAAGTTTAAGTGGTTAATACTGAAAAAACCTATGCATACTCCACATGATACAAGTGAGAATCAAGAAACCAAAGCTCATTCAATAACATACGAAAGATGGCACCAATACCAACCTGTTAAACAACAAAATAGAACCTGGAGTCTAACATATAACATGAGAAAAAAAAAGATAAATTCTTATTTGATGATGAATAACTTTAAAACAAATAGGTTTGCAGTACACACACAGAGCAAACTTGTAAATGTATTTGAAATCATGAATGTTTGTAAAGTTATTTAAATAACGTTACTGGTAATATTATTAAAACTGCAGCATTTTGGCTATAGCTACATAGTCTTATGAATATAAGAGTTCATCCAAAGCTCATTGGTGTCAGTTGTCTTTCTTGCATTTTAGATAACACATCTCTAGTATGTTTTCATATAGAGAACATTCAAGATTTTTTTCTAGTTAAAGAATGGCCATATCTGACATAGCCTTTTTATAAGGATGGGGTTTGTATAATCCTAAAGATGTTTTCAGTGCCTTTATTTACAGTGCATCAAGCTAGCTGCAAGATATCACCAGGAGGTGTATGACTGACTTTTCCTTTTTTCATAGGGTCCCCTGGGTCCACAAGGTGCAATTGGAGGTCCAGGAGCTTCAGGTGCAAGGGTAAGAAAAACCCCTTACTCAGCCTAACTGCAAGGAAAATTCAGACTGTTTAGTTAACACATAGGTAGATACAGACATAAATTTTAATCGGCCATCTTAACAGACAGCAGCTGAAGAAAGAAAGAGCACCCGATAAATCACACAGAAATACTTGAAATACCTCAAAAAGTATTTCTGAATTATCTGATAAACTATTTTGACCATATTATTTGTGTTCTTCATTGTTCTAGGGTCCCCCAGGACCAGCTGGGCCACCTGGAAAAGATGGTACCAGTGGCTACCCAGGTCCAATTGGTCCTCCCGGCCCCCGCGGTACCAGAGGCGAAAGCGGCCCTGCCGTAAGTAAATGGTGCAGACTCACACAAGCAAATCCTTAGGGAATATTCATGAAACACAGGATGCTCCACTCTTTCAATATCTCCCTTTGAAATTTTCTATTTCATGGACAAGATTTTTGGCAGGAGGTATCTAGTTACCAAGGCTAAATCCAAAACCATGCAGCTCGTTTGTCATTTAGGGTAATTATTGATGATGGGTGCTGTGTTGGTCTCAGATGATCACTGACTTTTCTGCATCCACCAGGATCTCCTCCTCGCTGCAGAGTGCAGACTCTTTCTGGGTCTGGGAAGCCATGGAATGCGTTTCCTAGACTGCTCTAGAGAGGCCAGGGCTGCAAAGGTGTCACTATCACAGTTGCCTCCTAAATCCAAGAAAAGGTCTCTCTCTGGATTTCAGTGGAAAGGGTTCCTTCTCAAAGCCCGGATATAAAGATAGTCAAACTTGACAAAATTAGGGAATAAAACCCCAATTTTAAGAAAATAAAAGGCTGGAAGATCTAACAGATGTTTATACATCTGTTTAATTAATGAAGAAGTAAACTAAATACTTGTGTAGAATTCTCAATTTTTTAAGAGTTTTAGTTTTAACCTGTTCTCTATTTTTTAGGGTCCACCAGGGCAGCCTGGCCTTCCTGGTCCTTCTGGTCCTCCTGGGCCATGTTGTGGTGGTGTAGCTGCCCTGGGTGGCGGTGAGAAAGGTCCAGTTGGCTACGGACAATATGAATATAGAGATGATCCCAAAGAAAATGATATCAATCTGGGTGACATCATATCTTCAATGAAATCAATTAACAACCAGATTGAAAACATCATTAGTCCTGATGGGTCCCGGAAGAATCCAGCTCGTAACTGCCGAGACCTGAAATTCTGCCATCCGGAGCTCAAGAGCGGTGTGTTCAAATTCTGTTTTCACCAGCGATAGCAGGGCTTGGGGGTTTTCTAACTTGAGTATTTAAATGCAGATATCTTTCATAAATACTTGTCTTTTTCTCAAACAAATGTCATGAAAAAGATGATAAATGTAAAAATAATTTTAAACATCAATTAACCATGCATTTACACAGAGTATACATTTGACTTCAACTCTATTCATTGCGTCCTTAGAAGTGAACATGTTTAAATAATTTTAGGGAAAAACCCAAAGTTCTATATTTATTGCAAATTGCAGTCCCCTTAGAGTATTCACATGAACTCTGTATCTTTTCATATCATCTCGTTTTCTGTGGCATCTCTTCTGTCAAAATTAATACGTTTCCTGATTTGGCTCAGAAATCTGTCATAGAAATAAGCTTTACCATCATGCAGTCAGATTCTTCTCCAGATATATTAAGCCCCTTAACATTTTTCCTTTTCTCTAGGGGAGTACTGGGTTGATCCCAACCAAGGCTGCAAGATGGATGCTATTAAAGTCTACTGCAATATGGAAACTGGTGAGACCTGCCTCAGTGCTAACCCCAGGACTGTGCCAAGGAAAAACTGGTGGACCAGTGCAAACAGTGGAAAGAAACACATTTGGTTTGGAGAATCTATGGACGGAGGCTTCCAGGTGAGAAATGAGCACAGTTAACAGCCCAAATTGTACATCACAACATACTAAGAAATAATTCCGAAATTAAACTGAATGAGACAATTAGTACGTGAAAAAATAATGATGTGGACTGTCCCTAGACGTGATTAAACAAACACTCTTGCCTGTGTTGGTACTCTGCAGTTCAGCTATGGAGATCCTGAGCTCCCAGAGGATGTCTCCGAAGTTCAGCTGGCCTTCCTGCGCATCCTCTCCAGCCGTGCCTCCCAGAACATCACATACCACTGCAAGAACAGCATTGCCTACATGGACCACGACAGTGGGAATGTTAAAAAAGCTCTGAAACTGATGAGCTCTACAGAAAGTGAGATCAAGGCTGAAGGAAACAGCAAATTCACATATGCTGTTCTGGAAGATGGCTGTACTGTAAGTAAACAGGAATTTAGTGCTGTAGTTAATAAATAATTCCTTCTAGAGGACTAGACCCATAATAAAGGAAGAGCTTTGCATGGCCTGGGTAAGGAACAGACAGCTACAGCTAGCAGGGGGAACCTAGATTCTGTACACCAGAAGTGCCGTTCCTGTAGCAACTGTAGGAAGTGAGGTCCACTTCCATTTAAACCTGTGCTTCACTCTCTTCACTCTCCTTGCTTTAGAGTCTTTGTCAGGGAAGTCACAGTCACCAAGCTTTGATCCATCCCATGTCAACTCTAAAACTAGTCATACCGAACCAAGGCTAGCTGATTGAAGCCACGGGCTACAGTTAGGGGAAGGGGCAAACAAAATCATTTTGCAGATCCAGCATTGCTTCCCTGTGCCTTGTCAGTGCAGCAGAAAGTACTGAGGGGAGCAGGAACATCCCTGAGCATGCTGGCCTGACAGCACCTGCAGCCTTTCCAGTAACAAATGGAAAAGGCTAGCGCTGTCCACAATTTCCTCCTCCTAGGGTCATTTCCGCAGAGACTGCAACCCAACAGCTTGAGAGGTTTCGTTATTACAGATACAGGAAATCTGATAAACTGTGGGATGACTTCCAGGCAGCCCAGCACTCATCTCTAACATTTTGTTCTTTTCTGTTTGACTCCACAGAAGCACACTGGGGAGTGGGGTAAAACAGTTTTCGAATACAGGACGCGCAAGACAATGAGGTTGCCGGTGGTTGATATTGCACCATTTGATATTGGTGGTCCTGATCAGGAATTTGGCGTGGACATTGGCCCAGTCTGCTTCTTATAAATCAAAGATCCTGCTTTTTCTGAAACCCCAGCAAACAGATTCACACTCCAACCGTGCTCCTTTGTTTCAGCCTTGTCAGCTACTACAGGTGCCCATCTGTATCCCAGTTATTTATTAACAAAATTTCTGGGGGAAAAATCAATTTGATATCAAGGGTTACTTTTTTTCGCTATTACACAAAATACAGTAAAAATGCTTTTTTTTTTGCTCTATTTTTTTTACCAAATTCCATCTTCAAAACATGTCTCCGTGGTGCTATAATAAAACTTCAACACTTAATAAAACAACACTGTGTTCTATTAGTTGAATGTTAGCCAATTTACAAAGCACTGATTGCTCCCAGTACCAAAGTTTACCCTGCTTTCCAAGATGCAGTCCATAAAGCTAGAAAGACCTCCCTGTTTCAACTACCTCAACATGGACAGAAACTGGGATGTGTCTGATGAGTCAAACCAAAAATCAATCAAATCAAAATGCATTGGACCCAGTGCTCAATTCCGTGGATTCATTTGGTACAAAATTGTCTATTTCTGTACTGATTAGCTGTGAAAGGTACAGGGTATCTTAAGAGTTTAATACCTTTTTGTCCGTAGTCACCATAATTTTATTGTTGGATTGTATTCTGTTGTCAAAGGTGCTTCTCTACTTTCCTGTCATTGCTGGTCAAGACCACTAAAATTAGGGAAGTGTAAAAGACTAATATGATGGTGCTAATGTATTTTTCACTCCTAACTCTGCAAGTCAGGGTTATTGACTTGCTCAAAAAACCAAAAAGGTAAAAGATTTAAAGCAATTGCAAATGTCTCCTGTCAAAGATTGTCATTGGCATATCATAGTTGAGAATTTTCTCCCTTCACTCTGTAAAAGTTAATAAAGATGCAAAATTGTGAATTTCTTCTGTCACGTTAACACATTTATAGTGTTGAAGGTTAACCATCTTTTTAAGCTTTTATATGGTTGTTGGTCTATTCCTTACAGAGACACATAATAAAATATCTTAATAAAATTTCTTGTTGTTTCATAAA
Organism: Erpornis zantholeuca; assembly: GCA_013400515.1. Classification (NCBI taxonomy): domain Eukaryota; kingdom Metazoa; phylum Chordata; class Aves; order Passeriformes; family Timaliidae; genus Erpornis; species Erpornis zantholeuca. The sequence goes on along the minus strand of VZTN01014155.1, from coordinate 124,277 downwards.
ACTGACTTCTTTTTTAATTTTATTATTTGTACCTTTGTTCAACAAATTAACAAGGGAGGACACAACTTTGGTGCCACTTTAACTGATTTTTCAAAGATTAGTTCCTTTGTTTGAAGGAATCCCTGGTAATCCTAAGGGATGCAGTTCATAGTATACTAGTATGAAATTTTCTTTCTTGCTTTTTCTACTCCTCTCCATCCAGCAGCTCACTTTTGGAAGCACAGTGAGCAAGGATTCAGATCTGACAGCAACATCCAGAACAGGGACCATGCACCAAGGCAGGTCAGTTTGGGGGAAATACAAGATCTTAACCTTCCTTCCTCCAAGAAACCTGCCTCAGTCTGAATAAGCAGGCAGTCACAGGCTACCAGCCCTTCACAGGGCACCTTAAATAAATGGCTGAAGGCTCCCACAGGGCAGGCCAGAAGCACAAGCAGTTTGACACAGCTGACAGTTTGAACATCTTGGCATTTTTTACAGCCAATGGAGCTGTTCAACGAAGTCATCCCCAGGTCTCAGCAAAAATTTAAGGAGTAACAGTGACCACAGCAACATTTAAGGAGCAACAGCAGTTGGCAGTGCCCGACCTTGAGGCCAGAAGGAGGAAATAAACAGCAGGAAGGAGGCCAGACCAGGAATCCTCTCCACAGTTAAATGCTGACAGATGCCACTCAGCCTTTCCCATGGACCAAGGCACAGAGCCTGCCCCCACATCATTATTGCCCAGCCACACATTGCTCCACAGCCCAGGATCATTAAAGACACACCACAACAAGATCAGATAAAAAGTAGGGATTAAAGAAAAAAAAATCAGATTCTTAAAAGTTCTCATTGACAATATGTATTATGTATCCTCAGAGAATACTTTCTCATTAGCCCAAGCAGGAAAAATTAACAAAGAAATGCTGTTTTTAAAGTTATTGCAGCATATCTGAGGCTGGGCCAAGATTACTGTTACTGGCAGTTAGTGGCTTTGGCACTGCAAAATTTGGATATGCTCACCCAGAAGGAAGAGTGAGGCTCTGGGGAGACCCCAGCAGCACAAATGCAGAATCACCACAGGCATGAGGGTACTTAATGCACCATATTAGGACAGTGCCAAGAATTCATTAAAGTACTGGATCTTGCAGGAAACCTCCTCATTTGATGGTGAAAATAAACAACCAATCATGGAAAATAAGAATTACATGTACATAATAATATTAATCTGACATAAATTACATGGTAGGAAGCCTTTTGATTGGAGTTTTATAAAAGCAGCTGGAAGAATGCTGGCTGGGGGAAAAATGCATTGGAAACACCTGTTCTTAATCCTCATGGCAGAAGAAAATAGCCTTTGCAATCTGTAGTGCTACTGGGGCTGGGTGGATGGCTGGGAACAATTACTCAACCTTAAAACTCAAGCTTTGGGGCTATTTTCTAAAGCACACACAGTCATTGAGTCTTTCGTTAATAATTTCTACTAATGCAAGAGGATTTGTGGAACATCTGTAGAAAACACAAAGAAATAGCCAAGACCACCACAAAATATTTACTTGATATAAAAACCTTCATTTTTTTCAGAGAGTCGCTCATTATGCTACCATGGCCCTCATATATCTGTACTTTTATAACGCCACATACTACTTGGGAAAAACAAACAAAAAGTAACAATAACGACCAGAAAATGCAAAAAAAAAAACCAATGAAACCCAAAAAACAACAACCCCACCAAAAAAGGTCAAACCAAAACAAACAAAAAAATCCCCAGAAACTCACTATACCCATTCAAAATACCAAAAAAACTCCCAAACATGCAAACAAACTAAACCCCTCCACAAAAAGTTTCCTGATTCATACCAAGAGCTCAAAATATCACTGATTTAGGTTTCAATACTACCTTGAAACATCACCTTTCCAACAAATTACAGGTGATGACCTGAAAGTACAACTCTTTTGCAGGAAACCAGAGTCCTTAGCATGGGGACTATTTCAACATCTCCTTTCTACACTTTTTTATTGAGATTATGTTTAAGACAGTCCAAAACAGCAGGAACGCAGCAAACCCTTCTCTAACAGAAGGACTTTGCTATCTAATTAGACCTAATTGTAAACAAATTATAAACACTTGTGACTCATTCACTTACCCAGCCTCCTCTTCTTTGGCTTCTGGAAAAAGCAGAATTTTACTCTTCCTAAAGATGTTTTCCAATTCCTCACAGGAATGAGGATCAACTTCACAAGAAAGCTGGTCTGTTGTTCCCTTTGTGCCTACAAGTGCTCCCTTGGGGTAGGTTTAACAGAGGTGATTCTCAGCTGTAATTCTTCACAGTATTCTCTGATCTTTATTTCATAAAATAAGAAGAATTACCTCTGATCTTAACACAGGCTCAATTTCTGAATAGCATGTAAAGCAGGTAATAGCAGGTAAAATAGGCAGGCTAAAATCAGTTTAAATTTTCTGCTACTCAAGTAGCAATTCTGCCCAAACAGGCTCCTTATGGATATGCTGAACTCTGCAGCATCTGACTAAAATCACACCAGTCCACAAAATCTTTAAACTCCCAGCAAGCAAACTGTGATCCACTGGACACAATAATCCAAGATTATGGATTTCTTTCTAGGTTAAACACAGTTTGGACAACTACATCTATGGATTCCAAATAGATTCTACTTCAGCCATTGACCTGCTGATTTATGTTATGATTTTTGAAACTATAATACCATCATTGTACAACACCATCATTTTTACCTTGTTTTTTCTATGATATTTGCATACCTGCAGGAAATCGTTTTTCCTTCATTAGTGTTTCTTCATTTTCATTTAGTTGAGCTTTTCCTTTTGCAACTGTTTTACTGTCTGGCTTCCTGGGAGCCTCTCCCAGCAAGAACAACTGCCCAGTGAATATTAAACCTTCAGTAGAGCCTCTGCTTCCTCTGAAATTAATTTAAATATCCATAGATAATGAGTCTAACAACTACTTTGCTCAGTCTCCGGTAGCTACAGGGGAGCAAAAAACCCTAGGGGCCCTCACCCTACAGTAGAAAAAAATACATGGCTTTTTGCTCTTAATCCATTTTTAGACTTTTTACTTGCCTCCACAGTTGGAAAAATCCATAAAAATGTAAACTTTTCTTCATAGTCTAAAACTGAGGTGCATAAATCCAAAAGTGGTACTTGAACAAAGCCTCTCACCCAGAGAGGGCTGGAGCCATGAATTCCCTGTTTGCCTTCCTTACATTTTAAGCATCCAGAACTGCTCAGTATAAACTGGTTTAGATGAAAATACCAACAACTGCTTGCAAGCTCGAAGGTAAGTTGATATTAGGTACATGTTCAAGTGCACATTCCTTTGGCTTTTAAATTTAAAGCTGTCTTGGAGAAAAGAAGAAAATAATTGTAGCCTACACAGTTGAAAGAGAGTCATGAAGTTGAATGAGAGGCAGGAAAAACAAGGAAAGAAGTTGCCCACACAGTAATAAGACTGACCCCAGAGATCTCTTATTCTGATCTAGAGCTTCTCATTCAGTCCCTTGTTTCACCAGCTGATACCCACACACTTCCCAGCACCACATTCCCATGGCTCTCTGAGACAAGAAGGAAAGAAAAAAGAGGAAAAAGTCCTCCTTCAAACAGCTTCCCAGAGCATATCAGTGACTTTAAAATATCAGTAACTTAGGATTTAATATCTCCTTGGAACTTTGCCTTTCCAGTTAACTGCAAGTTGTCATCTCAGGGTGGAGCTCTTTGTAGGACACCAGAGCCTTTCTTCTGGTGCATGTGGACTCCCTGACTACTGGAAGGTTAATCAGAAAAGAAGCTGGGTCTGGCAAACTCCATATTTAAAGTGGAGTGCCTCTCTTAAAGCGCCTCTTTTCTGGAAATGTGAGTAATGAGATACAAAATGTTGCAAAAATCTTAAGCTACAGTGGTGCATGTAATTTTTTATCATGATCTAATGTTTTAATGCAACATGTGCTTGTAATCAGATGTCCTCAATTATATCTTGTTATGATGTTAAAGAAAATCTGTAGACACCTCTGTTTAAAGAACTAGAATAGAAAGATATTTTGCAGGTTTCGGGATTTGGGAGTTGAAGTGATGGTTCCTATATTTTTCCCTACCTGTTTACTGGGAGGAAGCAAAAAGTAGCTTACACTACACTGAGGGATTACTGGTCCAGGATGGAAGAAATCCACCAGAACAAAATCCTAGTGGGTCTTGTCTTCCCAACTGCTCTTCATCCTGTAATAGCTGCACCCTTGAGCGCCTTCTAGAAAGACTAACTGTACACTGCTGCTTCCCCATCACAGCAGCCCCTCTTGCTTGAGATGCCTCCTTCTGAGAAAGCCACTGACCATCTTTTGATTTTTTATCCTTAAGTTGTATCTGGCAAAGCTATGCTTATCCAAACTTTCTCTCCTTTCAGTATACCCCTCAGCCATGGGCACCTCTGGTTTAAAGTTTAAGTTTTGTTGTTGAGCACACATCCACTGAGAAGGCACTCACTGAAAGGTCACTCCTGGTGGCACTGGAGATGTGCTTTCTGTGGGTTTTTGTGAATATTCCTGTTGTAACTCACATTTCAGCTTCACTGTATTTGTTATAACAGCTCCAAGGTACCTGGAAAAGTCTGCTCATTCCTCCTTTTGGTTTGGGTGCATCTGTAAAGCAAGGATCAAAATCCCTAGCAGGAAATGGCTGTGAGTGCAGCCATTGAGGCCACTCAGCTGTGACAGAGTTAATTTCTTCCCTGTACTGTGTTTGGATTTGGGATGAAAATCCTGTTTCCAAGAGACTGATGCTGTTGCTGAGCAGTGCTTACATTAAGTCAAGGCCTTGTCAGCTTCTTACATTGCCCTGCCAGTGAGGAGGCTGGGGGAACACAGGGAACTGGGAGGTGACACAGCCAGGACAGCTGATCTTAACTGATCCAAGGGACATTCCAGACCATATGGAGTCATTCTCAGCACATAAATCTGTGGTGGAAGCTGGCCAGGGGCCACTGCTCAGAAATTGGCTGGGTATAGATCACTGGGTGGTGAACAACTGCATTCTACAGAATTGTTTTGTATATTAGAATCATTTTGTTATTATCATTATTTTCCCTTCCTTTTCTGTCAACCAATTAATCTTATAATTTTTTACCCCCAATTCTCTTCCCTGTCCCACTGAGGGGGGTGAGGAGTAGGCAAGTGGCTGTCTGGTGTTTAGGGGCTGGGTTAAACCCCAGCAATATGGGGAAGGAAATGCTCTTGACTTTCTCTGATTCTTATGCAGAGTCACACAGTTTGTTCCTCAGAGGGCAGAGGCTCCTGAATCACAGTGATGGTTCCTGCAGTCATTACAATCCTCTGTGTCACTGTCAAGCTTCTTTGTGGCAGGGAAGATTGTACCATACCAAACATGCAGAAATATTTCCCTGAATTTCTAGAATTGCAATAATGTTCTTTTGTTATATGAGGTTGGGTTTGTATCAGATTTTTTCACTCAGTTGAGTAAGGCCAAAAAAGCAGTTCTGTGATGCTTTGGCAGATGTGAACTTGCTTGATTGTTTTTTTTATTTTTCTCTGCACACACATTCCTAAATAAGGCTGCAGCCTTTCCTGGAGGATGGACAGCAATATCTCAGTTGAGGAACTAATTTTGCAACAGAAACATTCAATAGTGCACCATTCTCTGATATTGAGAACATAACAGATTGTAACAATTTATCACATTGATGCCTTAGGTTTTAACTTTTATATTTTCCAAATCCTGTACTGCTAGTGTAACTCTGAAGTTTCCTGTAGCTCGTTAAGTGCTGTTCTCTCATGCTCACACAGACAGAACAAAGCCTCTCTAGCTCGCTCTCCAAGAACACCCAGACCAAGAACTGTAAACCTTCATCATGGGGAAAGGGGGGCAAGCTTAGGGAAATTCCATCATTGGCTGGGTTCTGGTTGGTGAATTGATGCTGAGATCCAAGTGGGAAGAACTCATGAGCTGTCATTGTCCATTTTGGGATGCACTGAGGCAGGAGCCTCTGGAGCCCAGAGTGTACCTCTGAAGGCCTTTCAAATAAATCCCTCCTTTATTCCTGTCTAGTCTCTGTTTCAAAGTAGCCATTTAAGGCATCACACTATTAAAAGAAAACTTAAGCCACAGTTTATAAAAGATGGCTTCTTACTCTACCAGCCAGGAAATGAGAATGTGCACAAAATTACCATGGGGAGGGAATTAAAAATGGACTCTTTAGCATCCTGCTGAAACTAGCGTTGCCTGATATCTTTGTTCTATTCCAGACCTCCCAGCGAAGGATAAAACAGGTGATGGCAGTGGCACAGCAGACAGATCAGTGATAAAGCTCTCCAGTGCTGTGTAACACCATAAAACTTTTCAGTTTAGTGTTTGCACCACTCTGCTCAGGTGCTCCTGAGCTCTGCACAGGCCCTTGGCTCTTGTGTTGTGCCCTTTCTCCGTTGCCTCATAGAAAAAGCATAAAATGCTGTTTTCTCTTTTACTGTTCCTGAAGACATTGTCCCATAATCACCTCACAGTAATGAGCAGCAAATTCACAATAAAACTTGTTGGTGGGTCCACAGCTCCTAAGCATTTCTATTTCAGCTATTGAGCTGCTATTTAGTTTTACCTTTTGTCATGATTTTTTTAAACCATGATGCCATAATCTAATGCTATGATTTTTACCTTGTTTTCTCTTTGATATTTGCATACTTATAGGGAATCTTTTTTCCTTCATTAGCATTTCTACATTTCCATTTAGTTTTGCTTTTCCTTTCACAATCACTTTACTCTTTCTGGAATCCTCTCTCAGTGAGAAAAACTGCCCAGTGAGTATTAAACCTTCAGTATAGCCTGCATTTCCTGAGAAAGTAATTAAAATATCCATAGATTATGAGAGTGTTTACCAGCTCAATTACTATGCTCAACCTCAGGCAGCTGTAGGAGATAAAAGAAAGGCATAGGGGCTCTTTTTCTACAATAATAAGAAAAATAATGCTTTTTGCTCTTAATCTGGTTTTAGACTCTTTACCTGCCTTTACAGAGAAGAAAAGTCTTGCATTTTTCTTGCTGTTTTGTGGCCTTTGGTGATGTTGTTTCTAGCTGTAATGCCATAATATTTTCTTTCTTGTATTTCTGTGTTGCTTGGTACATTGTTCTACTGCATGTAGTACTGCTGGTGCTCTACAGAACCTTTTTAATGATAAAAACTTAGAGCTGGTTATTTATCATAGCTACAAGGAAGCTAACAGAAGGCAAGGAAGGAGTTTGGGAATTTAATTTCTAAATGAGCTTTTAATGAATGGTTGTCACACAAAAATTGCACTACTGGTTTTGAGAGCCCAAGAGAAGGTGCCAGTACTGGTAGCCCTGGGGTTTGTTCCTCACTGAGGACAGGTCAGAAAACAGAACCAACACCTGTAACTCAAATTTAATTTAAATGCAGTGTCTGATGCTGTACTATTGTAATCACTCTATTATTTTAATCACTCTAAAGTACCTTTTTTTCACTACTTTTGAAACTATTTGCCACTAAGACAAAACTTCACTAAATGTTATAGCTGACATTTACTTAATGCTACTTTATAAATTGCAAATTATTAGCTCTTCCACTCTAGGTTCAAGAAATTAAAGCTGACTATATAACACGAGGCTATGCCATGTTGCCTGGATAAGAAAATGCCCCCCTCTCCCCCTTTTTTTTGTTCCTAAAATGATTCTACAATACTTTGAGGAATGCATGAACAGGCAAAGCAGTGCAATATCTATGTCTGTTCTAAACACAGTCAAGAGAAAAGCACAACCAACCACTTGCATTACAGACTCCTCACTTAACTACCTGTGAGCTTGCACCTCAAAGCACACTTTCCTTCAGTGATTCTCCAACCCTGGTTTTTACAGAATATTACCTTAGATGGCTCTCTAGTTACAGCTCTTTTTCAGTGCTCAAGGCACCTGGCTGAGGAAATACTGCACACTTCATATGGAGATAGAGATGTAAAGGGAGACTTGAAAAGCAAAGTATTTTTCCTAATGAAATACTCTTCTCCTTCAATAGCCTTACAAACCAGTTACACCAAACATGGATTGTAATACTCTGTTGATTAAAATTAGAGATTAAACTAAATTCCAAACATAATCCCTACACTCCAAATGTTATTTTGTGCATCTGGATAAATGTGCTGTAGAGATATGACCACAGCCACCTTCGCTTGAACATGCTGCAGCAATCCATTACACTTCAGTTTATTCAGTGAAATTAATGTTATCTAAAACTTCTCTAGGATGCAGTATGATAACTCCTGAGTCACATATTTATAGAAATTAGTTCATGCTAGTAAGAAAGAAATCATAGAGTTCCTGCACGGACAGTAAAAGCAAAGAGACAACATGAGTGTGAACCTGTCAACTTCCCAGTCCTCACCACCCCTGCAGGGACTTGGATTTGGACAGCCCAGAGAACTGCAAAGCTCCTGCCCCTTCCAGAGGGGGAGAGGAAGGGAAATTCTTGCTGGCTTTGCTACAAATGCAACTTTATGGCTTGTGTCCAGAAACTGTTTTCTATCAGTCTTAACCCACATTGCCACTAGGCATTGGCCACATCACATTTCATTCTTGAATAAAAATTTGCTCTGGAGTCTCTAACAATATTATTTAGGCAGCTTTTCTAGGCCTGCTGATTTTCTTCAGACAACTGACACCTACCTGTAAAAACTGACACAGAAGGTACTGTACAAACACTCCTCTATTCCTATCTTCAAAATATTTCAGAATGCCTTGCAAATGATTTATGCAAAGAGCAACCAAACAACAATTAAATACTTCTATTTTTAATTTCCTGGAAATGAACTGATACGGAATGACCACACTGGAAGGAGTTTTACAAAAAGGAAACCACTTACATAGCGAGAAGCATGTATTTAATTAAATGCTTTGCAAAGATACATGAATAAAGCTATGTGCATGACTTTCTTTAGGGAGAGCTCCAGCTGTTTATTTTTTTTTTTTAAGGAACAAACAAAAAAAATGTGGAGAGCACAGATGCAGTAAAGAAACAAAAAAACCTAAGTAAGTTTGTACCCACATACTTTACAAAATAAAGCATGTTGGAGGTACAAAACAATCTATATACTGAATGACCAACAAATAAATGCACTGTAACATTATTCTCTCAAACACTGTAAGCCTAACAGCTAAGCTCTGAACATGACATCGACAGTAGGCGTCTTTATTTCATCAGCCTTCTAGAGAGTCATTTAGCACCATCACTTTGTTGCTTTTTTTTTTGCCCTGCCTAACTCCTATCTTGAAATAACAACAGAAGCATAGCACCTTTTAATATCTAAAATAAAAGCAGGAATATTAATTGCATCCCAACTTCCAGAGATGAGGTAGCTCATGCTAAGAAACGATGGAACTTTTCTGCCTTGACAACTCAAGGCCAGTAAGCCAAATTCCTGGTGATGCATGTCTGGATGTCAGCTAAAACCCAAGAATTTCTAAAATTTCTTTATTAGCAATTGGTCTGGCATACATGTGAACATGTGAATGGTCTGCAACATACAGAAATTGGCACCATATATAGGACATCTGTATAATCTGATACGTAATGGCTTCTTAGATGGGCAAATATTGGAAAATCAACAAGGATTGGGTTTAAGACGTAGTTTGAGGATTAGGGATAATTTAATGGAATTACACAGATACATTGCGAGAAGTGAAATCTAGACTTGAAATTTAAGATATGGGACACCTCTACTGAAAATTCATATTTACCCCAGTAATGCTTTAACTTCATAAATTAACCACGGCTATGGATCACTCTTCTGAGCAGACTTACATAGACAAGTGCAAGAAACACAATGCCAAATTAAAGTGGTCTTGTCTGAAAAGATTTTCTTCTACCAAAACCACAGATTTCTGTGAATGGCTATTGTACTGGCAACCACAGGAACACAAAGTGGGGTAGAGGGAGTAGGTATGATTGAAATATAACCAACAGTTCACAAAAGTGCTCTACTTTTCTGTTATTCAGTACACATCGAAGCAAAAGAAATAATCATTAGAGCTTTACATAGTTCCACATGAAAACTATCTATTTTGAAATGTCAAAATAATTTGAAACAAAACCGAGGAAAAAGATTCATATTAATTTTAGAATGTGGTCATCATTCCTCTTAAAATGGTACTAAAAAGTTGGTTTCAATCACTGAAAACGGAAGGTTTGTAAGTAAAATAAATATTCAAAAGGAGGCCGGGCATTTAGAAAGAGCTGTATATACAATGCTGATCCAATATCAGCCATTACTTCAAGAGTCTCAGGATTAACTTCAATCAGTCTAAGTTCATGTTTAGTTGCTGCTGTTGCTGGGTGGTGTGTTATATTCCCCCCTCGCTCTTACACAAAGCAAACTGGCCCAATTTCAATCCCAAATTCCTGGTCGGTACTGCCAATGTCCACCGGAGCAATGTCGATGATTGGTAAGCGTGCCACGTTCTGGGTTCTGTACTCAAAAACAGTCTTGCCCACATTCCCGTTACGTTTCTAGAGGGAAAAAAGGAAAAAAAATAAATTAGGCTTTAGGCCAGAGCTCATGCCAAACCAGCCCAAAGTGCAGTTGGGGGGTTAGCTCAGGAGCTTTGCTGGGTAACACCCTGGGCACCACTGTCTGCCCTGCACCCCAGCTGTTCTGAAATGTATCTAAATACAGTCATGAGTAGATCTACCAGACTGACACATCAGGGCTGATTCCTCTCTGTGCTATGAAATTCTTCTCTATGTGTTACTATGTTCCTGCACACATAACTGGGGCTGACTTAGAAGCACAGAGAGTACTTAACTTTTTTCAGGTACAAGACTAGGTTTAGGAATATTTGCTGGTATATTGGACTGGGCTGAAACTGCTTTTGAGCATGAAAAGTATCTGCTACTTGTTGGTTTCTGTGCCCACCACAAATTTTTGGGGAACATCTTCCTTTCCAGCTCAGTCATAGTACCAGGGCATTTCCTCCACAGTACTGCTGCAATAATCTTGCCCTTCTGGCAGACAGAAATTTGTGGTTATCTCACCAGTTTGTGTGATTCTTACACATACTGGGAAATCCAAAATGGCAACATATGTATCACAGTATGCTAAGAAGGAATTTGCAAACAGCCTCTGAATAGTGCAGATTTCTATTATGTGAAGCTAGAATTATAGTAAAACCCCGGTTTGATCAGTTACATCTAGAATTCATTATAAAATCCTGCAGCATTTTAATTAGTTCCTTGTATGGGTTTTGCTTCTAGTTCAAGAGAGAAGTGAAAAGGGACAGGAGTCCTCTTCCTCCCCAGCAAATGGCCAGAGCCCCACACTTACAGAGCAGCTGTCGTGCAGAACAGTGTATCTGAAGCGGCTGTTCCCCTCTGCCTTGATCTCCAGGTCATTGGCCCCTTTCAGAATCACAGCTTTCTTCAGGTTCCTCGTCTGGTCATCCATGTACCCAACGCTGTTCTTACAAAGGTAGGTGATATTCTGGGAAGCTTCCTTGGACAGGAGGCGCAGGAATGTCATCTGAGTGACAGCTGTATCCCCGTACACAAACTGTGGAGATGAAGAAATAGGTCAGCTTACAGAACATTGGAATCCATTCAGAATTGGTGAATTTTAGAAATATTTGCCATTACTGTCATCTTTCACTCATGACTAGTAGGAGCCCTATTACATAAAATCTAAGGATGACTTCTTTTGTCATTTGCTGCCACTTGAGGACAAAGAAATGTAAACATTCTGTAACAGGAAGAATTTTAGAGAATTTTGGCCATAATTTTCTGCAACTGAACAAGTCAAAGGAAGTTGGGCCTTTACAGATATGCCAAGCTTTGGAATGAATTCTGCCTCTTTTCCAAAATGAATTCTTAAATATGAAATAGTGCATTAGAGCAACCTTAAAGCAGGTAAAAAACATCAAGCACAGAAAACCACTTTATAGTGTACCTGTTATATTGCACCTTTAGGAACTTGTTTTCTGTAGGCTTTGTGTTGTATTTAGAAGCAGCACAAACAGCCGAAGTTTGACTATATAAAAATAACTATACATTTGTATACAGGTTTTATCAATTAATCAACTTGCACAGAAATTTCACAAATGTTCTACAAAGTGCCAATGTTTCTATAAAAAACCAAGCTATTCTTCCACCAATAACAGAAATCTAAAATTCCTGAGATTTTTTTTCTTCTTCCTATCTGTGCAGGTTTCATTTTATTCATATTTTATGAATCCTTGCAACATAAAAAACAACAATCAAGAATGACTAAAACCTTATACATTTCACTGAAACTGGTGAAGAGAAAATCTTATTCACTGGCACTGTCATAATGTATAAAGCATGGTACTTCTGTTTAGCAATCTTGGACACATTTAATATTTAGAATCCATAAGGAGTGCATTGGACTATTACACAGCTCATACTATTAGTTACCAAATCTGACAGTGTTTCAAGAATTATGAAATATTCATTTATTATATTCCTGAAGATCAATTTGTTCCTCCAAAGAGCATCTGCCTTACAAACCCCTCTGTGTAGCTCTGCAGGCAGCTAAACATCAGCTGGGATATGTTGGGTCATGGCAAGACTTCCAGAATTTAGTAGTAAGTGAAAGCATCTCAAAAAAGCAATCAATATCACATCTGCTCTCAGCAGTTAAAGTTCTGAACTGTTTTCAGTAATCCAGTTGATAAGAGCATTATTTTTTACACACTAAATACTTAATTTAAAGAAAGTAATGCTCTATGAAATAACACTTGAAGATATTCTCCGTGCTTTTGATAAACTAGGAATAAAAATGGCAGAAACTAGTTAATTAATTATATACTTTGCACAGGCTAAACCTCTATTATTTGTCAGGATCATTAGCCTAATTTTAGAAGTTACCATAAAGGAAAAACCCAGCAGAAAAGTGAGTGGAATTTTTTCTGCCTAGAGACTGACAGATTCATTGTGGATCAACCCGACACATATGATAACGATCACACTTTCTTTCAAAAACAAATTTATAAACTAAGTTTTGTAATTTTTAACAGTATAGAGTTTTCTGAAAGGAAGAGTAGAATTCAGCCAGAACAGCAGGGATATTGATTACTTATTGTGATAGAACTACACTTGTTTAAGGACAAGATAGAGATTTCCTAAAAGACAGATAGAGAAGCTGATGTTTTTGGGATCAAGAGAAATAAATGTATTCCAGCAGTGGTCTGCTTTAGCCAATCCTGCATTAGATGCACTTGCATTGTTTTTCCCGACTGTTTCCTATCTTCACTATATGGTACTAACAATCAATTGAATATATGCCAGTCAGTCAATAAGTATAATGTTGTAGCTGTAGCAGAATCTGCTCAGAGCAGCAGACAAAGTTCCAAATCACAAGGCAACAAGCTTCACAGAAGCCAGTTCTCAGCAATGACTGCATTTATTTACCTGTGATCCCCTGTTCATATCAAGGCCATACCAAACAGGCTTCAAGTCAGAGGACCTACTGGCCCACCATGTTTTGCGGGGCACAGTGGATGGGCTGGCAGAAATGCAGGTCTCCCCAGTTTCCATGTTGCAGTACACTTTTATAGCATCTTCAACACATCCTTGGTTAGGATCAATCCAATATTCACCTACAAAGAACATAAGAAGTGATTCCATTACGTTCTGGAACACTTGGGAAGACATAAGCAGAAATATGCTGCAGCAGTGCAAAGCAGGCCAGTGACCAAGGCCTTGGTGGGCACAAGGCAGCCTCACAGAGCACAGAGCAGAGGGTGTGAACACGCACCACTCCTCTTGGAGGGGTGGCACAGCTTCAGGTCGTCACAGGTCCGTGCCGGGTGTTTCCTGGAGCCATCCGGGCTGCGCATGGTCTCGATCTGGCTGCTCAGGGACTTGAGCGTGGCATGGACTCCTGGGTCTGTTTTATTATGGTCATCAGGAGCTGCTTCATCTTCAGTAAACTCCGGCAGTGGATCTGCCATAGCATCGTCATAGTGTCCCATAATGTCACCAATGGCAGCAGTGAGGTGGCCTGGAGGCCCTGGAGGGCCAGGAGGACCAGGCTCACCTGGTGGGCCCTAAGGTTCAAAACAAAAAGGCAACAGAGGTCCAGTAAATACTATGCCAAATGACAGCAAAGCCTGCCACCAAAGAAAAGCCCCCAAAACATCAGGACCAGTCACCCTAAAGCACAGGGAATGATTCAGATATAAACAATTCACCATTCAAAGAACAGGGGTAAGTGATTAGAACTGCATGTGAGGTATTTGCTCTGCTTCACATCCTCTCTGATTGCTTTAATGCCTTGCTCAACTTTTTTCTTACTCCTGATTTTAGACTTAACAGCTGGAAAAAGTCACCAAGGAATGCCCTCTTTCCCTTTGTTAAACCATCTGTCCCTCCGTGTGCAGATCCCTGCCTAATAACTTTATTTCTTAAAATTCCTTTTTCCCCTGAGTTGCCTTAGGCTCATTTCCTTGGATGGAAAATTTGGCACTAGAAACATCTTTATATTTTTCCAGCACAGTGCTGAGTTCTCTGGTCACAGAACTCAGGTCTTTCTGTGAGTTAGAACCTACATCATCCTTACTTTGGAAGAGCAGGTGTTTTCCTGACTAAGTAAATTTTCCCAAACAGCAAGGTCCGTCTGCCACCGTGAACTGTGACACGTGAGAAGGTGTCTGCTCATAACCATGTCTCACCCTGCCAGCTCTTCTCTGGCAGCACAACATCTGTACCACACCTTCATGGGAAGTTTGATGCTCTGGTGCATCAGAACTGGCCTTTCTTCTGAGAGTCAGTATTTCAGAACTCACGGCTCGTGCTCCAAATGCTTACTGCAGAGCACACATCCAAACTAACGCACACCATGTCTGACAAGTGAAATCTCAACTTTTATTTCTTGCTTTTTGCTTCCAGCTTATAGCTGTGTGCAAACCCCCATGGAAAGAAAAACTAAAAATATTGGAATGTGATATTTCTTGTATGGTTTCATTACACAGATGAAGTATCTAGAGATATATTATATTCCTATGCTCTGCCATAGACTTTTCATATAGGTCTTGGTGTCGGCAGAAGTGGAGATGCTGATAATTAGCAGAAATTCAAATGAAATGGGGAGAATATTAGCAGATGAAAAACACAGGAAACACCATGGCTTACAGACAGAAAGACAGCAAAAACTGCCCTCCTTGTTTTGCTCATTATTTTGTCCTCTCTTTTCCACAAAATAAGCAATATCTATTTTTTAATTCTCCACATGGTCATCCAGATCACTCTATTCTCAAATTCCTCTCATTTTTTTTTAAATTTATCTTTTTTCAAATAGTGTAACTACCCTTTTTTGACAGGATATTGTGAATTGGTGCATGTGCAATATGCCTGGGGCATTCAGCAAAGGTTTAGGCCTATTTCCAAAATGGTCAAACCAGTTTCCATCAGTAGTGAATCAGCTCATAGTTGGTGTCTGTAAACCTGAGACGAGGGTGAGTGTCAGCTGGGCTCAGTGTTAGAGTTTGGGCTGTTTCTGTGGACTGAAGGATCTCCCTAACACAGGGCACAGTGCAGGAGGTTCAGGTTCAGAAGATGAAAATGAGTAAGAAATCAACCCTTTCAATAGAGTTGCCCTGGATGTTTGCTGGAGAAGCTATCACATTTTATCACTTTTCTTGAGCCCATAAATGTTCAAGAAAATAATGTGATGGACTGTAAAAAAGAATCTGATTATTTGAAGATAACCTTTTCCCCTCATACTCCCATCAATTTACCTCAGGTCCAGCTTCTCCCACAGTCCCTCTAACACCAGGAGGCCCAATTGGCCCAAGTGGACCAGGACTTCCATCTTTTCCAGAAGGACCAACTGGACCTGGAGGACCCTAAAAAATATAGGAGACAAATGGAATATATTTTAGCATTTAATAAAAAAGTTTTACAAAACAGTCTGTTAGAAGCAATATCTTGTCAGGAACAATCTGATTGGTTGTGCCTATTACCAAACTTTTAAAAATCATCTTTATTCTTCCTCTGTAAAAGCAAGAAGGCTGTTTCAAAGCTGCTCTTCTCAAGTGAATCACCTCAGACAATATAACTTGGCTCAGCTGTATATTTTTTTCCTTAACCATTTAAGCAGGATCAGTTCCAGATGCTGTGCAGACTGGGGTAGCTCCTGTACACCCACAGATACAGGCTCAGAGGTGGATGCCTCCCTTGGGTGCTCCCAAGGGACAGTATTTCTCCTTTACTTTTGAGTGAATGACATGCATGGGGGTATGAGATGCAGAGTAGCAATTAGCAGGGCTGCCACTTATCTGGCTTTGCATCAGCTGCAGCAAAAGTGTGTGTTAAAAGAGACAGCAACCCTGAGCTGACATCTTTATCTACCAATATACTACACTCATGACAAAGCCTTACTGTATGAAACAAAGCAAAAGATATTAGGGTAACCACTATATGATACCAAAGTCAATAAAAGTCATTGAAATAAAAGTGATGCAGAAATAGACATCTAAGCATGGGAAAAAACAAACAAACAAAAAAAACAAGCAAGAAAAACCTTGAAAGTCATACTCACCCGAGGACCAAAGGGGCCTGGAATGCCAGGACTGCCCTGCTCACCAATTGGACCCTAAACAGAGGAATTTATCAGATCATTGTGCCATCTAGAGCATATTCCTTTAGTTTTGAGGCATTAGTGTGTGATATACACAATTTGATATGAATAAGATTAAAATATACATAAACACTGGGTGGTACCTTTCCCTTAATCCCTTAGTAACTTAAAAGAATTTACTGGTGTTTGGCAATATATAATAAAGCTGTTTCTCTAGAAAAGACTTGGTTTCAAGGTATTTATAATTAGAGTGGCTTACAAGAGAATAAATCGCAGCGCTATCAGAAAGTGAAAAGATAATTTGGGGGTCAGGGTCTTTTTGTTGCTGCTGTTCCTGCATGTTGAAACTTCCAGTGTTTGCACAGGACCAGTAAATAATGTAAAAAAGATAAAAGCAAGTTTTCCATGATATTTCCATTCAATTGACAATGAAATCACAAAGTTCTTGAAAGTATTAGCAAGAGATGCTCTCACAGTCCTTTTGGGATTTTGCACTGGATTCCTCGACTGTGCCAAAAAGCATTTCACACTCTAAATTGCTTATGTGAAATGACCAGCTCTTGCTACCATCTTGTGCTGACAGGTCATTGATTGCCAGGGATTGGTCTTGCAAAGAGAACAAGAATAGGAGAACACACATCTCGCAAGAACAGGTTTACCTCATCATGCAACAGTATTGTAAAATTGCATTAAAAATATTAGCAAGTACAGACACCAGGCCACACAAACCTTGTGGGGAAAAAACCAACTAGTTTGCTTTTTTTTTTTTCCATTTTAAATAACTATGTTCCTGATACACTATTTCACTAACAAGCAAATAAAATTATAGTAAAAGCAGAACAACTTACAGGAGGGCCAGGAAGGCCCTGAAGTCCAGTGAAACCCCTGTGTCCTTTCTGACCCCTATCGCCTCGATCTCCATTGTCACCTTTGTCACCACGAGGTCCTTGGGGACCCTGTAAATATCAATGATGAAATGTAAAATTCTGAACTGGGAAAAGAATCCCACTCTCAAAACTCCCTAATTTGCTTTTAGACACTGCACTCAGACCTCCTTCCCTTTTAAAGCTGGAAAGATGATGGTGTCAAGAGCTACTCCAAGAGTCTTATTTTTTTACCAAAGAATAACAAATAATAAATCATTACAGAAAACTGTGTTGTGCTTAAATACAGTTGTAATAAATTTACTCTAGCTAGCTACATAATACAGAAAAAACCCCAAACCTGTAATAATGATAATAAATAATTTACATAAGCATTTTTTTTTAATATTCAGCTATTTCTTTGCCTTACTGTATATGGCAAATGACTTTTGTTGGTGAGATTGAAATATTATGGATGTCTCACAGACTCATTATGATAAAGCATATTTTCAGTATGAAATCATCCAGGCTGCATCTTTACTTCTCACAGCTTCTTTCATCTTCATCATGATTAAAATACAATTGAAGTTACATTCCCTAACCACACACAACAACACCCAGGCTCTGCAGTACAAATACTTCTATTTGTACTTGCTTCTATTACTGTCACAATTTCATTTTTGTTTGTTTTGATAATTGCAAGCTTCTTACATTAATTCAAGAATCACTGGGAAATGTGGCTGCTGTTTTCAATTCTACATTTCTCAGCCCAAATTGCATGCTATATTTCTCAATGCCAGACTCCAAATAGTTTATCAATGGCATCATTATCACTAACTAGTCAATAAACTTTACTGTCTCTCAAATTACATCTGCTTAGGAACAGGACAACATTGTTTTGAATTTCCCAAGTTTGCAATTAATTTTCTGTTCCAAACTTGGATTGTAAAAGACTTATGTAACATAAAAAAGAGGAATTTTGTTTATTTTCCCTTTTGGACTGAAGTTGGAAGTTCATGAGTTGAATTAAGGCCTTTTAATGGTAACAATTAAGGCCTTTTAATGGTAACAGGTGATTTTGTTGTATTTCTGCCATTTTTATCTAAAAACATCCCTTTTTGTTCAGCATTCGTTTTCCTTTACCCCTTATTTAGACCAGAGTCCAGCTATTTGCTAACTCAGGTCCTACCATTATCCAGACAGCAACATACTCCAAATAAAGAAGCTCTCGAAGCATCAGTGGAGTATCCAAATACAAATATCCAAATTTGTGCAGCTTTGCAGCTCAGAACTACCTGCACCCACTTGCAGTCAGAACACAATGTGAAGCCCTGCTTGCCATTCTAATTTGGGCTGAATTCCTCACACACCTTCCTGTAAAAGGTATCTCAGACAAAACCAAAGTGGCCATGGGCAACTTACAGGCAAACCTCTTTTTCCTGCACGTCCTGGGGGACCCATTGGACCTCGAGAACCCTAAAAGATTGCATATAGAAAGTATGTGAAGCAATGCACAGAAACAATACACAATTGGCTTTGATAAACAAAGCATATTTGAAAAAAGCCTCACTTACAGTTTCACCTCTTTGACCTGCATCTCCTGGAGGGCCAACAGGACCTGGAGTTCCTGGACCTCCTGGAGAACCTGGTAAGCCTGCAGGGCCAGGTTCACCACGATCACCCTGCAAAGCAGAATTTCAGCTGTTCATCTAAAGAGGACTGGTCTTGACCAAAGCATAAAAACTATCACTGCCAGTCTAGTTCCGAGCAATTGCAGCCTACAAAGATATTCCTGCTGCAAAAACTCAACTCTGGGTTTGTGGAGGCAGATATTCTCAGTCTCTCAGCCAAGCATCCTCAGCTTTGAGAGGTACTATATTCAAAGCTGTATTACACTTTCAGAACAACCTCTCCATCCATGTTAACTGAATGAAAAGAAAATCTACAATAAGTCGATAATGAAACGGGGATTTCCAGAAGAAAATAATATATTCTTACACGTTCTCCAACAGCTCCATCTCGCCCAGGAGTACCATCATTGCCAGCAGGTCCCTGGAATTACAGGTAAAATAAAGCTATTGATGAGCTCTGTAATCCTGCACTTCTAGAAGAACAACTAGAAAGTTGTTCTCCACCTCCAACTTCAAGTTGAGGAGAACAACCACTAGTCTTATCTCACATGCTATGATGCTGTAATACTTACTTCTGGACCAGCTTCACCTACAGGCCCAGTGGCACCGGACTGGCCAATAGGCCCTGGGGGACCTTTGTCACCAGGTGGCCCCGTGGGACCTTGCTTTCCTGGAGTACCCTAAAAAAGATGAGAAATATCATTTAAAATTTTAATCATAAAACAAAGAAAGCACAAAGACCCTGCTGCCTGCCAAACTATTCATTAATCCAGAATGAAATACCATCTACATTTGTAAATGAAAAAAGCCCTGATATTTAAAGAAAAGGTTCTGACAGATTTGAATATGTATTTAATATACTTTGTATTTTTAAGAAGTTACTGATAAATCAGTAAGTCTGATGTCATTATCTGCAATAGATAAGGTGTTTTAGATTTCAGAAAAATATAATGCACTTTGAAGTAATTAACATGATTTTTCTCTGTCTCAACACCAACAAATCTTGTTATCCTGGAATAACTTCTGACCAACTTTAGCTATAAAGTGACTTAATGGATCCAGTGGTAACGACAGATCTGCCATACCAACCCTTTTACTAATGGTCTGTTTAATTATTTGATCTCCTGGATCATTAGACTCTCCAATAAATATCTCTAAATCCTACGTGAAAGCAAAGAGTGCTCAAATGGCCATTTGGAAGTCTGTAGTTCACAATTTATGGAACAGTGCTTAGAGAGTATCTACTCACATTCGAGTGACCTTTTGGTACCTAAATGAAGAGTCTGAGGTTGTTTTTTTCAGGGATTGAGTTTTAAGTCAAATAGGAACATTTTAGACAGAAGCCTTAATGCTATTACTCACTTAGTCTTAATTCAGGTTCAGACATCCCATTATGGCAGAAACAAACTTTCCACCTCCTGCATTTGCACGAGATTTAGCTCTTTACTATTCTCTCTGTAGTCACTCCTGCAGGTGAAGTTTTCCAGCTTTCTGCTCTTGCTAAGGGGCACTAAACAGTGAATCCCATACAGAGAATGGTGGCACATGGCCTGGTGGTCACTTACTGCAGGACCTGGCAGCCCAGGCATGCCTCTTTCCCCTCGCTGTCCTGGCATGCCAACAATTCCTCTCTGCCCGGTCGTTCCTGCTGGACCAGGGGGGCCATCTGGGCCCTGAAATCCACAGAGCAGAAAGCAATGTCACTGTCACATCAGCACCCATAACAACGAGACCGAGCCCGGAGGCAGTGTGGGGACAATCAGGAACACCAAGGGACGTACTGGCTGCCCATCATCCCCCGGGTCACCCTTGTCTCCAGGGCCACCAGGAGGCCCAGTGGGCCCTCGGTCGCCCACACGGCCATGAGAGCCGGGATCACCACGAAGACCTGGGGGACCTTCTTTTCCTGGTTCACCAATAGGCCCAGCAGGCCCTGGGGCTCCCTAAAAGAAAGAAAACACATTGGAACCATTTCCAATCAAGACAATAAAACTCTAAGGACTGTGTTTCAATAAACATTCACGCTCTGAGAAAGGCTAAAAAATGTGAATGAGCTAAAAGCCATTATCATCTCTTTTATGATCAAATAAATGAGATTAAATAAATATCTCACCAAATTATGTCCAAACTCCACCCATGCACCCCCCCTCCAATTTTCAATTCCAAACTCACTCCTTTAAAAGACAATTTTTGTTGTTTATCTCTTTTTTGGTTTTCTTTTTTCACCTCAAGTGTATAACCACTGCTAGAAAACTCACCCTTGCCCATTCTTTCTAATATCATCAAGCTGAAGTCCATATCCAAACCTTTCATTTCGATGGTACAAATTAGTGTTTCAACAGACCTTTGTTCATTTCTCAAATACTTTTGAAAGACTTCACATGCATGTTAAGTTTACCATAAACTTCACATTTGATAACCTTACAAGGATTGCAAGTTGTTTTTCTCATCATAACATTAAAAGGCATATGAAACATGACACAGTTCTCTGTGTGGAATTCAATTCTCAACTTGATGCACAGCTAATTCATTTTTCATAGTGTTTCTGAAAATATTTGAACAGAAGAGATTTTGTGTTTGTGGGTTTGTTTTGAATTTATTTTAGGGGAACTTATGAGTAACTCCACCAATGAGAGAGCCCAGTAGAGGCTCTTTTGTTTCCAAAAACAATCTTAACTTCAGTCACCACTAAAGGGATAAAATTAAAATATAGAGGAAAATATAAATTGTGTTTTACAAACAATAAGTCAGAGAAGCCAGTGCTGACAAACTGTTCTCTTCAATAGCAACAGGCCATAAACACTGCTTCACCTTTCCTGCTTTATTTAGTCTTCAGGTTCTTGATGACCATTTTCTAAAACACACCTATTAGGAAAATGATAATTGACTTACAGTAGGTCCTGGAGGCCCAACTCTTCCAGCAGATCCTGGGAATCCAGTAGCACCCTAAAAAAAAATGAACTTTTTAATGCCATCTTTATCAAAAGGAATACAGCACTAGTTACCTCAAATGTTCTCAGCTTAATTAGGGAGCAAATGTTACATTTACAGAGTGAAAAAACAAGCTGAGATGAGGAACAACACACACATTACATAAAATTTCAGTATTAGATTATCTTCAGTCAGGTCACAACACAAAATCTACTTACAGGTGGACCCTGAGTTCCTCTACCACCTTTCAGACCAGGAACACCTGGAGGACCCTAAAAAGAAAGGACAAAGAGAGGGGTGATAGTGAACACCCAGAACTTTTTAAGTAAGCAAGATCAGCCACATCACTGGTTCTGTGATGATGTTATTCATACTTACTGGTGGACCATGAGACCCAGCAAGGCCCTGTGGACCTGGAGATCCAGCATCTCCTTTCTGTCCAGGTTCTCCAGGTTCACCTTTCACACCAGGCTGACCATCAGGGCCCTATAAGAAATAATATTTAGAAGAAACTTCAGGTCGGACAATACCAAATCTTTTTTAGCAAAGTAATACTGTAGAGAATTTTTTAAAGAAAAAAAAATACCAGGGGTACAAATCAGTCCAAAAAACATTTCATTTCTTTATTGATTCAGCATGGTCTTTAGAATGTCACACATGAGATTTTCTGAACATTCTGTGAAGGCAGTATTTCCATTTAAAATATTTTACTTATCTAGCTCATAATTTTCTTCTCTTTAGATTTCCTATTTTCCTCAGCAGCTAGAAAACAAACATTGTCTTTTCTAGGCTTTTTTCCCAGCTAGGGAAGCAGGTGCATGACACTTGGTGAAAGGGATCCTGAAACAGGATATTTAGGGGAAACTGTGGGAAAGAGTAGGGTATTCCATTCCATCTGGTCCATCACATCATTCCAGCCTTCAGCACTCATGGTGCAAATCTTTGCTACCTTCAGCAGACAGTTTTTAACTTCCCTCATTTTAATCTCTAAGGAGCAACATAACATATTAATGAAAATATGAAATCTGGTGAGCAATTACATAACCTTTAACAAGAGAATCACTTTTCAACTGTCTAGGGCGCTTATTGGCCCCTCTCTTCACTTGATATACTAATGGGAAAAAGAAACAGCTCTTTTTGCAGCAAAAATGTGACTCCTGATCCAGAACACAGCAATATTATTCATAATGAAGGAAATGAAGTGTGTCAAAGCATGAGTAAAGGAAACTCATTAGTGTTCCATAACACATACCGGGGGACCAGCAAAACCAACAGCTCCAGTTGGGCCATTTTCTCCTCGGGAACCCTGGTCAGAAAAATTGAAATAACTGTATTTAACCATCTTTCCATAGGCAGTATCATTTACAGTTCAATCTATAAGAAAGGATGTTAACTGTGTAATGTCATGTGCATCATGATACTTTTTTGGTTCTATTAATCAGAACCAAATGATCTTTCAATAATAAAATAAAGGATGTTAGCTATGATGTTAAAATCTACCATGTGTTCAAGACTATATTGAGCTTTCAGAATTCAGATATGGACGGCACAGGAAGCACTAAAACAGCACCAGGAGAAATTGTGGTCTCAACTCACTCTTTGCAGGGATGGCCAAAGAGCACACACTGCATGCAACCTACCAATCCAATCACACTGAGGAAAAATACAGTAGTTCAAAGATGTACTCTTCTATAAGGTCAGAATAGGCTTCAACTGAGCTTTCTCTACAACATTTGCTTGGAAAAGAAGTAGCTGAAGGCTGCCAATTCCAGCACTCCCTAAAAGGGTGGAAACTGCTCCAAATTATACTGGAAATAAGACTGTTCTGATTTATGATAGGGACATAATCAATTTCAAGCAGTATGAAGGACCTAGAAGGGCTGAGCCTCTAATTCCCTAACTGAAGTCAACCCTCAAAATACTTAAAATCACTAAAAGATGGAAGATGACAAGAGTTACATAACTGGATGAACTAAGAATTACCTCTGTGCTTTGCCCACTAAATATTTGTATCTGTACAGTGAAATCTGCTAGGGGCATGCTTTTAAAAACACTGACACAATTAAAAGTGGTGGCATAGTTTCAGAAGTGAGGTAAGTGAGTGTAACTCTATAAAGCTTGCCCTAAATCAAGTATAGGTCACAGGAAGAAAATCTGGTAATAGTTTTGCAAGTGCCCAGCAACAAGTCAGAACTTCACATTTGGCTACAGAGAAAAGGATAGAAAAAGGGGAAAATACATCAGCAAATAAGAAAAATGCCTGGAGTTTGGATCAGCCTTAGGTGTTAACTTATATCAGACAAAAACAAAGCATGTTTACTCACAGGGTTTCCACGAGAGCCAGGAGGACCAACTAGACCTCGAGGACCTGGTTCACCCTTAAAATAAAATTGAAGGTTTTTATTTCCCAAGTAACTTATTTGTTAAGTCATTAAAATGCTAAAGAAATCTGATCATATTAAGAAACTTCAGTAGGGAATGGAGTAAAAATCTGTTTACCTTTTCACCAGTGGGACCTGCTGGACCCATTGGGCCTATTGGACCAGGGAGACCCTTTTGAACAAATTAAAATGAAAGGAAGTTAGAAAAGTGATGCTGCAAAAAATGTAGTTTAAAACTTCTCATATATTACCATTCCCATATGCTTTTTCATCCCTTTGAATTCTTCCACTTTATCTCTGGAAACTTCTTTTGTCTTCTTTATCTAAAATTGACTTTCATTTCCTCTCCCAATGACCAAACTCCCCACAAAAGATCTGCTTTCCTTCATTCTCTCTTTTTTCTTTAACTTCACCATCCGCTTTATGCAGAAAAAGGCCAATGGTATTTTATAAAAAGGCCTAGCTTTATTTTGCTCTCTCAAAAAGAAATCAAGAAATTTTTCCCCCACTTGCGCAGAGCTCTGTTTCTTTTATGTTAGTTTTTAACTCTTTAAATTAATTTTAAAGTATCTATCATAACTTCTGAAGATTCATTTTGATCTTGCAAACTCCTCAAAAAATGTCCTTTCTCTCTTCATGAGGCAGTTAGGAAAATAGGTTGCTAATTCTCCATCCAAACCCACTACCTCCACATAATGTTCCTTCAGCTCATCATTAGTTCACCAGTTCATTAACTACTGTAAGCCCTACACATGCTTTACAATGACTAAGAACCACTCCGTATCTTTGGATAATGTTTGATTTAAATAACCAATTCCAGCTCACAGATGATAATTTCACAAGTGTTTCCATATAGTAGGGTTTCTCAAAAATGTTTTTCCTCTTTAACTATAAATTTAGTCCAGACAGGATCCTCGTATTTTGACTGCACCTCAGATTTCCAAAAGCTTAGCAGCTAGTACTCCAACTGGTTTGTACAACCCAAGAATCTCAGATATATTCTCAATTCATGTAAAAAGTAACTCAAATAACATCTGGGAAGGAAAAATGGTCAGTGCATACAAAGAACACCCAGTGCAATTGGGATTATTGCACCATTGGTCTATGCAGCAGCATGTGTGCAATGTGTCTTCAACACATCTTGAGCAGACTAGAGACCTTAGTTATGCAGTGGAGATCCAAAGCTTTCCAGAAGTGCTTGCAATTTACTGCTCATATGAAGCTTAGTATATTTACAGGAATTGTCACCTGTGAAATTCAGGACAGATTGTGGGCAACTTCATGCAGAAAATAAGAAGGCATCTGCCACGACTCAGAGCTGGAAGGTTTGCTTTTGTCTCTTCATCTCTGCCTATTCATTTTTTCATATTTTTTACTATAGTCAACTTAGACGAATCCCAAATCAACTTTGAATCCTTTCCATTGAGCTCTTAGCTCTCATAATTGATGATAAAAGATAGCAGCTTGGAACACAGACACCCCAAAACAATGTGCACAGTAGCCTTGAAAAAGTTGAAGATTTGGAGGGTGAGATAATGACTATAAAACCATGAAATACCATGCTAACACTGCACAGTGGCTCTGAAGAGAGTGACACATTTACTTACTCTTGCCCCATCGTTGCCAGCTGTACCTTCAGCACCTTTCTCGCCTACGCCGCCCTACGGAAAATACCCAGAAAGTTGCAGTTATGGCACTGAATGCTGAGTAGGTCATACCCTGGAATAACTGCAGTGTTAAGGGACAGGTGATGCTACTCAGGACAGAAATAAATAGACTTACTCTATCACCCTTAGGGCCAGGTGTTCCAGCAATCCCTCTCTCTCCAGGCATGCCCTGAAGGCCCGGTGGGCCCGGATCACCAGGTGTCCCACTAGGGCCTGGGCTTCCCTGCAACAGAGAAGAACAAGTTGTTGCCTATTCATCTGAGATGCATCTTTGTCTCCAGGCTGCAGAACATGCTGAGCCTGTGTTGAAGTCTCTGGGGTACAGTTTAAAGTAATAATTTTATCTGAAATTTGGACTTTATTCTCATCCAAATACTTTTCTTTTCCCATTGTGTTACTCAGGAAGTTCAACTGTAATACTGTAGTTCTTCCAAATACATTAGTATTTAATCAGTGCATACTGGAGAGGAAAACAGATGAAAAAAGAAGCGTGAACATCTTTCTGCCTGGACCTTGATACCACATAGGTTTAGTATAGAAAGTAGATACAGGTAGAAGTTGCTAGGGGCAGAGACGCTCATGTGTGTTACAGGTCTCACACAACTAGAGGCGCTCCCTGCTTGCATGACTTTCCTGGCCTAATCACATCCCTAGCAGGTACATACACCCAGGCACAGAGATTTCCCCATTTTCCTTTAACTGCTTAGCCCTGCCATGTGTCTTTGTGTAAACTGGCATGGCTCCT
Organism: Erpornis zantholeuca; assembly: GCA_013400515.1. Taxonomy (NCBI): domain Eukaryota; kingdom Metazoa; phylum Chordata; class Aves; order Passeriformes; family Timaliidae; genus Erpornis; species Erpornis zantholeuca. The sequence goes on along the minus strand of VZTN01014155.1, from coordinate 97,451 downwards.
AAAACATTGCTAGGAGGTTTTCTGCAGTTCAGAAATGGCTTTGCCCAGTTCTACTGTGAATTCTCAACATTTAAGTATGTTGCAATTATTAATATTGTTATAATTGGAATAACTGGTGTGTCCTTCCTTAAATATGTTAATTTGTTAAAAATGGTACAGCAGGAGCTATGAGGAATATGAGAAAGATGCAGACAGAAGAAAGTGTAGAAATCACATCCTTTTGCAGAGAACAGAACATCCTGCAGCAAGAGAAGCAAGCACGCAAAAGAAAAAGTAACATTATAGCTTGCTATGCATTAGCTAGCACGTAGACACAACAAATGGAGATTGTTTTATGGAAGCTTAAACAATATAAATATCTGTGCCTCTTCTTAATAAATGTCCTTGCATCATCGATGCCTGGTCAGTGCACTTTAATCAGAGCAGAATTATACATCACATCACTGCAGCAATGCCAATCTCCGCTCTGTTTACCTTTGGGCCATCAGGACCGTGCCCTCCTGCCATACCCTTTTCACCCTGGAGTCCTGATGCACCTGGTTCTCCCCTTTCCCCTGGATTGCCACGTTCTCCCTACAAAATGGAAGATTAATATTTATTTAGAAAGCAGGGTAGAGTTCTGGTAGACAAAATCCTAAATACACCCTAAGTGCAGTAGAGCCTGAGAACAAATTCTAGGAGAACTGATGAAATGAAGTAGCTTTAGATTTTTACTGTTAGAGGTGGGGGAAATACGTTATGAAGGTGGGGGAAATATGTTTCTGAGCAAACAAAAAACTCTCATTTCACAGCATAAACCAAATTATTTAGCAGTTAGTACTCAACACCAGTTCAGGATTTACAAAATAATTAAAGGTGATAGTTTCTGTAAAATCTATCTTAAAACATATCCATATTTACAAACATTTTGTTGGTGGGACAAAAAGACAAATACTGACTTTAGCTGTTAAAGGCCATATTACATGTCAACTTCCAACCTCAGAGAACTGTTATGAATATTTAAACTCTGAAAGAAAACACTTACCCTGGGGCCCAGTGGACCAACAGCTCCAGGATCTCCAGGCACACCCTAAGCAGAAGAGAACTCACCATTAGAATGAAATAATCTTTCATAACTTTATAGTTATGGAAATTAGAGACAAGCATTTTTATTTCCAAAGTACTGTGAATGTAGATGGCCAGTTCTAAATACTGTCTGCCAGTGACAAGAGGTGATATTCCATCTCTGTCCAAGAACACAGATTATTGTAATTATTTTATGCCAAAGCAGTTCTGGGACAGCTTGCAGACTACATCCGTGTGTATTTTGAAACAAAGTGGGAAATTCAATTAGAAAGAGAAGAAAACATAAAACTACTTCATAAAGTGTATTCTTTTTAACATTATGTTACACATATATTACCTGATCACCTGGCTTTCCTCCCTCACCTGGAGGACCTGGTGGCCCAGGCAAGCCCTGTAAAAAGTAAATAAAACTGTCACTAACATGATAGAAAATTATGTAAAACTAGATTTAACTAGGACACCAAGATTATGAATGTAGCAGTGCACTCAGCACAAGAGCACACCCTCAGAGATGCCCAAGGGGAACAGTTATATGAATATTAAACTCAAAGTGTTTCCCCTTAACATTTGTAGGACAACTCAGCCCTAAAAGTAAAGTTCTCTATAAACAGATATTGATTTAACTAATACTTAATTATCAAGACAATTATTTTGCTCTGTATTTGGAACGTTTTTGGAAAATCTTCAAATTAAAACTGAATAACATCAAAGGATTTCTCAAGGGATACAGAGCTGGTATTTAAGCCTTTGCCAGTTCAGTGCACAGCTGATATGAAAGTTATGCATCATTAACTATTCTGAATGTCCTTGCCTTAGTTCTGAAGTTGTGTTATGTTATACATCACTTGACAGAATTTCTCTAATTTAAGTTGATAAAGACATGGTTGTTTATTTTTTAATTAAAAAAAAAATGAATGCACATACCTGAAACCCTGTAGGACCTGGAGGGCCTTGCTCTCCTCTTTCTCCTGCCAGACCCTACACAAAAGGAAGTAGTAAGTAAAGAGGAGTATAGGCAAGCTCCACAATTTTTCTTTTGTCTGAATATGCATATTTTCAATTAGGTATTCATTTATCATACATTTTTACTTATCCCAGGAAAAGATGGCCTATCTAGAAGATGTAATAAGATGTATATTATTTCTTTAAAATCCTTCCCCCTGAAGGTTCTCTGGTAATAGGAAAACATTCAGTTCCATTAAAACCAAGAAAGGAGGAAAATGAACTATGAGAATATTTTGCTCCTTGAACTATTTTTTGTGATGGTTAGTAAAAGGAATTTAACTACTAATATATATACAAAGTCAGCAATTTTTCTACTACAATTTTTTCTTTAAATGTTTTTGAAATTTTTTGCTTGGAATCAGCAACTGGCAAGAAGATTGACAAGAATAGAAGGCAAAAGAGTAGTGAATAGATGGAGAGTGAGGCGGGCAGGCAGAGAGGTAAAAGCTGACTTACTGGTGGGCCAACAGGACCAGAAGGACCAACTTCACCATCTTTACCAGGGGCTCCCTACATTAAATGACAGGGGAAGAAATCTTGTATAGTGAACAAACATAACAGAAAAGCACCATTTTCTGTAATTTCTGCAAATAACAGCCACACTCACTCTCTGTCCTGGGACACCTGCATTGCCTGCTTCTCCAGGTTTTCCAGGATCACCCTAAATTGCAGAAATAAAAATGACCAGATTTGGATTTTTTTTTGGTCCATTAAAATATAGGAAAATGGTTCAACAGGGATTGCCATACTCACACTGCTACCCTTTGGCCCAGGAAGGCCCATGCTGCCTGGCTGACCTCTGATTCCTATGGAACCTGCTGGACCTGGACGTCCATCTTCACCAGGAGCACCCTGCAGAGATAAAGGATTTTCCACATTAAATTCTTAATATATTTAATCATATGAACATATTAACCCCTAGAACATGCTTGTATACATAAAAAAAATAACATTAACCTGGCCTGGTGCTTCACTTATCAGTTAAAATGTCTTTAGACCAGACAGGGCAATAGCCATACTGATGGATTAACCAAATGCTATGCAATTATTAGAACTGAATCATGTACAAATACTTCATGGTGTCCTTAAAGCAACAACTAGAAAAATACTGAGTTCTAACATTCAACAATGATGCAGCAGCTGCTAAACAACAGACACTGCTACACAGACAAAACCAAACAAACATTATTGGTACTAATTTTGAAGTTAGGAATGTATAGTGAACTATCAAAAGAGAAGGTGAGCCTTAATAAATGAAGGAAAGTCATGTTAATAAAAGCAATTTCAGTGAGATGGTACCTTTGAATTACTGTGACATTAACTGAAAAGACTGATTTTTGTCACTTACCAAGGGGCCAAGTTTTCCTTCAGGGCCTTGCACACCTGGATTTCCTGTTAAACCCTAAAAGCAGGAATAGTATGGTGTTAGGGTTAGGTCTATAATTCTATAACAATAAAGAAATAGAAATAAATCCAAAATGAATGCTCAGCTACCAGCATAGCACAAACTTCTCTATATCAAAGAGAACTTCTCTTCATCCTTATTTTCACTTTACAGCTTCATCCCTCACTGTCTTTGATCTTCTTTCTCCCTATTCTTCCTTTTCTTGCCTTTATACCTCTTGAGCTTCTCACAAGCTCATCTTTATTTCTGCCAACATTACCCAATTATCTAAATCACATTTAACTGCTCCCTTTATCCCCTTTTGAATTTTCCTCCAATAATTTTCCTGAAAAAAATCTCCAGGTGATATTCACCACTCAACCTGGTATGTTATCAATCAACAATTAATGAAGGTTGGTCTTCAATCCATGTTATCCGTGGCAACCATGCTTTACAAAAACACTTCCTTCAGTTGCATTAGCTGTTCTCATTCAGGGCTATTTCTCCTTTTTCTATGACAAAACCTGTGCTTCCCAACATGAGCAGGAAATAAAGCCAGTTCTTTTGGCCTTTAACTCCACTGAAACCAATTTGCCCTTGTATAACAGCTCCTAAATTCCCAAGCATTCACTTCTGCCTTTGGAAAATGCAAGGTACCATGGTTTATAGTGTACTGCTGTTGTTCCTTACCCTTGCACCTGGAAGGCCAGGCTCACCAGGGCGTCCTGGATCTCCCTGACCTCCTTTAGGTCCAGAAGATCCTGCTGGACCACGCTCTCCTTGGGCTCCCTAGAAAGACACCAGCGAGCTACAAGTTAACAGCTAGAACAGTGACAGCAGGAGAAGATTAAATTAAAATACTATCTTCTATTAAGGACCTATTTTTGCAAACAAAGTTACAAATCACTTTTATTATTATTAGTTTTCTAAATATTATCTTTTCTCCCCAAAATTATTACTTTAAAGTTGTCACTTCCTTAAAGCAAGTTTATAGAAGCATTCTTGAATCCCTGTACTTTTTCCATATTAGGAATTTACAGAAGTACTAGACAAATGCCTATGTGAGTCACTTCCCTGGAAGTGTTAGAGCAATTAGGAAAGCCAGATAAACCCATCTGTTTTTAAGGGGCAAGTCTAGAAAATCACACCACACACAAAGAATAGGCAATTTCTCACAGAGCCACCTCCTATTGAGCAATACATAAAGCAATGTAGGAGTAGAACATGAGATCCCTCATCTGTGCACATTTCAAAACAAGGGAGCATTAAGTCAGGGACAAGCAAGCAAAACTGAACATCATGCACTGAAAGTGACTTTTCCCAAAAAAATTTTGTCTCAAAACATTCAGAGCCCCTTTTGACATTTGTAAATTGGATCTGCCTATTTGCCCAGAAGCAGACATTTTTAACTGAACACTTTCTTTTTATATGTCTGGAAGTATGAAAATTTAACAGACCACACAATAAAAGATGGACACTTAAATTAAATTTAACTTACCTTTGGTCCAGGCAAGCCATCAGAACCTGGAAAACCACGGTTCCCAGGAGCACCCTAGGAAAAGCAGAACATATGAGACAATTACCTTAATTTTTCCATAGCTTATTGCAAATAAAGGACCAGATTTATGGTTTGAGGGTTCGGATCATCTCCTTGCCATTTTCTTACTTCAGTACCTAACTTGGTGGGTGGTTTATGCCTTAGAGTGGTAAAATACCAGCATCATTCATGCATGCTGGACAGCTCCTTCTCTCTGAACAGCCTCATTGAAAGCAAAGATGAGCAGTTGTACATGTGTAGGGAAGAGGCCACAGATGAACTTGTCCCATCTCCATCCCTCCTCCTGCCATACTGTCCTGTGCACTGAACCTCCACATTAAAGTATCCAGTGTAAAATAATAACACACAGTATTAACTACTGCTAGGAAAATAAGGTTTGACTACACCCACAATGAAGCTGTAAGAATATCCATGGGTAGGTCAAAAGGTTTTCCAGTTTAGCAGTGCATCTCTTAACACATATTATTCCTTTAGGTTTCTTACCCTCTCTCCAACAGGACCTGGTGGACCTACTGACCCTGGATCACCTCGAGGACCTCTTTTCCCTTCTTCCCCTATGGGGCCAATGGGACCCTGGGGACCTTGTGGGCCCTAGTGAGAATAAAACGTTATTTAATAAAAAGCATTGTTAAGCTCACCATTTCTCAGGCACAATGAAACAGACTGTCTTCTGAACACTAAAAACATTTTTCCAAATAAAGGAGAAAAAAAATAGTTAGGTTTTGGATCAGTTAAAAAATAACAGCCTTTCAGCATCTGCTTTTCTCTTTTACAATGTTTATAAGCTAATGAATAGTAATTCTGCAGTTGGGCTGTACACTGCTTCTTATAATCACCCATAATAATCTGTATTTGGTCAAGCTGCAAAGGAGTCAAAATTCAGTGAGACTCTAACAGAAATTTTCAAAGGAGAAAACAGTGGTAAAGAAACTATTACTTCACCTCTACATTTTTGTCAGTTATTACATGATCACTTAACTGGTGAGAAAGAAAAGCTAAAGATTGCTTGACAAACCAACTCAGACTCTGCAGAGCCAGTTTTCTCCAAAAAGTTACATGGTTATAAGCATCTGTGTTTCCTCTTCATCTTAAAAAGCATATGGAGACTTACAGGTTCACCTTTGGGTCCTGCTTCTCCCTTAAAACCTGGGACACCAGGGTCTCCCTGAAAACAAACACAAGAATAGCACCCATAAAGTTAAATTTTGCATAAACCACTTCATCATTTCGTATTATGCCATGACACAGAGAAACATTTCCTAGTTTAGTCACTAACTGTAGGCAGTATAATAGGGTTCTTATAATGGTTTGTCTTTGCCCCTATTACACTTGTTTATTATTATGCTTTTAAGACAAAAACTTAAACACATCTCTTTTCCCAGGTTTACAAAGACACACTTCTTTCTCACTTCTTTAAGAAGTAATAGTGTTTTGGACATACAGAAGATTCACAGGATCTGAGTCTAAGCATTCTCCCTGACATGCTACTGCTGTACTTAAAGGAAGCTCACTGCTAATCACTGCTTTAGTTCCATGGAGTGCCACATGTGCCAGACATTAGGATTCCCAAAGAGACAAAGACCCCATTACCGGCTGGCCTCGAATCCCGGGGGGGCCAGTGCTGCCCTGCGGTCCTGGGGAGCCGGGGGGCCCTGACAAACCAGGGGGGCCTCCAGTGCCTGGAGATCCCTACAAATACAGCAAGCACAGTAAGGAAACACCAGCAAAATAAGGAACTAAAAGGAATTAACTTACACAGTTTCTTTGACAGGATATATGATCACTTACAGTAGGGCCCTTTGCACCAGGGGAACCATCTGTTCCTTCAGCACCCTAAAGATAAAGTACCAATCATTAAAAATCATTTTAATGACAAGGGCATCAATTACAAAAGCAGAAGATAGTTATTTTATCCACTTTACAAGACTAAAATATAAAGGCTATTAAATAAATGCAGCAACATATGCAAATGCTAAAAAGGGCAATAAAGCAGGCAAGTAAATAAGATTTTAGATTTGAAGATCTTATGTTTAAGCTTAAGTTTTAAAGTGCTTTGAGGATTGAGACTGTATCAAGCTGTGTAACTGTCAGTTTTCCAACTTGTACCAAAATAACAACTAGTTATCAATACAATTGGCACAAAACAAAGGAATGAGATCTTTTTTTCCTTGGGGAAAAACGTAATTTGAGTAAAACTCAGTGTCAGGTGGGGCACTAAAAACCTCCCTAAACAGGTGAACACACACAAGCCGAGCACTGAGGAACTCAATTCAGTGTACTTACAGGAAGACCTTGTGACCCAGCTGGGCCCTGAGGACCTGTTTCACCTCTTTGTCCTTGGGGACCTTCAGGACCACGAGGACCTGTTGGACCTGCTTCACCCTAGGATTCCACAGGAGAAAACAACTGGAGATTATTTTGCTCTAAAGCAGCACTATAAGTAACTCAGGAGGAATACTGAGCTTGTAACAGAAAACCAATTCATGTTTGAAATAGTTTATTACCCTGAAAATACAATTTTGCTTACCTAATTTTGCTTTTATTACTTCTAGGTGAAGTTAAACGTATAGACTGCGATGTTAAAAGTATAGATTGATGTATACAAGACAAGGAAACTGCAGAAAAGCAGCACTATCCAGAAGTCCAAATCAGATCAAGAACAGACCTGTCTTTTTAAAATCCTGCTATGTGTAATTACTATCTTCTATATTAGAAGTTTTTTTGCCTTCATTAACAAGCAAGGCTCAAGACTTAGATATGATAACACATCTGGGATTGGTTGGTTTGGGGTTTTTTTGCACAGTACAGATGAACTAACTGTTACAGCACTCTATTAAACATCAAATCCCTGAAAGATTAGAGTGCACAATAAAAGGTTCTTCCTGGCATGTTCTCTGAATTTTAATTTTATATAGGAAGCATGTCCTTTGGAACTGATGGCTGTTAATGTCACATCTTCATATTTGAAGTCCATATTTTCATTGTATAATCTGCTGAGCTTTCATGAGTTCAAAGCAACTTTTCCAATGTTATGTCATCTGATGATCAAACCTGAAGGTAGCTTCTCCTTTTCAAAAGCTGTAATTGATTCATCATGTGAAAGTTTTTCAAGCATTTCCTTAGGTAAAATCGTGCTGAGCCATACTAAAACATTTTATGACATGAACTACAAGAGCTATCATTTAACTGTACACCCATCTTGTCTAGACTGTGCTTTTTCCAAGAAAGATTGGAGCAGATGATTCTAGATGTCCCATTTCACCCTGCTATTCTATGACTCTATGATTAGGTTGATACTGATACTAAGACTTGTTTCCAAACAGTTTCATGGATGTTGCCAGCTTCACAACAACACAAAACATCTGCTAAACTTGGCTACCTGATCGAGAGTTTCTCCTTGGATAACATTTTCTTATCTTGTCTCAGATAAGAGAAGTAAGGGAATAAAGAGGAGCAGCTGGGTGCAGGGCATGTATAAGATTTATAAGGAAGCTGCATGAGTTGCCTTTTCTATGTTCTTGACATTGTCTCAAGGCTAAGAAGAAAAACAAAAACCAACTGAGCACATTTTTGAAAAGCAAGAGAGGGAAGTGCCCCAAAGACAGTGCTGCAGCCAATGAAAGTTTTTCATTTCATAGCCCAATCACTCCAAGCCACAAAAGGTAGTCATTGTCATGTGCTCTGTTGTGATGAACTGGAGCACATCTCTGGTGGGGTTCAGGCACTTCTCTTACCAGTCCAGATCATCTCAAAAAATGTTCTTGGCCAAAACTAACAGTTTCAGCACTGGAAGGGCCTGCCTCCACATTGTCTTAGACTTGCCCTCACAACCTCACTTCTAACAATGTATCTTGCCATTTTTTGAATATATTGGACAAGACTCCTGAAGCACAACATGTCATCTTAGAATCACCCCCTGAGATGAGCAAAAGGGAAAGCAAAGTATCTTCACAGTGGTGAATTGCAATTGCTTCATTTGGCTTTGGGTTTTATCTTCTGTCTGAAGGTCTTGACCAAGACTGATTTCACTGCAGCTCCTGGGGATCTGTACACACATCTGTACTGAGCTCTGTGTGCTCTGGTCCACATTTTTAGTTGTGAGTTATTAGACATTTAAAAAAGATACTTTCATTTTATTTTTTACCTTTACACCAGGAATACCAGGAAAACCTGGAGAACCAGTTATGCCAAGTGGGCCCTATAAAAGACAGACACATAAAGCTGTAATTCAGTGTTTAGATCACACAGATTAGTATCTTGTCACCAGGTAAATGTGTGTCTAGGATTACATGTATTTTTTGATTATAAAACATTTGTTTATAACAAAACCAAAATAACTATAAATATCAGGATTTTAAGTGATACATATACATTTTATGGTATTGTGGTGCAGTTCTTTAATAATGTGTTTGCTGACTTCAGCAAAGCTACACCTCTAGATTCAGCTATTAATGCCCAAATTGCAACTTACACAATTCGCAGTTAACAATTATGGGAATTAAGATTCCTAAATTCACAAGCAAATTCCTCTGCAAGCTCTAAAATACAGATCTTGTGTCAAAATTTCAAGGCTACAGAGACAAAGATTCTTCCATTTCCAAAATACCTCTTGAGCTGAACAAGACATTCAACAGAGGAACTTTCCACTGTATTCCAAGGTCTCTGGATGGCGGCACACAGTGGTTATTAGTACTCACTGCAACACTGCTCCCAGCTAATTGCTCTTTATCTTTTCCTGATCTTCTGTCTTTTTGTAAAATGTGATTCATAATGAGAAAAAATGTTCTATGTAATAAAGCTCTCCTGACAAACTTAATCAGAACAATCTGTCCCACTCATCATTAATTACAGACAATGCTTCTGCTGTGACCTTGCACTGGATTTCTACAGAACTGAAATAACAGCTCACCAAGTATATTTTTGAAAACCTGTGTCCCAGTTTATTGGATCACAAATGATGTCTGCCAAATCTCTGTCTTGCTGCAGGAAGAGTTCCAGGATTATGGTGTACCTCTGCACTGACCCAAACAACAACACATTCATTGACACTTTCTCCAATGAGAAACATGTGCATAAAGGATGAGTATCTCCCCTGTGACACTACGTGAGTTTTTCCAAAAATATTAGCCAACCACTTACCGTGTCCAGTGAAGCTGAGCTCACATTTTATGCCAAAGAAAAATTACAAGCTTCATGTAAAACCTCATAGCTTGCAGCCCAGCTTTTTTGAACTTTATAACTTGTTTGAAATACTGAAAAAAATCTTTTGTTTGTTTTAAAGTTTTTTGTCTTTCTTTCTTGACACACTAAATAATTGAGTTTTGTAGCTTTTAGGTACTCACATTTATTTTTTGAGCTTCTATTACAGTTAATTATTTCTTAATTAAGTTTTTAGTAAAACAGTCTGTTCATTAAGATGACAGGTAAATGAATTTTTCTCAGAACTTAGTCACAAGTAAATAAAGAGTATGCACAGAAGGAAATTCTAACTGCAGGCAGGTGTAGTTTAGGGTTTTGAGGTGGATTTTTGGCACAGTGCTTTTGGGGCATTTGGTTGTTGGGTTTTGTGTTCAGTTTGTTGGTTTTTTCTAAGCTGAACATCACGAAATGGCAAAGGCTGACTACATCAATGGGTAGAAGCTATCACATCCTGCAAGTGATGCTTTCAAAAAGAAAGCAAACATGCATATCATATTTTTAAAGTGGAGCCTGGCCTTGCACAAATAGTACAAAATCATCACTTTGCACGTTTTCACATGCTAAAGCAACACAATATTAACTGTATGTGTGGGAATAATCCCTGACTCATGTGAATTCACACAAATGTATTTTGCAAATGCAGTGTGAGATTGGACTGTAGGATCAAAACCAACATCCTTTGCTACAGTGACACTGAGTGTAACCAGCCACGTCTCCCTCTGCAGCCCTGGTGCTGTGGCGAGAGAACTTCAACAGCTGTGCAGAGCAGGCTTTCTCAGCTTGGCAGCCATTCAGACACAGCCTTCTGGTCCTTCAGTTCAAAAAGTGACTGTCCCTCATTAAAAGGCTCTTTTACACATTTGCTAATGGAACAACTGCAGGGAGCAAGTTGTGCAATCTGTGAGTGCCTTTTTTCTTGCTGACAATGGGTCAGCTCATTTGCCAGCTTTGCATGTGAAGGAAGATCACAGGCAAGTATGAACCTCTTTAGATTGCAGAGCATGCACTGGACACACTTTCCTCCCTACCACATGGGCTCCATAAGAGCAGCAGAGCATCACCTCCCCAGGAGACACTATGGCCTGCTCCTCTGCAAATTAAAACCTTTAGATGAAGTAAACTACAGAGGAAAATGTTGCAGAGGACAGCACTGAAACTAAAGTGAGTAGAACTAGGAATCATTCTCATATAATTAATTCCAGACGCACTTAACTGATACCAGCACCTGCCAACATTTTCTTTTTTTTCTTTCGGTAGTGTCAAAAGGCAAGTGAAATATGAAGTGGAAAGTAGGTGATTGAGAAGCAATCACTCACCATTGGGCCTGGCTTCCCAGGCATACCATGCTGGCCACGTCCACCCTAGGCATGAAAACAGAAAACACAGAAAATCTGTAAGACCTCTACCTATTTTTTAAATTATTTCTTGTCAGCATTTCTGATAAAGCTGTATATACTAAAGTGATTGAAGAAATGCTGGATTGCACATTCCTCTAAACACTGTCATGGAAAATGTCTGGAAAAAATTATGCTCCCATTCAAGTTAATGGACATCTCTGTTTTCAGAAAGGACAATATTTTGAGAGTGTCATTGCATGGGATACATGACACAAGTGGAGCATAGAAAAGTCACAAGGAGAAATTACAGAAAAATAATACTTGACACTGGACATAAAAGCAGCAGGATGAAAGTTCTAACTCAAATATGATCTCATGTCAAGGATAATCCCTCCTTTTGCTGAAAATCAAAATATTTTTAAGAAGATATCTTTATTACCTGGAATAAAATTTTTAGATTTCATCTAAATTGAAATCTGAATTGAAAGGCTTCATCTAAACATTAATTTTGAACCTTTCTCCAGACAAAATTAAAACATATTATTTCCAGTTAAATAATTTTTGCTGAAAAGAACCTCTCACAAGAAATTCCACAGAAACATAGAAGACATTTTTATAGCCCAGAAAATTGTGTTGTGAGGGTATTTGGATTCATGGGCAGCTCTGCTATGAGAAATTACCATCTAGTAACTATTCTCATTTTAAAACTGTTTTTAACTTCTAAAATTTACAGTAAAGATCTCTCCCCATGAAACTGCTCAGCCCTAACTCTCTTAAGCCACAGCAGAACTTACCACACAAGTGACTATCAGGTCACATGGACAAACACTTTCAGGCTCAGGGATTTAAATTTAAGGAAAACAGGAGAAGAATTACAATAGAGAAGGAAGATTCTACTTACAGGGGCACCCTGTGGTCCAATTCGTCCTCTTTCTCCTGGCATTCCCCTAGGTCCCTTGAAGAAAGAAAAAAATGTGCATTATTTAGCAGGTGATGATGTCAGAATAATAAAAAGAGTTGGTTTTTTCACTCCTGCAGGTGTGGCTTATCTTGTCCTATAGCAGAAAAGAAGTAACAGCTAATATAAATCCTTACAGCCTCACAGGCTTGTCCAGTGGAAATTCAATAAACTGTAATTTCTCTTTTTCTGTTCCAACAGTATTTCCAGTGTTAAACACACTAGAATATATTCTGTATATACTCTGTATATACAGTGACAATAATGCCACTTCCTTCACTAAATCTCATTCCCAAATTAGATTCCACTTCAGGGATATTACATTCTACACACAACATAGTGCTTCACAGGGAGATGCCATTAGCTGGTATCAGAAAGAGGCTTTACTTCATTGCTGAGAGTCAATTTTTGTCAGGTAACACTATGCACACATACTCAGTTGTCCAAAACCACATCTGAATGAAGATTACTATAGCAAAAAGTTTCTCTGTTTCACTTCCAGTTCTGCTTCTCCAAAATCCTCTGTCCATGTCTTTCTCATCTAGTTAATTCCTGATCTAAACTACTCCAGTTCTACATCAGAGCAACCTAAGCCAGTTTTTCTCATGTTGAAATCACTCCATATGAGGCATCAACTTGTAAAGAAAGAAGAAACTATCACCCTGTACTTACATGAGTTGGGAAACAAGCACCACACCTACAGGCAAGTCTCTGTTGAGCCTTCTGATTTATCATTATTACCTATGTCTATGAATGGAGGGGAATAACAGCTTACACTGGACCAAATTCACTCTCAGAGTAATAGAAAATGAAGCCTTCATGAAGAGAGAATTCAGCTCCATGAGCTCTTTAAATATAGGTATAAAACCCCTGAAATTCCCACTGGCAATAATATTTACAATCACTTCTGCAATTCCCAGTGTGTGTGACACTCACTAGAGGACCTGTTGGACCCATGGCTCCAGTTGGTCCGGACTCTCCCTAGAACAGGAAATGAAATGACACAATTAGAGAAATGGGTGAAAGGAAAACAGGGTCACATCTCACCCCTGTCCTCTGTGCTTATGTTGGAGCTCAGGGGCAGATTTGCACAGGTACCTGTGCTCATCACACATGGCAAGGACACTGTTCCTCATGCTGATGGAAATGCCATGTTTATGTGTTCTCAGTGTTTATGTGCTCTCTGCCAAGACTGCTGCTGTTGTTGCCTCCACAGAAAGTGAGAGGAAATCTTGGGAAAGAAATGTTTTCTTACACAAACTTTCCTTAACTACTAATCTCACATTTAAATTTAGATTTTGGAAGATTCACTTAATTTACTATAGAAATAGTTTTCTCCCACATTCAATTATCACCTATGCCAGGCCAAAAATGTTTCAGCATCAGCACTGATGAAATTGGAAAAGCCTAAAAAAATGTTCTATCTCTTTTAAAACATCTTTTAACCTATCTTGAAAGGATTGACTCCAGCTGGCTATCCTGTGTTACCACTGCTTTGATCTGAAGTTGTAGGAGTGGTGCAGTGCCAGTGGGGATCAAAAATTCTAAGAAAATACACTAATAAAATAGTCAGTTTGGTAAAATATATCCCCTCTCCTCTCCAATGCCTGTTTCTTTTAAGCCAATCTCTCATAATTTGAAAGGGGAGAGCCATGTTTGAGTAATGCATTGCTTTATTTGATGATATTAAAAAATGTTCAACTTGGTCACAAAGAGCTGACAAGAACCACGAACTGTCCAAGTGGAGAAGTGCAAGATGTGGATGGGCCCTTTGTTAACAGACTCTGCTGGCTTCAGTATTACATGTGTGTCATAAGTCATCACCCAGTGATCCCTTACAGGCCTAAAGTAGCCCCAGCTGAAGTTGGGACAGGCCCTATTGAACTCTCTCCCCATATAAAGGTCAGAGAGGGTACAAAGCTGTGTTCAAAAGATCTCCTACCTTTCATGATTTTGGTATTACAGAAAATATGCTTAACTATTTAGATGTTTGGGCCTTGAAAATACCTTTGCTCCAGCAGCTCCAATTTCACCTTTTGGACCATCAAGTCCTTTCAATCCCTGTAAGTCATAAAAATATGAATAAATTGTATTTATATATGTACAAACAGAGAACATTCCTACTATTATTGTTAAAATAACTTGATGCTAAAGGACTAGGAATGGATCTGAGGTGGTAAGAGTAAAAAAGAGAAAAAAAATAAAAAAGAAAAAAACCCAGACGGAATAAAGTTTTTAAACATTTCCTAAATGGAAAGCATTTGTACAAGGTACATTTCCTTCAATTTGGTTTCCTTTGTAAAACAAGAAAGTTTTTTAAAAAAATCTTAAAACAAAAAGGAGGAGGCTCTGAGCCATAGGAAACCTATTTATTCCTCCCCAAAGTAAAATTCTAGCCAGAAAACTTGGTAATTTGTAATCACTCCATGTTGCAAACATATCCACCTCTCAAGTTCCCCACCCTAATGCAAGACTTGCCAGCAAAGTGAGAGAACTGTCAGGTTTGCACCTCCTGAAGCTTGGCAGGGCTCATGCAAGCTCCTTCCAGATTCCCAGAACATTTGAAAATAGAGTGAAGAAAGCACTGGAGCATGTAATACAGAGGTCAGCTTAAAGGGGAACAGCGCTGCCTTCCTGCAAGGCCCTCTTTCTCTCAAGTGTCAGTAGTTCTGCTACAGCTGCCTCGTCTGTACTGAGGCAAATTCTGCACAGACACAAAGAAAAAACTTCATTCTGAAACTGCCAGGAAATATCATCTACACACAGCATGTCTCTTACCCGGTGACCCTTGAGACCTGGGAGACCAGGAGCACCAGGAAAGCCCCGAGGGCCCTAGGAAAGAAAAAGAAAAAATCAAATCCAATCCTGATTCTGCAGATAAACCCAGCAATAGTGGTGCTAACAGGGACAAGGACAGCAGCATTGCTAACACTCCTTCACCTTCATCATAGTGAGGCACAGCATTTGAGCAGGTCACAGATGGTATAGCCTTGAAGTTAGTCTCAGCATTATATGCATTTTCACTGGCATTAAAAGCTTTATCATTTATATCGTTGTTGTTGATCAAACTTCAACTTTCAACAGAAGCAATGAAATAAGAGGAATGGCAGGTGAAGTTTTGAGGGTTAATATGGAAAAACATAACTGCAAACTGCACCTGTTCTTTCAGAATACATCAGTCAGGAAACATGATAAACAACTACTACTAAAACACATTTAGCAATTAAACCAAAGCTCTCTTGCACTTAGCTTCCTACCAAGTTTCTCTGGAAAGGCTATCAGAAGGGAGATAAGTGCCTTGTGTCAGAATACAAGTCATGTGAATTTAGAACAGAAATCGCAGAGAACCAGTTATCCTCTCAGCAACAAAGCAAACACCGATCCAGAGCCTAAGAGTGAGCGAAGACAAGGACTTCAGATACTGAACAGAAGAACTTCACACTCCTAATTAAAAGTAAAACTGATGAAAAACATCAGGATGAAGCAGTAAGGAGCCAGTATCAGATGATGACATATGATTATTTTGCCAAAATGTAAATAATCATGCTCTTACTGGAGATCCTGGGAATCCAGGCTCACCGGATTGTCCTGGTCTACCAGGTTCACCCTAAGGAAAGAGGAAAAAAAGAACACCTTAAAACAGGAGATGTGAAAATGGACTTTTTGTATCATTCTTCCATTCAAACAAATGAGGACATTCCCATCAGTACTATGCATCCTCTCTTTACTGTAACAATGCCAGTGACATAAATCAACTGCACACATGCCTAGCAAATGTGCATTAGACACTAACTAATGAAGGGTTTTTAACTGAGGACTGGGAGACCCAAAGGCTGAGCCTGCAATGCATCCCAGCCATCAGGAGATGGTGCTGCCACCTGGTTTCCCTGATGGAAATTAACGAGGCAACCTTCTGCCATCTTCACACAGAGCATCAAATTGCTGTTACTTCCCACAGCAATCTAAAACTACCTGCATTGTAGCTTGTTACTCTCCTTCCATTCAAGAGTTTTAAAATGTGCATAATTTCATTCTAGGACAGTAACTATTTTCTCTGTACTGTGATAGGAAAGACAATATGGTCAGTCTGAACCAAACAAGTATATTTTGAAGATTAGTCAAAGCCCTTCAGAGTCACAGCCAAACATTCCTTTACATGCATCAATCAGTTCAAATACACCCAGAATGCTGGACTGTAGGAATATTGAAAGGCTTCAGAAAAATAATTTCAGGTCAAAGAGAAGGCAAAGTGTTTCACAAATGCAATTACAGACACCCAAACAATGGAAATAGGGGAAGTGCTTAGAGCAGTGTCAAGATTTGACTTCCCTGTGCTGGGCGTTAACTGTTGCCAAGGACTCTGACAACTTGTATGTTTTAATGGGAAAGTGGCTACTACACAATGAATTTTTATACTAAAATTGCATCTTCAGTTTTTTAACTAATTTCCAAGTTATAAATTACAGTTCAGATTAATTTAGTCTGACTTTCAAACAAATAATATATGCCCACCAGTAAGTTCTTAGGCTACTGTTGTGCAGTGCATTTACGCTCATGTAACATGTGTGAAACATACATTTTACATATATGCATGCATACACGGACAAAGGAAAAAAATCTGTGAAAGGAGATTCAAATTTTTAAAGAAATTAAAATCTTGTCCAGACACATGTGTATGCTGCCATTACAGCTCTTCTAACCCAATATGCAACCCCAAAAGGAGGAGATGCCTCCAACCAACCCCCTTTAACTGCAATTTATGATTATGTTTGATTTCCAGAAAGATATCTCAGTTAAGAACTTACTGATGAAAGAAATAGCAGAGTTGTTGCTTTGACTTTAGGTATGATGATGACATGTAAGGAAAAGAAAGGAGGGGTTGGAAAATGATTGCCAAGATTCACAGTTGTGATGCTGGATTTAATGAGGAGTACAATTACAAAGCAAAGGAACTACAATAGTAGTTAGAACAGGCACATCTGCTGGTTAGTCACTGTCTCACAGATGCCAATGTTTGTTTTATTAAAAATAAAACAAGATACAAAGAATAACAAACTTACATCTTCACCAGGTTTGCCTGGAGGTCCCTCTGGTCCGCGAGAACCAACTGGACCCTAAGAAATAAATATATTTGTTAAGAAGTCAGTTTGGCCATCACTAAAATATCTATTTGCTCCATTTCAAAGCCTGGTTTTACAAAAAAAAAGATGTAGAAAAAGGAAGATTTTATGCCTAAGCACATTTGCTTAATTTTGCAGTACTTTTTCTAACCATCCTGACCCTGGAACACCTGCATTATATTATAGGAAAATATAGGATAGATTCTTTAGGAAAAAAACCCCAGAACATTAAAAGTCACAGTTGCCGTTGCTTCAAATCTTTGCCTCTTGCTTTTACTTTTGAATCATTTTGTTGCCTCAGAAAAAATAGTCTTATCACCCTTTGTGAAAGTTTCACTATCACGTTTGGTTTTACCAGTGCCTAACCATCCTCAGGCCTGTGCTGGAAAAGAATGACTGCTTATAATATAATCTTTGCTATTCACATTCAAAACAATTCAAATTCACTGATCCAGGACAACATTCCTTGAACACCACAACTCATCACTGAAGTTACTTAATAGTTTCAGCTGAAACAACATGACAAAAATTCTGTTCTGAAATGAGAAAGTATAGCATATTTGCAATTCTGTTGTAGAAATGTTTGCATTTATTTGTCTTACCATAGGTCCTGGATCCCCAGGTTCACCAGGTGGGCCTGTGGGGCCAGCACCACCCTAAAATTAACCAAAGATTAATACAGTTATAAATTCCAAAAGGAATTATAAGGATATAAATTAAAATCCACGACCAGGAAAATCACAGCCCATGAGAGAACCTGGATTCTAATTCAGAACCAGTTCACATTTCCATATGAGTGAAAGTTGGATACTAAAACCCCTCAAGCAATAGATAAATCCTGTGCCATACACAAACCCCACTGGAAACTTAACACCATGCCAATACCGAAACCAGAAAAGTCTCCATTTTCACTGCTGCTCACCCATTAAAAACGTGTTGGGTTAAAACCCCGTTAAAGATCTAATAAACTGTTCTTTTGGAGCCAATTCCTGTGTATAGAGACCACCTGGAGCAGAGCCCTTGTTTAAATTCCCTTCAGGATGAAGGCGCATGAAGCCACAAGTCCCTGAGGAGGGACACTGGCACTGAGATGCACAAAGCCACCACGAGCTCTGCCTCCAGCTCTGGCCAGTGAACTCCCCTGGGGTGAAGCACTCACTTGTTTTCCTTGGAGACCCTGAGGACCTCTTGGACCCACCGGACCCTGCAGAACACACAACTTGTTACATGCTGGAAAACAACCTTTCCCAAGTAACATTCACCCTACAAAGAGCAAAATGGCCTGATAGTGACCATGAGCATTTCTACAAACCTCCAAAAGGCTTTTACTCAGAAAGCTGGCATTACAAAATACAAACACATGTTGAATGAAATTTTCGAAGTCCAAAAGCCACAGGAGTGTAGTTTCATTAGCAGCTGAAAATATAGACTTGGCTGCTTTCTGCAACCTCACAATCTCTGGAATCAGAATAACCAAACTGTCTGTCTAGCTCCATGAAAAAGAATGTAGTAACAAAATAAGAGTTGGGGGGAACAGTCTTCACTTGAAGGGAATGTCATTACTCAGATGAATCTCATAATGGAATCAATGACAAAATAAATTCATCTTGCTGTTCTCAGTCATGAGCTGAGAAGCAGTAATGAAAGGATGTGGGTAAATGTATTATACAAACCACCACAAGAGCTTTCCAAAGCATTGTGGTTTGCTACAAAAAACTCCGATTGTCCCTTAGGAAGTGTCATGGGACTTTTAGGAAAAATCTCAAATCTAAGTGTAACTGGTAACATGAAATAAACATTATCTTGTTTGAAAGTGTTTATCTTGGTTCTAGGAATATAAAAATACCTATAACTGTCAACCATTCATTTTGACAGAAATTCAACATTTATGTATTTTAAAATTCATTAATTTTAACTAATTTTTACAAAGCAAATGTAGAAGAGCTAGAAATGGCCCATTTAAAAAAAGCTAATTAACAGTAGGAGCAAAACAATGTTTTAGCTGTCAGTCACCTAATTTACAAGAAAAGGAAAAATGATATCACAAAACACAATGAATCAATCCAAAGACAGCAAGTGAGTGCCAAGTGACTTTAGCAGTCTGTGCAAGGCCACAGATACATTAACATTAAAATTAATCATATGTGGGAATGACAAGAGAAGAGGCAGTACAAGAGATGCAATATCTTGAGACAAACTGAGTAAAAGGATTAAACAACACAATGAAAGAACAAAGTAGGACAGACTTGTGGAACAAACCATTGTATGCTCAGAAAGCAAATTCACATTCATCAAAAAGTTCTTTGAAGAAATCACTGCAAAAGTTAGTCCTAAGGCAAAATATCAAATTATCTTTAGAACCTTTCATACAGCACTGGAAGTCATCCTGAAGGCTACTAGTGGGAACTTGGATAAGATTCAGGTGGGCAAACTCATGGGCATTACAATCACTAAAGGATGGTTTTCTTCAGAATGGGTGTTAAAAGTATCAGCAAAGAAGGTAACAGTATTTTCAAGGTATCAGACATGAAGAGAGGTATTATTAAGAAACCACCCCAAGGATTCCAGAAGAGAAAACTTAGGGTGGTGAAACAGCTTTCACACACAGTAGAAAATTTCAGCGTTACCATTAAGCCCCCAGTGCACCCAAAGTAAAGGGCATATCCAAAGAGTGAGGGATGCCAGTGAAAAAACTGGACCCACTGGAGAAACAGGAAGTCTGTCTTGAAATAACAAACCATAGATGTGAGTTAAAAGCTGGTTTTGGAAGTAATTTTTTAATTACAACAAAAAAATCCCTGATTTGATGTCGCCATGTGAAAAGAAGTTACATATTTGTTTATTCTGCTTTGTGTTATACCTGACAACTTTTAGTTACCCTGCAGTGTTTTTCTGCTGTACCTTGCTGTTAGTAGCTGCTATATTTCAGAAGGAAAGAAGGATAAAGGTGGGAGGCTAGAAATGGGAGAAGAAGCTGTCATTTAACAGAAGGACTTTTTTTCCCTTTTTTCTGCAGGTGCTGTGCAAAACTCTACTGGAATGTACTACAGCCAGGTTCTAGAAGCACAGGAAGCTGAAGAGGATGAATTCTGTTTTGTGTTTTTGCTCAAGCACTCCACTTCCAGCCTCTCTTCCAGTACAGGGCTAATGTGGTCTTACCACTGCACCAGGCATCAGTCCCATCTGACTGCCAAGTCCAGATTTCTCATCCAGTCCTGCCATCTGAGCTGAAAAGGGCTGGAAAAACAAGATGAGTGATTTTAACTGTAAGTCATGGTGATGGTTCATAAAGCAAAAATCCATGTAATCACATCTTCATTATGTACCTTGCTTTTGCAGTGCTAACACCTAAATTTTTGTTTTAATCACTAAAACAAAATTTGGCTTTCCCATAAATTTGAGGTGTTTAAAGCTTCAAAGACCATGTGAATTTATATATGCTTATTATTCTAGCTCCACTTCAAACAAGTAATAAAATGACCTAAAAAGAGGAAATCTTCCCATTCAATTAATTACATTTTTTAATTACCTTCAAACCTAAACCAAAACTGCCATATTCCTTCGTGTCTTCTAAGATTTCTTTTTTTACTTACCATGCTTTAAGTTCAGAAGTATCTTAAGATAAATGGAAACATGGCTGATTTTATAATTTCGAATTAGAATTTTTAAGTGTCTCACCCTTATCCAGCAAAGCTGAAAGCCATTGCTGTTCCTATCAAATCCCAGGGACCTAAGAGTTAGAGAAGGGAGAAGCTTCCGTGCCCTCCTTCTTCTGCAAGCACATAGTTGAAATCAACAGTTTTGTTTTGCTTCATTCAGATCCTCACTCACGGCAGGCCAGAGCTTACAGGGGCTGAGCAACTGCCCAAAAGTGGATTCAAATCTCCCAACATGTACAGTTAGGTCCTCATTAGACTGGTCCATAAACACATTTTCTAAAGGCTGGAGATTGTCTGATGGCAGAGACAGAAATACAAACAAAAAAGCTCTTAGATTTCCGGCCACACCTTTCTTCCTAATTTCTATGGAATTCTATGTGGGATAACAACCTAACATCCATGATAGTGCTTCTGTGATTCTAAGAGATTCCTGTGTGCTGAAGATATTTACTTGGGCTGAGTCTGCTGGATTCAGGAGTATTTGGAAATGTGGTTAAGTCATTAAATGCTGCCCAAAGTTGCAAGCCATTGGCCTCACACGAATACTGCAGATTTTTGTCACTATAACTCTATTGTTTTCAGTAACATGTCAGGAACAATGAAATGAGAAATCAAAACAGGTGTCAAAACAGCAATAACTGAATACACTTGATCAATTAAAAGAGGTATTTACTTATCAACCACAATTAGTGTCCAGCAGAAGGTGGAGGAGGAAAAGAAATCTTGCAGAATATCTTATCTGTATCTATGGCTGGTTAGCATTGCTTTCACAAACAATTTCTTACTTTATCTTCTCAGTGTTGGTCTGAGTAATCCAGCAAGAAGTATAATCAACCATATTTCAGTTTCTCTCATTAGTTATTTATAATTCATCTTAATTTTCTCTTTTCTATATTCCAAATTTGGTGCTCTCATTTCCTCTGTACTATTGCTCAGATCCTTTGTCTGGTGAAAGTAATAGAACCCTTCTTGATTAGGGCAGTTTGGTTTTTCTGGATGCTAAAACGTGCTGTGAAATGTGCATCCTTTCCAAGGATTCTGCCATTCAGCTTGGACCAGCCTTTGGCAGAATTTGCAGTGCCATTAGCTGCTGCCCCTCGTGACTGGGAGAGAGGAAGCACAGGCACAGTGTTCCATGGTCACTGAACCAAAACCCAGTTATCATTTATATCACAGGCATCTGGTCCAACACCCACTTCACTTTCAGCTGCAGCAAAGGTAAAACTTACCCTGCTTATTCCATCTGGTCCTGGGTGAGTGGGATGCCCTGGAGGACCAGGGTCACCAGGCTGGCCAGGGATACCAGGCTCCCCATCAATCCCCTGAGGACCACGAGGACCCTACAAAGAAAATCAAGAATGCCAACATTATGCAAAGTATTCACTGAAATCACTGTAACTGGCAAACACCTGCCTCTTTGGGATAAATCTGTATTTCTACAGAAAGATCTTCAAACAAACAACATCCCTAAAGATCTGTTCCCACCTTCAGATCAGAAGCACTGACTAAAATTAATCATGAATCCAATAAGTAAACTGCAGTAATTTCTATCACAGGCTCTTTTAGAAACTCTGGCTTCCTATCATTCCATACTAGAGTATATTATCCCTGAAAAACTGTTTGGTTTTTCACACTATATAGAATAAAGTGAATTTACTTCTAAAAGGTGTACAGCTCAGGTAAGTGTAAATACACACAGAGGCTTAGGAAACACCAGAGTAATGTTGGAATTTTATAGCCTACTTGACATCATGAATGGCTGTTGAATTCTCAACACAGTTATAATGCCAGAAATGCAGGGAAAGTTATCCGGTGTTGAAGTCACCTCTAGCTAGTATTACAGAAGAGGTCAGGAGCCCATCCCATGGCTCTCATTTTGATCCCCACTTTAAATTCCTGAACTGCACACATCTTAACTCATGTAAGAACTCAAATTAAATACAGAGTCAGCTAACAAAACATTAGGGAACAAAATGAGAAGTAATGGGGCCAATACAGACATGCTTCAATCAGAAATAGAGACTTTAAAGTGCTTGTTACTACTCCTTTATTTTCATTAGAAAAAAAAAAAAAGCTTGACCAAGGCAAGGAAAAATTTAGACTATGTAATAAGCTCTTCTGTTCTAAGGATCCTTAAACATAAAATTTTAGATGTCTGGGTCACTGAGTCATCTTTTCAAACACAATTAATAATCAGACAGATTGCTCGTATTTCCATAAGGTGAGAACTGTGTCTGCAATACATTTCAGTGGAAGTTATGTCAGAACTGGTATGGGTCAAACTTGCATGGTTCACAGAAGGAGCTGTGAAGAGATGGTATTCTGAACAAATGAGAAGATCTGTGCATGTTGGATGGAAGCAGAAGGTTTTAACACAAAACTTTTTTCTTAAATATACCTACTATAAACACAAGAACACACTGCCATACCTAAAAGTGCTTACTGTCCCAAGGAGGAAAAAAATGAGATACCTTATTTTTTTGTTCACAAAACAAAAACAAAACAAAGGTAAGCATTAGAGAAAAAAACTCCACAAAACCACAGTTGCCTATAAAGAATTTAGCAGGTTTTTGTAGGACTGCTGATTCTCAATATTCAAATGAGACACCTTAACAGAAATCTAATAGAGAAAAAGGACCTTTTTTCATTTCCTTTTAGAAAAGGACCTGCTTTTTAGTCACCAGAATTCAAACTACTTTAAGATCAAAAATCATTTGCCTACCTCAAAGCCAAAAAGTCACCATCATGCATGTTTGTATTTGTAGGTAGCAAGTAACTATAGTGGTATAGAACCAGTTTGGTGGGTTTTCAATAAAATATTGATTATAATTTTATTTATTTTACAGTATTTATATGTTTATATGTATAGAAAAGAGCCCTTTTGTTTTCTTTCACCAGTTCAAGGTCAGTGAAGTTTAAAAAAAAACAAAAAAGGAAAAAGAAAAACAAAAAACGAAGAGGAAAAAGGAAAAACATTCTCACAAATGCCACAAGGTGGCACCATTTGAACACACAATTTTCTCATTCTGGCTCATCGCTGCTGCTGGTCAGGAAGCAATTAAAGGTTTTGCTTGTAATAAATTAAAAGGAAAATGCAGCTCATGGTAGAACACTCCCAAACTTCTACTACTTAAAGTGCTATTTCAAGGAAAACCATGTGTAAATCCACATTGAAAGAAAAATATATGAATGGTTCTGAGAATGTCCAAGTTTATTTTCTGTCTTCAAAAGATCATTTGTAAACAAGTGAAATGTCATCATGCTCTAAAACTCCCCCTTCCTAGATGCATTTTGTAAATGCAGCCATATTATTCCCTAGCTGTCTCTCACTGTTACACTAACAAAGAAACTGATGTAAAAAATATGCTAATATTCCTGAATTCATTCTACATCCAAGGGTCCTGCTTTTGTAAAAGGTGGAGATCCACAGCAAGGTTGAGTTCCTTCTGCTCACAGTAGTCAGGAGGAGCCTGACTTTAAAGAACAACAAAAAATAATCTGAAGAAATAAATAAACATCTTGGAAAGGCGCTTAGTGTGTTAGTAATATCCCCAGTCAGTAATGTACTTACCCAGATTAATTTTATAAAGGCAGTCTGTACAAGGTTATCTGCCCCATGAAGGGTTTTTGTAGTATAAACTGCAGGTTTACTGAGCTAACATCTTTTCCACAAGTAAGAATAAACCCCTGCACTAGCAGTCAGTGTGCCTCTGAGAGCAGTGCTCTTGGTCTCAGACCTACACCCTGGCACACACACAGCTCACCAGAACCTCTGATGGAACATTTGCAAAGGAGCTGAGTGCTTCTCAATCCTTCATTATTCCTTGAAATCAGAATAATAACCTGTGTCAAAAGGACTCAAAGGCACTCAGAGCCTTTTGGGATTTTAGGTGCTTGTAGCCACCACTCTGTAGAGATGCAAGGGACGCATGGCAAGCAATCAGAATTCATTTAATGTCTCATTGACAATACTGCACATTAGGAAAGCCCTTCAGACACAGCCTGATTCAGAAAACACAGTCAAGATCCCTCTGCGCACCCCAAGACTGCACAATTACTCCCAGAGCTCTGTTAAGCTTTTTGGTACTCATTCTTCAGACAAATGTCTTATGGAGATCGGAAGAGCAGCAGTGGCTTGGCAACCATCTCAAAGAGGCTACACACTTACTCAGCTGCTTTAAAAACGTCATCACCATCTACAGACAACAGGCACACACTGGAAATAGGGCAAGAGAGTCTGGTTTAGGCCTATGCCTAACCTCACTATTGGCTTGCTCTTTCCTGAGGGATAAGAAAATAGCCACATTGAAATTACAACGATTCGACTCTAAAATCTGCTTTTAGCAGCTTCTGCTCTTTGACCTAGCTTTTTCAAAAGGAACATGTCATCTTGGGTATTTTCAGCACTCCTTTTTGGCCTTTCTGTGGTTCTCCACATGCAGACACCGAAATTCCCTTATGAAGTCTTTATTTCCACTGAGCAATCCTGGTTACATTATTCACCAGCATACCAACAAATGTAGTCACATATTAACTCCTTCTAACTTCTGAGCTTTGTCTTTTCTGAAGAGCTCTGAGCCACACAACTCACATTGCTTGTGGTGCACAGCAGTCACCAGCAAACAGGCATTGAGTTCCAACCAAGAGAACGTGATGTTCCAGTTCTGAGAATGCTTGTTGAGAAAGTATGACTTTTAGTGGAATTACTGCTAACCCTCTGTCCATTTCTCAAAATATTCTGGTTTCAATCTACCCTGAGAATGATCAAATAGAAATGTTTTCCTGTTTGTTACCTGACTCCTGGAAAATACAGGGACAGTTTTGGTAACTCTAGAAGACACAGTAACTGTTTAAAGCCACCTAATCTTTTGGTTGGTTCAGGAACTTCATTTCTGAGATATTAAATAACTTACAGGTCTTCCCTTTGGTCCTCGTTCTCCTCTTGGACCTTGTGAGCCTGGAGGTCCCTGAAAGAAAGGCCAGAAACATTAAGTCTCTTGAGCTACCTAATTATTAATAAAGCTCTGCAAATATGAAATCCAGTGCTTATTTGAAAATTAATTTGTGGGGGTTTTCCTACATCATCATGAAGAAAACAGCTATAATCACCAAGCATTGAATATTTTTTCTTAACTGTACACTGCCTGAAGGGAGCAGAACCATGCTGCAGAGATCAAAATGGTTTCACCTCTCATGTGCTCCACAGGTTATTTCAGAAGTTTTTCCGAATGCTGCAGGCTCCCCATGGGGAGATGTACAGGTTTGTGACACCCTCCCTGCTAGTCCAGGACTGCTCTCTGCTGAGCCACAGCACAGAGCATCCTGCACCTCCTGCCCCTGCTTGGTCCCTGCTGGAGAGGCACTCCCCAGTATCCACGTGCTACAAACACACATCCATTTGATGCCTTAAATGGCTATCTAGAAACAGAGACTAGACAGGAATAAAGGAGGGATTTATTTGAAAGGCCTTCAGAGGTACACTCTGGGCTCCAGAGAGTCCTGCCTCAGTGCATCCCAAAATGGACAATGACAGCTCACGGGTTCTTCACACTTTGATATCAGCATCAATTCACCAAGCAGAACCCAGCCAAGGATGGAATTTCCCCAAGCTTGCCCCCCTTTCCCCAAGATGAAGGTTTACAGTTCTTGGTCTGGGTGTCCTTGGAGAGTGAGCTGGAGAGGTTTTGTTATGTCTGTGTGAGCATGAGAGAACAGCACTTAACAAGCTACAGGAAACTTCAGAGTTACACTAGCAGTACAGGATTTGGAAAATATACAAGTTAAAACCTAAGGCATCACATTCACTCCAGGCATGGGCTGACCTGACACTGGTAAAAGCATCCCATAACCTTCTTGCCTCCTCAAAGCAGTGGCTCTGCAGGCAATACCCACTGAGGCATGGAAGAGTCCTCCTTCACATCACCCTCACAACACAAACCAGAAAGGGCTGAAAGTGGCAGATGCCTCAGCAGAGAAGCAGAAGATCAAAAAGTACTCACGGCTGGTCCCGGGCGGCCTCGTATCCCTGACACCTGGAGCAGAGAACATAAATTAAAGTGACCATGCATCACAGCTGCATTTGTCATGACTGCCCTACAGAAAATCAGTTATTGAAAAGCAAATAACAAGATAGGACATTAAAGTACCAAGCAATTTAAAAGGCTTTTTAGAGAAAGGGAAAAAAAATAAAAAATGAAATACATTTTCCACTGGTTATCTTTACCCACTTTGGAGTCTTTTTATTAGCAATGTGAGCAAAATCTTAGAAGTATCACTGCTACTTTAAAAAACATTAAGTTAGTGAATTACAATGATTTAGGCTCAACTTAGTCGAATCTGTTTGTCTTCACACTAGAAAGGAATTAATAGCAATTTTATTACACCACTTTCTAGATACTAATTTACCATTACATTTCCACTAAAACCCAACCATAAAAATAAAGATTGTGGGGAAGAACTTTACCCAAAATGCAATGAGCAGGAATTTCTAATGTTACATATTTGAAACAGCATACTTAATTCCATTCCTTCAATTCCTAGGCTGCACAGTTCTGTTGTATTTACTTCATTACAGCAATTCTGCTTTAAATCACTAATATGTGCATTTCTAGGGTGTGCTGATGGATGAAGAAAATATTGACTTACAGGTGGCACTATTCCAGGTTCTCCTTTTTGTCCCTGTAGGAAAAAGATATGAAAACATCAGATGACAGAAAAGAAGTGCAAGTACAATTAACAGTACCAGTTTCACCAATACCATCCCTGCAACTTTGAAAAACTAAGACTTCTCTAACGATACAAGACTAAATTAAAGTACCTGTGATAAATAATCCATATTATTTTAATGACTATGGACACTCATTAAATGAAAGCTATAAATTAACATTATTCTCTACCTGCATAACATACTGTCTGAAAACAAAAAAACTAAAAGACTAAACACAAACTAAAAACCAAAAAAATCAAACTAAAAATATGAAAGTTTTTTGCTAGAACTGCTAGAAAGTGCTAGAAAATATCTTGGGAGTTCTGCTGTTGGATGATTTGATTCATGTGAAATAGAGAGCCTTGGGCAGCATTCACATTCCATTTCTTCAAGATACTAAATTAAAATATGTATCATCAAATCCATGGACACAGAAATCCATCTGCAGCCTAGGGACAGAAGACAATGATATTGCATAGCTTTGGAGTGAAGGACAACAGCATTTGACAATTGACTTTTCTTTGAGCTGAATGTGTTGACAATGATTACATGTTACATCAAATTACTGGGCTTAGACCTATTGGTGGTAACTGGTGTTTTAGGAAATAAAGAGGACTTTTCAAAGATAAAAATTTCCCTGCCTTGCCTATCAAGTAATAATAAGGAGGTTACAGTCCATTTATTTCCATAAGCTACCTCTGCAGAGAGAGTACTCAGTTTTGGCCAGTGTATGTCCTTGATCATCTAAAAATTATTTCGATTATTTCTTGCAGTTGCTTACTGTCTTAATGTATTGATGGGAATGCATTTTCATTTCTTTTGTAAGAGCAGGTCTTCCCTTTGTTCAGTTGCACACAGTGAGAGAAGCTGCCCACAGAAGCGTGGCTCTGGGCAAGGACACACGATCCCAGTGCGACCTCCTGCCCACTGGGCAGCTCAGCCTCAGCACAAAAACCAGCTGCAAGCTTTAATAGTTCAGCATCTACTGACATCACAGTCCCTTCCCTTGGTCTGTGGCACTGCTAGAGGTGGAACAACCAAACTAGTCAAACTGGAATTCCTTTGATGTAGACAGCAGGGGTTTTTAGCCAGGGGATTCTCTATATTAAGATCAGGATTTCTGCCTGCATCCCAGCATTTTTTTCATGTGGACTGCAATTTCCCTAGCCGTCAAGGAAGGCCAAGAGGAAGAACTAAATGTTTTTAACAGAGCTGATATATATATCTTCTGTGATGTGCTTCAAGGAGAAGCATGGGAGTCTTTTAAGAGTAGTAATACATTACTTAAAAAGTAATTTTACATTACAAAAAAGTAAAGGAAATCTTACCTTTCTTCCTCTACCTATGAGAAAGGACAAAGAAGAAAGAGAAGAAATTAGTGGTTTTACTGTGAGAGACAGAATACAGTAAGAGTTGAGTGAAGGTGTTGCAGCTAGAGCCATATCTGATCCTGGATGCAGAGGGGATGGTGCACTACTGGGAGCTGGGGGAGTTCCCAGGGACACACATACACCCTTGTTCAGGGGTGAGGAACTGCAACACTTTGCAAAAATGTCCTCTGATTCTCAGCCTTTTTCCTCATTGCACAGAATGACAAAAAACACTTTGGGAAAGCAGAGTATCTTGTGGAAGATTGTCAGATGCTGGCCCAATGACCAACAGAAAGTCAAGGGAAGTTTTATTACTGACTCCAAGAATAACTGTTGATAGATCTACAACATATTACATGGTATTTTTGAGAAGACAGACCTCACAGAGGCATTTTTGACCTTTTCTTGTTTAAAAAGCACCTGCACTACCATGGGCCTGCACTCAGAGCCATATAGCCACACTCATGCCCACAAAAATCCTTCAGAAGAATATTTTGTAAATATTTCAAATACCAGTAAGGAATTTGGGAATATATCCACACTGCTTTTATATTTGCTGGGTGTACACTGTTGGTGTTGGCCCAATGCCTCCCAAAACAGAGCAGGATGCACCATTTCTTTTTAATGCTCACCACATCTTGCTCTAGTGCTCAAGTCCCTGCTTTTGTCTTTATCACTACTTTGTTCAATATGAAGGTGACCAACAGCAATTACATCACCTGAAGAAATTAATTATTATACATTGAATGTAGTTCTAATAATTCAACACACAGTATTATGTAGCTTTCATTGCAAGGTAAGAAATTTTCTTTTAGGAAGACTGAGGGGGGCGTTCCTTTATTTACGGCTCTCCAGGAAGAAGAACTGGACTGGAAAAGACAATCTTTACAGTGTATAACAGAAAGGATGCAATCAGGGAGTCAATAATACTTCATGCTTCTTTTGTGTCTCACAAAAGGATCCATGTTTTTACTTTAGGGAAACATTTCCCACTATTTACATTTATTCATCTATTAGAGGGTCCCTGAACTGAACATTTTAAAGAATTCACTTATTACATATAGTTATGTATTCAATATATATTTATCTTCATATGTTTATTATATATATTTATGTTTCAGATGAACCACAAAAAGAAGCCAGTACTTGACCTCCTCAAAATATCATGATGGATTTCAGATCAACCTTTTAGCTGTAAAGCCAATTGGGCTTATATCAGATTCATAATCTGAAGCAAACTGTTTTGAGTCAGCTGTGGGGCAAGAGGGATGGTAAGTGTCAAATATCTACTCTTTTCAGATTTAAATTTTCACCATAAAAATAGCATTAGCATTAGAAACTTCAATATCACAGGTTCTTTAGGCTATCTCTCCTTTCAAACTAGAAGAGGCTCTTACCAATGGTGGGGTCAAAATCCCGTGATGTGTGTGGACACACAGGACAGCACTCTCCCGGGGGCACCTGGGGGCTCTCACACTCCAGCATATCTGGACACCGGATTTCATCGCAAAGAATAGCTCCGTTGTCACAGACACAGATTTGGCACGGTGAGGGCTTCCAAATATCCCTGTTCAGGTACATCTGCCCATTCTGAGTGCAGGCTATTTCTTCACCATCTTCTCCTGGGACAGAGGAGAGAATATTCAACACATTTTCCAACCACGAAATTGAAGGAATGGGACCGGACAAGGAAAGAGCACATCTGGAGATGAGAAGCAGCATAACATACACAGAGAAAACAATGCACCGGTACAGCTGAAGCTGATGTTACTGACTTTTAAATACCAGTCATCTTACATGTCTGCCTTACTTTACCACCTTATTTCTTGATCAGAAAGAAGAAAAATAAAATCACCATGAAGAGCACAATTCCTCCACAGTACTGAGTGAACTTGCCTCATGAGTCTTTGGATGTCAACCTACTCAGAGGGGTGTCCATCTCTGAGGAACTCCTGCCAGCTCCCTGCTCTGGGTGAGTGCTGAGCACAGGGTGTTGGAGAGGTCTGACTGGGGACAAGAACCTTGACAATTCTGTCTGGAACAGCACATGCTGCCTGCTCCCTGCTGGCTTACACAGCCAGATGGGACAGTGCTCAACAGACACAGCAGCAGCTGGGGGAAAGAAAAAAGACAATCCCATTTATTGGGTAAGGTTTATTTATTGGTGCAGGGGAATCAAATCTTCCAAACAAGACCATCAGCCTCTGTCCAGTGGGAACAGCAGCATCCACTGCAGTGGTACTCACAGCAGTGTGTCCAGCTGAGTCTCAAGAGGCTCCTCACATGACTTATGCTCAATTTTTATAATCCAGCTGGTCGTGACCGCACGTGATTAACCCAGCACACACACAGGATACTGCTATGGATATATCTAAACTACATAAAAAATGCCCCTTAGATATTTTAACCATATATGAAAGACCATCCTGTGTCACTATTTACATAGGACCAGTATGGACTGACTGTACGTATACATCCTCTCTATGTACTTATTCACACAATCACACTTACATTTGTACCGTTTCACCCATATTTAAGTCTTTGCCTTTGTTTTCTTCCTACTTTGTAGCCAAATACTCTGGATATGTTTGGATTTTTTTTTAAATCATGAGGTGAATATATCTCAGTACCTTCTCCTAAAATTAAAATATGTCTGAGAAAGCGTTCAAAAATCAAGTAAAGTGGAAAGTTTTGCTCATGTATCCAGCACTTTACAGAATGCCCCAGTATCAAGAAAAGATTTCTTTGTTTGGTCCCAATGAATATTTCATCCTCTACAGGAGCAAGCAGCCACAAAACCAAAGAACCAATCCCTGGCTGTCCCCAGATCATGTGTCACAACTTGCAAACTAAGAAACCCCATGCCAAGACAATTTCTGAGTCAGACACAGCAAAGCTGTCAATCATAGTCCAAAAATTATTCTCCTGACCCTTGAGATGCTGCAGAGAAGACTGATTTTATGTGTGTAGGAGCTCCATCTGACCACAGAAATCCCTCCTATCACAAACGTCTTTGAAATCGGACAATCTAGTTAAAACTACGACTGAAAATTCCCAGAGAGGCCTAAATTTCTAACTGATACAAGACTGGGAGTAAGGTCAATTGTATACACAGGACACACTCTCCTAGTCAAAGATCCCAACCATTGTTTGTTCAAGCAAACCTGTCACTAGTGTGAAAATTGACAGCTCTAAGCACAAGGACAATTTCACTGTTCTATACATTTCTATCCTAACTTAAACCAGATGTAAACAGAAAATTACAAAGTAATAAATATGAGCAGATTTGGAATTTCAGCTTTGTGCCTCATCTCAAGCCCAGTTACTCCATCAATGTCAAAGCCTGAAGAAAGGGAGCAGATGTGTCATTAACTGTTGCCTGCCATCACTAACAGCGTTTTAACACAAACTCAAATTGAAATTTTCACCAGGACAGCTCCTCTTCAACTGCTTTATTACACCAACAGACAAAATGTCTCAAAAAGGTGCTGCAGAAGCTCGAGAGGAAATGTTTTCAGTGTGAAGTAAAGACATCAACCAAGTGTGCTGTACAGTCCATTTATGACACTGTGAGAATCACTTTCCAAACTGCAGATCGTATTTTGGAAACCACTCTTCTCGCTTCTCCCTTGTGAGCATGACATAATGCACTGTCTGACATATTTAGCCTTTTCCCCCCAGATGTCTGGCATATGGTCTATGTCTTCTTTAACATATCACCCGCAGAACTCGTCGTGCTGTTCAAAAGAGCAGCAGTTTGCATAAATGAAATTTCTAAATTATTGAGCCCAAAGTCAGCATTATGTCATAACTTCAAATAAACCACATAGCAACTGCTTTGGCAAATCAGAGCTCAGCCAGATGGTGACTAGCTTCTGCCTGGGTCCCACTTAGCAGCTGGGAAAGAGGCAGACAAAGGAAGGAAAAAAGCACATACCAACTTCTGAAAACTACTAAGAAGTCTGATTCCCTCTCAGACTGCAGATATGATGGTAATTTTAAAAAACCACCAACCGAAAACCAAAAGAAAAAACTCACCACCTCATAATATTGTCAGAAAACACAATTGTACATCTTTTGATTACATTCTGTGCTCCTAGTTTTAGTTTCTGCTGTGACCACATTACACTGAATGAGTAACCTGGAAAGGGCAGCTCTTTCAAAGCCAGCTCACTTCATAAGAACATTTTGACATTCTATTTCCAGGCCTGCACTGTAGGAGTCTTCTCCAGCTACATCCAGAGAAGCAAAGGCAGCAAACAAAACCATTCTACCATTCCTCTCTGGCTTGGAAATTTCCAGGTTTGTTTTAATTACAGAGACCAACTTACAAACCCTTTATATATCAAATGTTCTGTCTACCTCTACAGTTGTAACACAAGGTGTTAAGTGGCTTGAGAAGCAGCTTTTTAATGAGGCAAAAGGATCTGCTAGGCCATTAACCAATTCCTTTCTTGCCAACAGAAAAGTACAGCTCTAGTTGGTATTGGACCTGACCAAAGAACTGGATTTGACAGGATTCAAACCTACCAAGTTTCAGAGCAGTCTGCAAATATAAAAGATGAGGTAGAAGAAATACCCAATGATGTATTTAAGGACTCATTCATCCATGAGCTTACACAACAACCAACCTTCAGGAAAAGGATTTCAATGCAAAGCATAGTAAGAAAAACACAACTTTTTTCTGCTATATAGTGATGCATTTGAGTATGGATTCTACTTTAAAGAACTAATTTATCAGCAGTCAAACAGGCAGTTACAGCTAATTTACTGGACCCTCAAATGCAGAGACTATGCATCAGCAGCTTGGAAGTAAAATCACACCAGGCACTGACCTACCCAGGCCCAGCTTGGTGACACCACTGAAGCTATACTAATTACTGGGGGGAAGGAAGGGGACAGGGGACCCAACATGTCATCCCAGCCACTAGATGGATGTCAATGTCCATCAGTCATCCTGAGCAAGTGTCAAAGTTTGTGAACACACCAGGCATGTAAGGCCTACCCTGCTTTGGGCTGCTTGTGCTTGTTTTCATTTTAAGTACATCTCTCAAGGTGAATTCCACTCCTCAGCAAGACAACAGCAGGACAAGGGTTTTAAAAGACAACATCTGAAATCATTTTAATTTTTCACCACATCATTTTGAAAGCAACACCTGGACATTTTCTGCTGCTTCATTTGCTCTTTAAAGTTACGTACTTCACATTATTGTGCCCATATTGCTTTCACTGATTGCTGGTTCACATCTTGCACACAGGAAAAGGAAAGAAAGGCCTGGACATGGAACCAGACAGAACAAAGAGAAAGAAAGAAAGAGGAAAAATGACACCACAAAAATGTGCACCATAAAAAGTAGAAGCGGTGAACCAGCACTACCTCGGCTGAGGTGATGGCAGGTACATGAAGGACAGGAATATATGCATCTTTCAATGACCTACTTGAAGAAAATAAATGGCCCAAGCAAAACCTGCAGATATGAGTGTTTTCTGCAGACATGAACAGCTTTGAGTCATAGATTAAATGGCAAGGAAAAGAAAAGGATCTGGCATCAAAGCAGCTCCATTTCATCACATTTTTACTGGTCCTACCAATGCGCTAATTAAAGGAGTCCAGAGGCTGACAGACCTACAGTGGTAGAGAGCAGAGGCTAATAAAAGCAAAAAGATGATGACTGGTACTAAAAGCACAGTCTGCCAGTTTTAGGCTTTCTTCTGCCAGGAGGGGCTTCTTGATGCATACTGTAACCAAACCTAATTCTTCTGCATTGCTTAACATAAAAAGACTGGAACAGAAGAGGTATAGTTATTTAATGAAAAAAAGTTAGAAATAGAACAACTTTCACAGGGATCTTCTCATCCTCTCTTTGTCATCCTCGTGCTAGTTTGTGAAAAGCATAGGGAAATATAAGATTACACAGATACAGCAATTTTAAAAGTTTAAAAAGCTAGGAAATGAAAAGCTGAGTTTTGAGATATGAATTACAAAAGTTAATCCTGCTGACTCACAAAGCAGAGGTGCAGAACTAAATCAAAGCGAAAGATGATATGTGCTAACAAGCATTCTGCAGATGTACTGTTGTGCATGCGTACAGACTGCCAAGACAGGGACAAGAGGAGCTTGGTGTTAATAATGTTTGACTGTCAGCCTGCTGCAACAATAATGTAGGGCTTGATCCAGATCCCATTAAATCAGTGGGAAAAACTCTCTCATTTACTCCAATAAGAATCAGACTCTGCCTGTTTTGTTTATATTTTGGTAAGTTTCTTTTGGAGTAATAATAAAGTATTATCCAAATTACTATGACTTGCAAATTATAATGTAAACACCAATTATTCAGAAAATCGGATAGTTTTCAAGAGTGCTGACAAATATGAAATCTATTTTGCATTTGTTGCACAGAAACAAGTAATGTTAATAATGATAAACAGAGAATTCACATAAGTACTTTACAGTTACATACATGAGGATGAACCTGGAATACCTTACTAATAAAAGATTGAAATGATGCACAATTTTGCCAATTTTGTGCACATACACACATTTAGTAAGAGAAGGGAGCTCCAAGTTACTGCCCCACCCCCCTTGTAAAAAAGTGGGTAAGAACAAATCCCTTGCATTATACTTTTGGGACTGCACACAGGCATGAAGTTTAAAACACAAACCTGTAGGAAACCAGGTTTCCTCAGAACTTTTTGTTAGGAAAAAGAGGTGGGGCATTTAATCTGTGCCCCAGAGTTCCTGCTTAAAAAAAATCCTAGGGGATAATTTGCAAAGTTGACAATTAATAAGCCTTTTTAACAGCATTCCACAGAATGAAAGATGTTCAATTCTTTTAAGTCCAAATAAGTTTCAATGTGATTGACGAGGTCAACTCTCTAGATAAGGAGCTGCAAGCCTTCAGAAGTAGAAAAGTTCCAGGGTGTTCTCTTAAATGATGTAGATAATTTTAAAACATGTATTTTCAGCTGGAAAATTACAGGCTCAACTGGTTTTCCTGCAGAGGCCACAAATACCATTCAGTATGAATAAATACTGTGAAGCATCAAGGTGCAAAGTCAGCTCCCAAGAAGAAAATTAATTATTGAAATTGCTGTGACCATCAGTGAAGCCTTCCTAAAGCCATACCCTGCCTCTGGCTGGCACTATGGGGAAGGAGTTCACCCTCCGAGACTCATCATCCAAGAAAACTCAGCCTTCAAGCTCTAAACACCAGTCCAGAAGCAGAAAGCAACAGCAGAACAATATACCTTGACTCAGGAGAAGAAATAATCTCTCAGGTAAAGGGTACTCTTAGTGTGACCTAGCAGCTAGAGTTTGTTTCTTCTTTAGCATAATAAGAAAATTGTGCTAAAATAAATACATAAATCTGTTTTCCACTCAGCATTGTGATTTTAATTTTGACTGAATGGGGAAAACTGACTAGGAAAAACTATGCTTAGGATACAGTTAAAAACCTCCAAATTAATTTTATATCAATATGTGAAGTACGCAACTGCTTCTATGCTTACCTGGATGGAATAAATACTACCCTACATGTGGGTTGGTGGCCCATATTTCCCCTTTTTCTCTCAGGTTCATGGATTTATGTCTCCATCAGGGCAAATAGAAGTTTTGCTTGCCTTTTTATGAATAGGTTTCATTTCCAACACAGAACAATCAAAAACTATATTTTTATTACAAGATCCAACACATGCTGAATACAAAGGCAAAATATACTGGGATCCCTTCCAGTAATGCTTTCTCTTGCTGGTCCCACAGCACTATCCAATGTTTATTATACTATTCAACTCTCTAAAAGTAAATCATGGTGTTCCATCTGCATCTTAACCTCACTGGTCCTGAGCTGCTAAACAAGACTCAACCCTTGTAAACACCCCAGACAAGGCAGGAAACTGCAGAAGCAACTTTGCTCAAGGTTTAGACAGACTGGTCCTTTCCTTTTGGTTATCCCAGTCTTGGACAGGTCTATTTGAAAAGCACTTAGTTAAACTACCTCATCAGAGCTGTCCAAAGAACGAGGTTAGATGTAAACATGTTTAACTTTCTTTCTCTCTGGTTTTACTTCAGTTCACCAGCAGGCTGGCTGGACACATTGCTGGGTGCCTGCAGGAGAATAGGGTGAAGGAGGGAGCTGAAGAGCCTGAGCGGCCAGCAATGCTTATACAAATACTCTCAGATGACAGCAATCGAGCCTCCAGCATACAGTGAGAAATAAAATTACTTCCAAATGTCTAAGGCTGCACAGAGACTGTAATGGGGAGGCATTCAGGGCACGCCTGAGAAAACACTATTTCAGATTTCAGCAGTTGGAGCAAATCAGTCAAAAGAGCAAATCAGTCAAAAGCTGAAGTCAGTAGCCAGGTCTTTGGTCTCTGCTAGAGCCTGCATGGCCACCAACCCTCTGCTCGGACTTTATCATGCAAGGTAAAGTCAGTTCAGCTACTGCTGACTCAGTGCAGAAAAAGCCTAAACAAAGTGCTTATCATGGGCAATTATTATGTTTTATTATCTCAAAAGAGGCTTGAGGCAACAGAGATCATTCAGTTTTATAAGCAAAATGTTGGCATACATTCTTGACTAATGGATGACATTTTTAAGAGGAATCACTTCATTTGCATGAAAACAGGCTGGTTCCAGAGAAACATCAGATTTTTGTGTTGGGGAATTCAAAAAGAAAACACACAGCAAACATGTATCAGACAGTGGAGGCAAGGCCTGGACTTGGCACTGCTGAACACACACAAGTTCAGCAATGCAGGCATTGACTTCAAAATTAAAACAAAACTAAACCTGCAATTAGCACATTTCCTGAAATGTAAGGGGTTTCATTCTGAAAGCAAACACACCCTGACAGTGGAAATTCTGCCCAACTTGCTGCTACTGCAAATTAAAGCCAATCTAATCAGGACATAATGAACTGCACAGAACATGTCTAAACTTAGGTCTGAAATAGCAAGATTACAGCGAAAATGTAATATTCTTCTATGGTCTATTTTGGCTCCTTGTTCTGGAATCCATAAATGTTTGACTTTGGTCTTCCGAAAAGCCAGACTTGGACTGCTGTGAATTAGTAAAAATAAAGCATTTTGGCTGTGAAGATAATTCTCTCAGCTGCTTCCTGTGTCATTATCAGCGAGACGAAGTTTCCACTCACAGCCCATTTGGAATCCTGCAGTAAATCTATGGACAATTCACAAGAAACCATTTGGCTGTCTAGTCAGCCAGAAACCTATGGCCCAAGGAACAAGACATGCAGGGTAAGACTGCACTGCATCAGCCACATTCTGAAATTACCATCTCTTGATGTTCCCAGCACTGATCCCTGAGGAATGATACAATGATCTAGCCACCAGCTGGACTCAGAACAGCCAACCATCACTCTTAGAACTCAACAGTCCCACCAGGTCCTCATTCACCTCGTTACCCACCCGTTCAGTCCCCCAGTGAGCACCTCCCCCAATTGCCAATGGATGCTACAGGAGATAGTGTCAAAAGTGTTGCTGAACCAAAAGTAAACATCATCTTCACTTGCACACCAAGCCAATCATCTCATTGCAGAAGGCAATGACATTCAATCAATTTAATGGAAAGGGGAGAATGCATTAAATAAATCACCCCTCACTGCTGTCTGCTCTTCTCTGCACCCATTTATTCCAAATCCTACAAGTTCCACTTTCTCAGAGTCTAACTGGTAAAATAGCAATGCACCGCAAAATAACTGGTTTGCTTTCCTTGTTATGTAGGATTTAGCTCTTTTGAAGTCACACAAAATGCATATGGATGTCTTTTCTTATTATATGTAAGAGAAACACATTGCTGCTGCCCAAACACCCTCATTCTTTGAAGCCATAAACATCAAAGTTGAAGAGAAACCTATCATTACACACTGCCTTTTCCACAAAGCTATTCTGCATTGTGGTTTGCAAAGTGGACTCCTGTAATCCCCTAAATGCAACCTTGCTGGCTAATATCACCCTCTTTGTCAACTAAAAATAAAGATTTGTAATTAGCAAGAAAATTCAATTCCATAATTAAAAATCCTTGCATTCCAACAGGCTCAGCATTTCAAACTGAAGCAAAAACTACCCAGCGTTTGGGTGGAGTAGGAAGGTGTTGCTGGAAAGCTGTACTCAAAACATGCTGTTTGTACAGCAAAGCCATTCATTTGCTGAAATTCTGGGCCTCTAAGAAATTAAAAAAGAAGAATAGTAAGCAAAAAAGCTTGCAAAAATTTCAGGAACAAAGCCACTTGCTTCTTTACTGCCACCATTACCTTTACCACAGTTCAGACAGCTCAGTCAGCGACTTCTGGTTCCAAGTTGACATGGAACAGACTTTGGCAGCCCTCAGGGCACCATGGCTGCTTTCTGCACAGCACAGGGGAGGAAGGTTCTAAAGGAGCAGCCCAGTTTTAGTGTAATCCTGAAGATAATCACACATGTATGTGAGCAAGTGACAGTGATTTAGATGTGTGTCATGCCCAAGAGTGTGAAACTTATTTATTACTTACAGATACAGAAGCAATATGCAGCTTCCTCCTTTCAGTGTGGAAAAGTAATACGGTTAGAAAGTAACAATGAGTAGGGCTCAGTTCATTTCAATAAAGGTTTGGGATGAAAAAAGTCCTTGAGACTGAATATAAAAGCAAGGCAATTAGCATTGCTCAGGAATTTTTCTACAATGTGGGTTGTGGGCTTTTCGAGGTGTTTTGTTTTTTTTTTTTTTTGTTGGAAAGCATTTCATTACTGAAATACCAAGGACAGTCCTTTTATTAGCTACATAACTTGAAAACCTTTCCTTTCATTCTCAGGATGTTTGAAATCACCTATTTCAGACAAAAAACCCACTGGGATTTGCTACAGTGAGCCTCACACCAATAAAAGTCTTGTAAAAAATATCCAAGTCAAGCTCAGGAAAAATGTTTTCATTGACCTGACCCAATTCCATTTTTTCATCATTTCTGAGTCATGAGACCTTTTCAAGGTTGCCCCAACTCATCCAGGCTGGCAAGGGAAAACTCGGTTATTTAAGAACAGCTTCCCCTCTAGCACAGGCTGGTGATTTTACACTGCAACAAGGATGACTTCAAGTAGACTCATATTTGCAGACCAATGTGCTTTAAATCCCACTGGAAGAAGAACAGAGGTGAAGAAGATCCTTACTCCATTTCCAGTAACTCCAGTAACTTCCAGTAACTCCAACTTCATCACATTTAAGAAGGAATTTCATACAAAACCCAGTTTCTTATTTTGCCTTGATGCAACAGTAGAAAATGGCAACAATAACTTCCTAAGAAAAATCCCATGAAAGAAGAACTACAGGTATCTTTGCCCACATGTAGACTCTGTGTTACTGTATGATGCACTGGAAAAAAGCTACAAATTTTTATTTCCATTTTATTTCTAACTTGTCTTTGCTACTGTCCCAATTCTTGGTCCATGCAAATGTTAAAAAAAAAGAAAAAAAAGAAAAAAAAATCAGCAAAGAAGACATACTATAAATGGATACATACCAGCCATTACTTTGCTCTGCTGCAGGATTATGGTTTCTGGGACAGGAAATTAAAGGCTTTCCTGCAGGCCCTCCTGCTCCTAATCATTGGATATCTTTCCATACTTCAGGGAGGAAGCATTATGAACTTTTGTCAGGCAAATAATCCATACTAAAAAGTTTGGAATGAATTAAAATTCAAGTAGGGATGCCTAGTTTAAAACAAACCAGCCGTCATCACCTCCAGCTACTGTTTGCTTTGAACATAATCTACTTAGTATTTCCCTTAGTTCCTCCTTTCAAAACTACTTCATCATTTTTCAGATCTTTTTAATTTAATCCTACTATTGTTTCTTTGATATGAGCCTTTAAAAGCCCAAGGAGGCAGCATCCAAGTTACAATAACAATTTTTTCCAAAGCAAAGCATTCTGAATACTGACATCTTGTTGCACCACTTAACTTCCAAAGAAGGCCTAGGAGCTGCAATTCGGTTCATGTAAATGCATAAAATACAAAAGAGAAAATAAAGCATTTCTATATAAGAATGAAAACCTGTGTGTGGTTGAGAGAAGCATCCATGCTTAAGGGGTGCAACTCAAACATTAGACTCAAGATCACTTCAAGGGAATAATTCAGGGTACGTGGGCACCCTAGTGTGACTATGCCCCACTGCTCGTATCAAAACTTTCCTTCATTGCACTCAGAAATTGGTATAAACAACACAGGGAATCCTAATATAAAACTAGGCTCTAACACAACTAAACTTTGGGCTTTGAAGTGGAAACCACCAGCTGGAAGCCAGGAATCCTGCACAACACCTTAGACTCAGTTTAATGAAAGTATCTTAGTTTAGCCATCTCCAAACTTACATGATAGTGGCACAAATCCAGCTGAAAACCAGCTTTTTTTTTTTATTTCAGTCTTCAGTGCCATTAAATGATAAACGATTGGGGACAGAGCTAATGGCATCAAAAGACACCTATTAATGTCAGTGGGCTTTGATCCTATGTAAAGCATTATTGTGTTACATTTAGAGGCACTGAAATTTCATGATGCGTCACATCAATTCCTTATACACACCTTTCAGCGGAGTTTGGTTTTTGTTCTCTCTAACACAGTGGGTCATTAGAAGTGATTATCTGTGGTACAAGAAATGCATCTCAAATTACATCTTTTACACAGCTTTTAAGACTGCAATACAAGCAACAAATAACAGCAGCCCAATTACTTCTTTCGGCCTTACACTTTAGGACTTTTCATA
The DNA here is from genome assembly GCA_013400515.1 of Erpornis zantholeuca. NCBI lineage: Eukaryota > Metazoa > Chordata > Aves > Passeriformes > Timaliidae > Erpornis > Erpornis zantholeuca. The sequence continues at coordinate 55,337 of VZTN01014155.1, read as the reverse complement.
AAGGTTCACTTTAGGGCCCTGTGGGCTCTATTTGAACAGGGAATTATTGCAGGCTTTGCATTAAAACCATATATTGGGACTGAAACAGCAGTTTGGCATACAAACATCATACAAGTCCATTCAGCAAATCCCTGCAGTATTTTTCAAATCACTCCCTGGGGAAGCTCAAATAATGTTTTGCTTGGTTCAGATAAACTCCAGCTTATGACAAGCTCACCAGAATCTTCGAAGGTCTTACTTCTCAAAAATCAGCCTCATTTCCTATATTTTCAGGTTCCTACATATTTTCATTTTCTGAACCATAAAACCCTTCCACTTCATCTTTTCTCTTCAAGCCCCAAATTCTTTCTTTGAAACCTTTTCCATAAGGAAAACCTATGTATTTACTTTAGTTTTCCACGTTACACATCTGAGTGTTATACAAAGAAGACACCTCAACATTACAATCTCCCATTCAAGAACTGCTCAATAAGACTTTTTAAGGGCAAGTAATTCCACAGCAAGAAGTAAACTACAACATCTTAAACAGACAATCATTTGACATTTTCTACCTTGAATTTAGAAATATGAATCCAGTGTACTGAACATGTCGGAACACACTCTAGGAAATAGTGAAGTTACAATGCTTGTGATCATCAAAAGACAGAAATGAGATCATTACCTTGGTCCTTCAAAGCCTTTAAGTTATTTACATTCAAGTCCTTTAAGAGATGGCTTTATTGCCTGGGTCACTACTCGCTTTTTGTGTAAAGCAAGACTGGAACATCTCTGCAAATTAACAGGTTTTCTTCTACCTGGTACTGCAATTCAATTAATCAGTGAAGGCTGTCATACTTCAGACTTAACAGAGCTTTTGAACCAAATCTGATCTTTTAGCCCCTTCAGAACTTTACAGTCACCATCAAAAATACTCATATTTCTTGAAGAAAAAGGCTGGAAATACGGCGTTGCATTCACAGCTGATTTGAAGAGTCAGCTCTGAGAAACCAGGAGATGTCAGTAGACTGAGCCTTCTCCAGTTTACACCAGCTAAAGATTTTGACTTACAGTCCCTTTATCAGGAACTGTTTGTCACATAGATACCTATCTATTGGACAGTTCCCAAAGGATTAGAAATAGCTGGCATCTATCCACAAATTGTATTAGAGGTTTGTGACAATTTCCAGAATGCAGTATCCTATTGCTAAATTTATTTACACTGGTGAAGAAATGCAATATTGCCCATTCCCTGCCTCACTAACTCCTTCTTCACTGGTAGTCTGGGCTAACAGCCTCATGCAGCTACTCCCAACGATCTTTTCTGCAAATAAGGCTAAATCTGTCCTCATTATATTATTTTTAAAATATCACTAATCCTACCACCTTAGCAGGCTCGGAATCATATTTATTAAAGGGTTGTTATAATCAAATAAATTTTCTCAAATAAAATGCACTGCGGGACATAAGAAGTGACTCTTTCAGCCACTAAAAATGCACACCAGTGCTCAAGACTCTCAGAGCTCTCTGAGAGAGGAGTGTCCCACAGCAGAGCTACAACGCACAAGACACAACTGAGCTGCAGGAACACCGAGGTGAGATGTGGGAGATGAGAAATTGTGTCCTCTGTGCAGCAAGGCCGAGCTCTGTTTCTCATCCCAGGCAGAACTGCCCCACCTGTGTGCTGCACCCAGGCCTCCCAAATACGCAACAAACAGCCAGTACTCCGAAACAGCTTTTCGCCAGCCTACAAGTGTAGTGCAACTTCTGCCCTAAAGACAGCACTGATCTAAAAGTGAACTGCTGGCACACCAATGCACATCTCCTTGAGAGAGGGCTTTCTGCCTGGCTCTTTTCAAAACTTCGTGTGAGAGTTCAGGCTTTCAGTAATGTTGCAACATATACTAGATGACTGTAATAAATTGATACTCCTAGACCACCCACAAGAAGCATGCCTTCAGACCTGAGCTGGTAACACCATATGAATTAATTCTCTACTTCTATACACCAGGGCCTTATTCAATGTTAAAAGTAAAATCCTTCAAGGCCTGTGCTCTCCTAACCTCTAGCTGTTGTCATGTATCTTACTATTACACAAGATAGAACAACAGATTCATTAAGTGAGCAAAAGAGAAAAACAGAAAAACCCTCACAGACTAAATATACAGAATTTGTGTGAAGAGGTGGAGTTGCACTGAAGTTAATTCATCAGCATCCTTGCTGACAGACTCTCCCACTGTTTACAGCTGCCCTTCAGCACAGTCACCTGTCCACCAGTTTTTAAACAAGGAGATTGCAGCCATTCTAAAAACTACAGAATAAGATACATGTCTAAGTGTGGTCCTCTGAGTTGTATCCCTTAAGAACTACCAAAGCTGATGAACTGGGAAAATATAAAAGGAATATAGCTTTTTGTCTTTGGCAGTGAAATAAATGTGCATAAATTAGTATCAAAAGGGAAAACCATCCTTCATAAAGCTCATTCTTATCTTGTCCATAACTGCACCCCTTTATATTAAAGAGAGCAAAATATTTTTGTAGTGATAAGTTTGACAAGAAGAGATAATAACCACCTTATTGGAAACAGATGGTTTGCACTGCTATGCTATAGATAAAGTTGTGTCAGCATTTCCATAAAAGGCCTCCCTGTTTTCCAGCAGTTTCCAGCTGGCAGGCAACAAAATTTCTACCTCAAATCGCAAGATACAATCGCAGGAGTAACCTGGAAAAACTGGGGGAAGAGTAATTCTTGAGCTAGCCCTGGAAAAGAGAGGAGGGCGGTGTTTGCGGGGGCCTGGGGGAGGGTGTGATGGCATCCCAGCAGATTCCTGACACAAAGGAGTGGCTGTGCACGGCCGTACCTCGGGCGGCTCCCGCGGCTGTCCGGGCACTGCTGCGGGCACCTCACTGCCACGGAACCCCAGCCCACAGCATCTCTGTCCCGCGCTGCACAACCCACACTAACACCGGGCCACCTCTGCACAAAGGTGCAGATGCAATATGTGTTTCTAAGAATAGTCATAAAGCAAGGATAAGGCCTGCTAGAAACTGAAAATAACACAGATAAGACAGCTATTTGTCAGAGATGGAAAGGTTAGTCCAAAAAAAAACCCCAGTAAAAATCTGCCTAATGGATGGGCCAGCACAGATTTCATTACTGCTTGTAATATATGTATGTGTATATATAAGTGATTTGTGTCAAATGGGATAAAAGAATAACAGAAACTGTATTGATTGCAAATATTTTTGTAATATTGTGTAAGACTGGGTAAAGCAGAAAGAAACCAAGTAAGGCATGGCATAAGGGGCTCTAGTTGGAAGTTTAGCTGATGTTAGTAGAATTTAGAGACTTTGTGGTTAGAGCTGTTGGTGAAAATAGAAGCTTAACATATAGAATAAGGAACCTAGATTATTAGAAAATGCTTGCTTAAGGTATATGGGTACGTACGTGCGGAAAAAAAAGGAACCAGTGAAAACAAGGAGGGATCAGTCTCCTAAAGACCACCAAACAAAGTCCCCAGATCTGGCATGTCAGTGAGAATCGAACCTGCACAGGCACACCGGAACATGTCAAGTCAGCCAAAATAAGATCCATAAAAACCTAGCAGGAATTGCATTTGGCATGCATGTTGGTTGGAGCGGGGACTCCCCACGCACCCAGCTTGGCCTGATCAAACAATGCTGTTTGCTTGCTCGTCTTTTATCACAAACACATAATAAAACTTTGATTGAAAGCTATTTCGGCTGACTTAGCCTGAAATCATTTATAACTCTGCTGAAACAAACCCCAAGTGAACAAATCACACTCAGATACATTTTGGAGAACATCTTTGTCCTTCCCAAAAGCATTGACTGCTTTGATCTAGAAATAACGACTATTTGGGATAATTCAATGTATTTTCAATAACTTTATCTACTGAATATTAAATATTTTGAAGACCTATGTAAAAAATAAATATAACAATGTGCCTCTTACTATGTTCTAGATCCAACCCAGAATTTAATGTTATAGTTTAGACCCCCTTAATTTAACAATTACAAAAACATTTTTTAGCCTCATTAAATTTGAATCAGGCTCCTCTTTGTACATTTACAATTCACATTGACTAGCTCTCTGTTCTTCTACTAGAAACTTTGAGGTATTTGAATTTCCTCCTTTATTTGGATCACAAATCCTTTCTTGACAAGAAATTTGCTCGCTGCTTGACAGAGGAATTTTTGACACGGTTTATTTGCGGTTGGTGGGCTGTTTTGGTTTTCTTACTGTTGTAGAAATGAAATGCACTGAAAATGAATAATAAACACTGTCAACATGACACAGTAAATTTGTATCAGATGCCATGAGCTATTGCCGTTACTCTTATATGTAAACCATGAAAATGTACAAAGTGCAACAAAGGTTGCACCCATCTAAAGCTAGGTAATAGCTTTTTTTCCATATATATAAATATTGAGTTTTGTATTATGTAAATTAAATATGTGGGATTTTAATGGAGAAATTCCCCCAAGAGACAATTTTTAGAAAATTTAAGACTGCTGTTTTTTGGATTTGGTTGGGGGTTTTTTTTGAAAGAATTTTGGGTGAATGACCAGTCTAGCTGACTATAGAGCTCTGTGACATTTCAGCAGGGGTGTAGCCTTCTCTGCAATTCTGAACCCGTAAGTCCAAACACTTTGGCTTGATATAAATTTGTGTTTAATTTGGGGTGCACAGAGAATATTCCCTGTTGCTGTACTGTAGGACAAACAGGGAGAAGCTTACTTTCAAGGTAAGAAGCGTCCCACTGTGATATCAGTCCACACCTGATAAACTGCTATATTACATAGAAATCACTCTGATATGGTTTTAATGCAATATTCACCAATTTAGAAATCTAGAAATTTGCAACCCTAATAGTGTAATTTGCAGTTTTTCTGATTTTTTATTTCCTATCAGGAGCAAATACCAGAAGTCAGTCTGAATTAGTGCTTGAAATATATTATGCAAAAACATAGACTGTTCTTTTGGTACTATGAAGTTTACCTTCATTTCTGTAAATTGTCCAGTCATATTTTAGAAGACAGTTACTTGACAGAGTTACTCAACTCCATCAACAAGGTTCCAGGATGCAAAATATCCTTTCAGTGTATGAGAACGATATGAGTTACATTGTTCCAAGTCCCACACGTTTGGCTCTGCCATTTTAACAAACAGAAAGTTATAAATAAATAGTGTTCAAAGCAAACCTCACTCTGAGGCATTCCTTGGATTAGAACAGTTGAAGAATATAAACAGCCTTGTTGTTTCAGGGCTCCTCATACTCTTGATATTAAGCAGAGCAGCGTAGTTTTCACTCCATGCAGTCTATAAATCAAATATAACAACCTACAAAAGCACACAGCTCCGAGGTTGCTTGTTGTACTTCATAGAACCTTGCCAACAAATCGGAAGGGTGACTGCTGAGTGAGATACAGTTGTGTCATTAAAACAGGGCCAATCATAAATATTAAATGTCCAATCATAAATATTAAAAAAAAACCTTGCACAGCTGCTGAGTATCTGGGCATGAAAGAGGCTAAAAGTCTTAGTATGCTTTAGTTTTGAATACTGAATCCAAAAATATCTACACTTGTTAGTTTCTATTTGATCATCAGAAAATACACAACTTCTAAATATAAAACAAGATGTCGTTTGATGGTAATGGTTGCAAATGATCAAACTGGAATTATTATACCATAAAAATCATTCTTAGACACTGGCACTCATTGATTCTATTATATAACCTGCCAAATGAATTGAAAGCTTTGGTTTGGTATAGATCACCTCTGTACACTATCAGATACATCTGCAGAAACCCTAGTTCTCCATAATGACTATACAGCACTTGGTAATTACATTTCAAGTTCTGATTCAAAAATATTTCAATTTATGGTGCTAATCTAATCTCTTCTTAACTATTATGTTAGTAGGCCAGTCACTGCTCATTTTTAAAGAAATAATACTAGATATGCAATTAGAGCTCAGCACACTGATTGGATACTGAACAAATTAAATTATTTCTCTCAAAAATAATTTCAATTCTGTATAATTTTTTTGTGTGTTTTCTTATTATCTATAATGTAATTTACTTGAGACTTGTGCCTCATCACACTTGGTTTAGCAGCAGTTCCAGGACCCTTACAAAGGCAGAGGAAGTTATTTGTACTAGAGCTGATCGCTGAGGCCTTTCCACAGATCCAGGTAAGTATCACTGAAGCACATCCACTAAATCTCACTGTAAGAGGCAGTGCAGCCTCCCAGGTTGTAATGGGATCCATGATCCCTGGCCATTATCAAGGAACAACAACATTGTAGTCAGCCTTAAAAAAAAACCCAAACATTCCTAGGACAAGATTTCTAGTAAATGTGAATATTGATATAATGTAAAAATTTCAAACTCTAAGTAACAGAAATCACTGTTGAGCTTTAGTGCTGAGGCACTCAAGAATAATAAAGATTCTCTCTTGTTAGGAAATGAGAGTGTGGATACCAGACAATACCCTTCAATCTGCACCTCTGAGATCCCAAGCCTTCCAGCATACAAACAGACATAACATCAGACCACACCAGACATACTAGACTCCACTGACATTATCCAAAAGCACAGAGGGGAACCAAGTGTCCACAAGAACCTAACCTCTCCCTGAGAGACTGTATTCTCCAATTAGATAGGTGAGGAGCCATCATAAAACTAAAAGGTACCTTTAACAATTCTGGAAGAACTAGAATAATGAGGCACACTGCATTTTCAATAGTGATGTAATCAATATAAATACAGAATAGTGGGCTCAAGGGTAAAGTGGTGAGAGCGAATGAAGCACGATATAAAAGGGTCAGATAATAGATGATCTAACAGTTACTTTCACCTCCCAGTGCAAGAATCCAGTGAATAATCTTTCAGAAATTTAACAAAGTGCTACAGAATTTATTGGTTTATACATACCCATATTTAAAATCGGACAATACAGTTTATTTCTTTTTCTCCAAACTACATAATTTTATAGGATCCTTTATTAGTGCTACAGAATAAGTAGTTCACTCAAATACTTTGGAAGAATTATTCTTTAAATACCCAAGAAAAGTTCTGGGATGAAACTTGGCTTACAGATGACCATCATACTGCCTTCTTCACAGTGGTGAAATTCCCTCTTCAGCACTGCTTGACCATTTAGGTTTAAAAGTTGCAAATACACAAGAACCCCCAACCTTTTCTATTCACTGTGTATGCTGTATTTATATATATATATAACCATATAAAGAACTGAGAAATGTTTGTTCCATGTTTGCCTTCTGAAACTCCATTTCCAACCTGAAGTCAAAATACACAGCACAGACCCTAAGCAGTTATTCAAATAGCACGAGGTTCAGCCTTAACACATCTGTGTTATAATGCTCCTTTCAACAGGTGGGAACTTTCCCTTCTCCACAAACAGGAAATGCTTTTCACTCAAAGCCAAAGATGCCACCTCAGATAATAAAAGAGGGAAGCAAAACTTCACTAAATCACAATGGGCTGGGAGAATACATGGTCTGGGATGTGAAATCCAGGTAAGGATTTTCATAACCAGTGATTTATACAATTTCTTAGCACACAGGGCAGCAGGGGATACCCAACCTGAGCCTAATTTGCAAAGCAGTCCTATGTGATAAATTCCATCTCCTGCTGAGTCAATGACAGAGCAGCAGGAGGGTATTTAAGAACTGTGGAGAAGACTCTGCCTGCCCGGGCAGATGCAGCTTCTCCATGCACATCTCCAAACACACCTGCGCTCTACTCACAGGGTGAGCTCGAGCCTGGGGCAGTTCCAGCACAGATCCCAGAACAAGGCTGGAATGGCCCAGAGCCAGCAGGATGCTGAGTCCCAGACTACAGCAAGCCAGCAGCTCCTCTGGGAACTGCCTGGATATCCACACCAATGCAACAGTTTGGAGAGCCAGTTTTATGAAGCTAAGCTTTATGAAATAACTAGTCATTAACTACTAAATTAGACGGATTTCTTTTTTCCCTACTATAGATGCTTATTGCCACTTTGGTATGTAAAAGCTTTCATATATGTAAACTGGTTATTTTCAACAAAACCAACATTTTTTAGATTGTCACCATATGCTCTGCACAATGCCTTCATCTCAAGAGCATGAGTTAATAAAACTGAAACACTGGCATCTATTTTCATAAAATGCAGAAAACAAAACAAAGACCCACTGGGAATGTCAGATCTCACAAAACAGTCCAAAAGCAACTTGAAAAGAATGGGAGACAGGTAACTAATGACTTGAATACCAAGCAAAGCATATTGTCCCCTAACAGTGATGCACTGTTGCCTGTGCTGCAATAACAGACAAGTCCTTTTCCAAAGCAAACCTTAAAATCTGCCTTAATTATCCTTCAATGATTCTCTCATTCTTCGTGAAGATATGTTCAGTTTAAAACTAAAACTGAATCTTCTAACAAAGTATTTCTGAAAAGTAACTAGGCTTAAACTAGTTTTAACTATCATAATTGTGTTTGTTTAAGGTAAGATTAACTCAACACCTTTAGACTTCTATTCAATTATTGCAGATTTATTTCTTGGCTCTCAAATCTCAAGTGGTTCAAAAGCCACCTATACAGCTATTGTTCCATTTTCCTTCAGTGGATGCCTAGTAAACCTCTGATCAATACTTCCAATAAGCACTTTCACATGAATTTCCATCCTCACACAAAGCTTGCCAAACTCAAGAGACAAAAGAGTTTCTGTACCACATTTTACATCTATTTTTATGCTACAGGAGATCATTTTTCTAGGCTGAAAGGGGTAGTTTCCTGCCAGATCCACCCACTCGTACTGCAGCTTCTCATGGTGAACACTTCACAACACCCAGAGGAGGAACTCTGGTTTAACACAGATCTAAGAACTTTACCTAAAAAGACCATTGATCAACGTTTTGCAACCTGAAGTTCCAGTATGCAATCGACCTTCTGCATCAGCTGTTCACCTTAACACACATGGAAAGTTTCCCTCTGCTGAACATTACTGATGCTCAGTCTTGGATTTTCTCTTTCAAAAAACAGATAATTCCTTGCAGTGGCATATTGCTAGGAGATTATAAAACAGGTAATTAAACTACTAATACAAGTTTTAGTCCATTTTCCTTGCTCTCTCTGTAAGTTTAGAATGCTTCAGTTACCTCATCATTAAGTGTAATAAATACATTTAGAAAAATTCTACCACCATTAACTAACACCTTAGAGTAAAATTTAAGAAGCTGACTACAGCAAACAACAGCTACCTTTTTTTTTGGTGGTGGCTTGTATGGTTTTTTTTGCATTAAGGGGCTTGAAATACCACTTTGAAAAACACTCACCCCAAGACATAAGTAACTTTTATGTTACAGGAATCCTGCCACAGAAGTTAGCCATAAATTAGGGTCAAAAAGGAGGCAGCATCTATCAGCTTTTTTCTGTACTGCAAACAGGTGGTGAGGGCTTAACATTTAAACGCATTCCTCAAATTTCCTCTGTCTACAGCACATAGCATATTTTAAATGGTTTACTCAATTTATTTGCAATCTTCATGTCTGTTGTAAGCATAATGAATACATGCTGAGATATCCAACAACAACAAACCAACCATCACTTGCCAGAACAACTTCAAAGCTCTAAGACATGTAATGAAAACCAAAACGATGCTGCAGGAATTTATTTTGCAGACTCTTCTATTTGGAGCTTACTAGAAACTGCCTTTTAAGCATTCTCTCTCAAATGCTGAGGAGAAATACGTCCTGCTTCTATTACTTATCTTCTGGTACAGGCTGACCCCAGTCAATCCCACTCCAGGGAACAGGAGCTTTGAGCCTATTGCACTCCTTTCCATTGCTGGATGGTTTGGAAACCTGAAGCAGCTGGATCAGACACACCCCTGCACTTAACAAGCACATTGTTCAGGATCCATTTTACCTGAAATACCCTCAACTTAGGTTAGGAAATACCGTCAAGTTCTTTTATAAAGTACTTCCAGACATCTCTCTATAACGGTAAACAGCATGAAGTAACACAAGATTTCTTCTTCCCTTCCTATCTCAAACTAAACCAAGAATAATCTCACATTTACAAAGGAATTCTTTAAATATGGATTTGAGCCTAAACCAGAATTTTTCAGTAACCCAAAATAATACCTTCTGTTGGCAAGAAAAAAACATCTAAATTACTTATTTAGGGTTATGTAAGTGTTTGCCAGAAGATACATACCAGGCAGGGTATAAAAAGGGTGCAGAATATCTTCTAGAAACTTGTTCACTTGGAGTAGCACCTTAGCAACCAGCTTACAATGTACATTGCTCTCCTCAGGTAAAGGTTCTGTTCAGGAGTTTGTGACTTCAAGGAATGTGAGCCTTGAAGTTTTCCTTCGGTTTTTCTTTTTCTTTCCACGAATTAAAATCCCTCACAAAATTTTTGTTCATGACTTATGCATTACATTTTTTTATAATATCCTGCTCTGTGCAGGATAGCATATATAATAAATGGAAAACAGACATGGTAACTCTGGGATTTCATTCATTCAGAATTTTTTATGGATTTATATGCACGAAATTTCCTTCTGTCTTTCAAATAGTCCAGTCTGGAAATGTACCAGATTCAGCTTACTGTATTTAACAGACAATGCATGTTCCGACCAGTTAAAAAAGGGACACCATAATATAGGAGGCCTGGACCAAATCAGGATCATAGGGCTGTATTTTTTAAAAATTCAAACTAATTTGAGAGAAGGCATCAAAATATTTGTATTAGGAATATATTATATTATTGTAAATATTTCTTTTATCCAATCTATTTTTTATTTACCCAAGTGTAGCAATATAAAGAGGCACCAAAGACAGAAAACTTCCCTACAGGAAAGACAATAAAAGTGGGTTGGGGGGATTCCTGGAAAAGACTTCATTTTTCCTGTGTTTGGATGGTGTTGCCATCATGGCCACCAATTTCTAGCAATACTCAATCCAAATACATTTTTTAATATAATCAAGCAATCAACCTCTTTCCAGTTACTTTTCCATTGCAATTTTTAAAGTCTTATGAATGTGTATACCAAACTTGAACTCACAAAATCATCCATACAGCTCTGTGAGCTACAAGCAAATACAAGTATTTGCTTATCAAACTAAGAGCATATTAAATATACACAATAAATTACACACAAAACACTAAGAATATATTTAAACCCAAATTATTTAAATAGTTCCTTAAGTATATTTCCAAATGGATTTCATATATCCAATATTAATGCACAGAGGTCCCCTAAGATAACTACAGCTGTGTATGAAGTGCAGAAAATGCAAATGCAGCTGTGTGTCCTGGCTGAAACCAGATGTCCTGGTATTCCAAACCTGGGCCCTGACCAGATGACTTCAGAGCCCATTAGTCAGCCCCTGACTTCTTCCCAAAAACCCCAGGGCACAAAAGGAAACAAACAAGCCAGGATTGTGGAAATGTCCCTTGTTTCCAACATGGAACTGAGATGTAGACTGGACATGCACCTCAGCCCCTCTGTTTAAAGAAAGCCAGAGGAAAATGCAATGTATCGTTAGCAGATTTAAAATGCTCTGCAGTACACTGCACTCCCAACATTTTTCAGGGCACTCATATTAAAAAATGCTGAAAAGCCACTATCCCAGGGATCAGCCGCTCGTAGCAATTATCTGTGGGTTTCCTTTCCTGCAGTCAGTGCACCCTTGCCCCCTGCAGTTCACATATATTTTGTATATATTTTAACTAGATAAATATGAACGAGTGATAAGAGAAATTTCCCGACAGTGACAATTACTAACCCAAGCATGAGAAAAAAAAAAACCTACATTTCATCAGTCTTTATAACTGATTACATCCCACCATACTACAAAAGAACTAAAGCACATTTCCCAATATTTTAGTACATATGGGAAACTGAGACATAACCAGGAAGGCCATTTCAAATGGAAATAGCTTCAGTCTTCCAGAGTTCAGAAAACTATCCCATTTCTTTAAAAATATCTCCCAAATCCCAAGGCAGATTAAATCCAGAAAATGTGGAATACAAATCAGTCTGAAGGCCCAGGTTAGTCTGATGAGATTCATTTTCAGCCCTTGGCCAAAGTTTATTTTGCTTTCCATTTACACTCAACAAATCACTGCTTGTGCATTTTTTCCTCTCTATTTCACGTTATCACCCTGACTTACTCTAAATAAAGAAAAAAGCCTGGTCTAGGCAACAGCACCTGAAATGGTGCCATTCATGGCAAGAGAAAAGCACAATTCAGCAGAGGTGCACCACGGAAGTGAGCTCTACTTCAGCTGCCTGGTTGGCACTGCTGCTTTTTAATCTCAAACACATCACCAAAGGGGAGTTTATGGGGAGTGCAGCTCATGGCCAGCAGGCACCACCAAGTGGGTGGTGAGAGGACACCATTTTCATGGCATGGCATTAACTGACACCTACTTTATAAAGCAAATAGAACATCATAGTAAATGCACAGAAATTCCAGAGAGCTGGAGGTACACATGCCAGAGCATGAACACCCCAGCGCCTCCAACAAGCCTTTAATGAAATACACTCAGGTTTGCTCGGTGCAGCAACCACTGTTCACCACACAGCATTTGGGAAAGGCCAAGCAGGCACTCGTGGAGCATTTCCCTTTCAGTAAAGCAATGCCCCCCACTTTCCTGCCTGTTAAATTTCAATTGCTTCAGGTTTTCTATTTCTAAAAATGGTCTTCATATGTAATATGCTGATGTTTTTTGACACACTGGCACTCACTGACACAGAATCATGCATGCTACTAGCCACAGAACTTACGACAATGGGTCCCTGGTGGCAAAATTCCCACAAAAAGGTCCCTTGCAAACACACTAGGTCTTTCTGAAGAGCATTTTTCTATACAATCTATTTTTCTCTTCCCACTAGAGATTAAATAGCACAACTGAAGATAACATCAGTTCCCTCACATTATTTCAGCTTATAACAATGTATTATATATATAATAAAAACTAACATAGAATTTATACATAACTTGCACTAAGGCACAAATCAATATATTCATAGCAATGATAACAAAAGGAGATGGATTCACACAGTTCAAATAACTGTGTCTCTTTATACTTGTTTAGAGACCACTACAGAGTTTTTCCTCTGAAGACACATTATTTCACATTAATGAACCAGAACAGCATTCAAGAAGCCCAACACCACCAACCACAGCGTTCAGTCTTTGAAAACCACCAAGCCCTCTGAGGCACATCAGTGTCGATCCCCTATTCATCTATGGATTTAATTGTTACATAAAGGATGGCAGGTTTCATCAATTACTCTCACAAATCATTGTTCCAATGCTTACTTACTGGAGCTGCAAACCTGAGAATAATTTCGTAGAGTTTAGTTAGACAAAAATCCTTTAGATCTTCTTTTTCTTTCTCGTATACAGAAATATTAGGTACAGTGCAGTCCAAAATACCTTTGTTGGAGAGTGTTTCAGACTGGTTATTTTTAAACTCTTGAACCTTATTTCTTAGCTGTAATTTACCTCTGAAGTCAGGTCAGAGTGATCTTTTCTTACAGATAGTGAACAGCTCCGGAAATTTCTAAGAGCAATGGTACAAAAAAGCATTTAGAAACTGTATTTAGAAACTGCACCATGTTGTGTGGTGTAACACCAAGTTTTAGTTTGGTTGGACATTTCCAGGTATATCAAATATATGCATTATGTGTTCTAATTCCTTCCTATTTTGAGTAAATATGTATATCTGCATAATTCAAAACAACAAATAAAGTGTGTAAATTATAAATGAAAGGCAAAAGTTTTAAAATCTTCATTTTAAATTAAAATGTGATTTATAGAGAGACAATAAATTATATACATTGACTAGTCTAACATTCATGGTTTTCACCACAACTCAGGGAGGCATCTGTTTCCCTGCTGGTCCTGAGTAGAATATATTTATCATAACAGTAATAATAAAGATTATTATAAGCATAGTTATTATTCCATTTATTAAATGGCATATTAATGTGAATTCTACCCATTTCCACCTTACATATGATGCAAACATAATGACTTCTATCAGTACCAAGGAGTAAGAGATAGTGGATGCATTACTCTATAGTCCCTCATGATTTGATGATGAGTCTGAAGATGCATGGTATTTTTATTAAAACTCTAGGTTCTGGGTCATATTATTTATGAGGATTTAATCTTTCATGAAAAGAAAGAATTTTAGCCCCAAGCTTGCAAAGGAAATATTTAAAACACAAAGTAACTTGAAAAAAAAAAAGAGAAATCATGGAGGAAACCTTAAAAACCTAAAAAAGTACAGAAGACAACTAAAAAGCTAATTTTATAAATATTTTTGGGTTTTTTAATACAACTCATGATTTCATAAGGTTTTGAATTGGAAATACTTTGGCAATTCCTTAAGAAGCGTGTAGTCAGTACTGCATCCACTTTCTTACCAAATCACAGCACGTTTTGCCCCTTGAATTTCAGTCCCATTCATCCCTAAAATATTCCTTCACCACCCCCTAAAATTCTCTATTATCGTTCCAAAAAAGGAAAGAAACACCCCAAGCCCTACCACTCTCTCCCTCTCTATCTAGGCTTCCAGATTTCAAACTAGTCCTGCCCTATTCATGTTCCTTACCTGGTATAATTCCACTTGGTTGGAAAAGAATAAATATAGACTAAGATAACTATTACTATGAAAACCCAAATCTTTTTAAATACAAATTTAGTTTCTCAGAATGAGAGCAAAACAGCTGTTTTTAGTTCTTACTTTGACTCTTTTTTTTCCACAGTGGAAGAACTAGCATCAGAAAGTGCACTGTAAAATCCCAGTGGAGACAAGGTCAACCATCACTGAAGTAACTCTATCTCACACAGTTATTTTACAGCAGAATCCAGGCTGGCTTTCCACATTGGCATGAGTAAATGCACATTAATTATCTAGTGGTGAAAACACATCTTCTTGGCACTGAGGACAAAGCTATCTTTTTGCTCCCTTTGGCACAAAATCAGTTTTCAAGTGTATTCCATCTTGTAGTATTGAAACAGTTCACAGATTCATTTAGAATGCACAAACTCTAATTTTGGTGGCTGATATTAATCCAGAAGGACTTCGGTGTTTATTGTCAATATACCTGATGTTTAATTATTTAATTATCAATACACCTGCTAGCCATTAAAGCACTGCAGTTTTAAGCAGCTGTTGCTAAAAGGACAGAAGCTAAAAGGACAGAGGCTAATCTATAAAATTAGCCTCACTACCACATGGGTTTATTCCTGATTTTACTGTCTTAAAACTCCATTTTATGCTATAGACAGAATCAGAGAAGAATATCAATCTACGAATGTATATATTAAGGAAAACTAAAAATGAAATTGTTCCCAGATAAGCATACATTTGCACCTTTTATCTTAAATTCAGTGGGGTC